>JAXCLR010000081.1:54483844-54494142 GCA_035584095.1 Annona squamosa
CCGCCAACTATATCCCACAGATCTTGACCAAGCAGATAAAACTGCATACGCAAACACCAAGTATTATAGTTATTATAATTTAACTTCTCAATAGTGCTTATTGAGGTAGAAATATTTGTCATCGTGACTTGGTATGCCCAGCACTTTGCCAAGTAAGCTTGGTTTTAGCTCCACAGTCCTAGACTGCACACGTGCAGAATCTCTTCGTACTTTGTCTTGCTAGCGTAGCCTTCACGAACCACGGTCCCCGACCCTTGACTCTGATACCACTTGTTGAGAGTTGGATGCTCTTAAATAAATTGTCTTTGCTTATATGAAACTTTTTTTTCTATGTAACTCTTTTCATTTTTATATCTTAATATTTGATTAAAAATCTCCTCTATCTATTATATTTAACATTATTATTATTATCATATAAATATTTTTCATTTGTCTAATATCAATATGGATAGGCATCTAAAAAATTGTAAAATCAATGTAATAAAATAGTATAACTATAAATATTAATTTTTGTGAAACCCGGACCCAAGTAAGGTTTATTTATATGCAATTGGCATATAAATACGGATTGAGTATGATTTAATGAAACTATGAATGATTTCCAATTGCACTATTGATGATTTATTACAAGTAGGACAAGTGGTTATGAATAATGAATTTAAGCCGACATGGGTCAATGTGTTTAAAGAGGCTTGATGAGGATTAGAAAATATGATTATATTGAGGATAATTATCTCATATATTATGGATTAATTAAGGAAAATTATATTGATAATTATGGATTAAAGGTGCCAATTGCTAGAAAATCCATAATTCAACGCCGGTAAGACGGATTAAGATAAAAATTAAAAGGTGAGCACATAATTTTGTGCTTAATTTCATGAAAATGATGAATTATGAAAATTATGATGAAATTAGGATGAAAATTGATCATCACCATCAAAATTCAAAGATGGATTCAAATTACCATAACTTGAGCTAGAAAAGTTGGATTGAGACAAAATTTTGCATGAACGGTTAAAATTATGAGATCTATGCAATGAGAGGCTTGGATTAAGCTAATGATGATGGGATATTGGTTGCACGAAGATGGGTGTATAATCATTAATTTTTGCGTACCAAAAAGTAAGCTTGTATTTAGGTTAAAGAAAGGTGATTGATTATATTTTTAGTGGCAAAAATAAGATGACAAAAGGAGATAATGACACATGGATTTTATAAATTATTTAAGATGATAAAATCAAGTGCTTAATGACAATTTAATGGTAATGGATTAGCTCAAAGGAGCATGAAATAGGAGGCATGGAATGGACGTCCAAATGAGCTATTTACATGAGAGCTACATGACAAGGGTGGTTAATGGCATTAATTTGGGACGAATTTTATGGCATAAAATGCCAAAACATCAAGGCACATGGATGAGGACAAAAACATGAGCAAGAATGATGTGCACGTTCAAAGAAATTTTGGAAAATTTAATGATTTTTTAATAGCTAAATTGACTCCTAATTAAGCTAGTTACATAGGATGATTAAACACCCATTAATTAAAGTAAAAATTATGTGAAAAAATCGTTCAAAAGCTGCTGCAAGTGGACAGCTACATGAAGGAAGAGAGGTGCACGTTCAAATGCTATTGCATTTGATTTTTTTGATTTTTTTTAAACAAGCGAAGTGGACCCCTAAGTAGCCTATTAGCTAGGGTTGTTAATTAGCTATTAATTAAAGTCAATTTGTTATGGAAAAAATGGTAAAGTTGTTACAAAGTGGACGTTCAAAGAAGGGGTAGATTTGTGTCCATTAATGAATGGATTTTTGATGATTTTTTATAAGATAATTACTTAATTTAAATGGACCACATTTTGCCATGTCAACAATAGGGGATAAACGTGTCTTAATCATGCTTTAAGTAAAGTAAAAAGTGAAGCCCACAAGCTAAAAAATTCAGCTTTTTCCCTAAGTGCACGTCCATTTGATTAAGGGTTGAGGAGAGAGAAAATGCTAAGGAGCAAACCCATTTTCCAGCGGCCCTTTACATCCCCATTTTTCAGCAACTTGAGGGGGAGAAAAAGAGGAAAAAAAATAGAAGGAAAAATGGGAAGAAACAAGAGGAACCAAGCTAGGAAAAATGGAGTCTAAGTCGATTCAATTTCAAGTAAATATACCCCTTGATTATATGCTGAAAATCATAACTAGAATTTTCTTAAATCTTATGTGATGTTGTTGTTTCGATATTTAATCATGATTATATGATGATTTATGATTAGATGAATTATATAAGTTGATTTATAAAGTTTAATTTAGGTATTAATCAGCCCATATCCTCTAATTTACACTAATGTGTAGTAAATCTGGACGTGAAAAGGAAATAGGGAAGAAATAGTTAATGAACGAATTTTATCATGAAATGTTTTTAGAAAACTCATGATGGGGTGATTAAGAAATTATCACTTTTACCACTTAAAAATATAATCACGTTAAAAATTAAAAATCTGGGAAAATCAACCTAGACAAGATTGAACGGGAGGCAGGATCAGCTGCACCAAATAATTTTTAATAATTTTTATACAAGGAATTTTTAGCTGAAAAATTTTACAAGAGATATAAGACATATTGGGGATCATATAAACAAAATAAAAATTAGATTTTGATGGGTATAAATATACTCGATAATTTACATATTTCAGGCTGTCTAAAAAGCGAAGCTGCTGTTAAGTAGAGTAAAAATACGAAAATAAATAGAAATACTAAATATTTTATACTGAAAATATTTATTTTGATTAATTAATGTATTATTAATGTGTGGTAGAAATTTCAGATCAAAAATACTTTATTTGATATTAATTCAAGATTTTGAGAATTCAGTGTGTCTGAATTCAGCATTATGGACGACTTATGGAATAAATCAAGATAAATGTTAAATTTCAGGTTTTGTGATGGAATTTAACTTACAATGAGATATAAACAAGTATTATAAGTAATTATGAAGATTTAACCTATTAGAAGTCGGTTTTAGAAAGGATGAAACATATGGTTACGTATAAAACTCGATTTCTATGTTATGACAGCTTTAATGAAGAGCTTTAAGTTTTGAAAAATGATGACTTTAAGGAAAAGCCTCAAGGTTTGCTTTAAGGAAAGCAAGCAATGATTTTGAAATAAAGAAATTATCACAAGTGTTATTATGGATTGACAATGCTTTATGTTAAGGGATTGAGAAATTTGCTGATGAGTAAGCAAGTTCTCCATAATAATGTTTTCAAAGAATTTCATGTTTTATGTTGATGGTTTTTAAGAATTTGCTTATAAGTAAATAAGTTTTTTTATAATGGTATTTCAAAAGTATATTATAAGAAAAAGAAAATTTTTTTTCTTTTTCACAAAGTTATTTTTAGCAGATAAGATTTGGTATTCTCTTATGACGTTTTACGATAAATAGCTAAGTTTATGAAAGAAAAAGAAAAAAATGATTTAATTTATGGAATACGATTAATTTTTTTATGTTATGATAGTTAAATATAAATGATTATTTGGACAGAGTCCATACATTTTGAAACGATATTCGAAAAGTCTTGATTTCTTTTAGATAAGAAAATCTATGATGTAAATGTCTTCAAAAATGTTTACATGAATGTTGTTGAATGAGATTTAAGGATGACCAACCTAATAAGTGATTTCATAAAATGGTTTAATTTCATATTGTTAAATGGCATGCAAAAGACTATGCGGTTCCCCTTTTATGTAAAAATAGTGTAATAGTTATGTGAACAATCATCTAACTTTTAAGTTGTGGAGAAGAGGATAGTATCATTGCACAACTTTTGTAAGCAAAAAGCCCTGAAATAGAAACCAAGTAAATATTAGAGAAATATATGGTTTATTTTTGGAAATCCAAAAGTTTTGAATTTCTTTTATTATAAGGGTTTTTAAGATGTATTATTTTTCAAACATTTCAAATGCTTATCAAAATGTTTTACTTAAAATATTTCTAAAAGAATTTTTAGAAGGTCATCCTAAAATTAGATTTCAAATTACAATTTATTTAAAGTAGGTGCGCTTTCTTTACAAGTCGACACGGATTGCGGTCAGTGATATATTTTTCAAAAATGAATTTTAAAATACAGACTTAGGTCTATGATGGTTTAAAAGGATACGGGCTGCGGTCTGTAATACTTTAAACCAAATAGACTGCGGTCCATTAGGATAATGTATGGTGCACCAGTATAAGGAATTGGCCGGTTGTAGAGCACGGTTGGGATGACCAGAGCCCATCTACATAAAACCAAGTCGTTAAGGGATGACAGGAGTGCCAGCGGCGCCTTCCCTGAGATGAGAGTAGGATAAAGGAACAACCGTCTGGATAGCGTGCTGTTAAGGATTCTCTTCCAAAAGATAGCATTATTACTTGCTAAGTGTCACTATTGTATGGAGAGAAATGCATTTATTTATGTTTTGCTTTTGAAAAGCCTAAAGATTGGGACATGAAAGTATGTTTTTATGAAAGTTATCCTAAAGGGATTTTTATGATATGATTATCCTAAAAATAAGGTGTTTTACACAAAAGTGTAAATAACAGGAATGAAAATAAATGTTTTTATGCAAATGCATTTATGAAAATGGTTTATGTATTTTATTTATCTTGTTTGTTATAAACAAGCTCCAAGACATGGATTATGAAAAGGATTTATGTGAAACTTGGTTTGGACATAGGAATGTCTATTTCTAAAGAGCCTAAATGAAAAGCGTTTATGGACATAAGAATGTCAAATGTTAAAATATTTAAATGAAAAGTGTTTTAGGACATATGGAAGTCCATCGCTAAAAGAAACTATGCCAAAAATGTTTTGAGACATCAAATGTCCCTGAGCTAAAGGATTTTATAATGAAAAATATTTTTGGATATAAAAATGTCTCTTGATGAGAAAGGCTTATGTGAAAGATGTTTTAGGACATGAAAATGTCCTTCTTTGCTAAAGAATTTATGAGAAAAATATTTTGGATGTAAAATGTCCACTGACAAAAGATAGTTTTATGTAAATGTCTTGGAGCATTGGAAATGTTCACTCAAGACAAAAGAAAATTAATTAAAAAAGATAAAACATCTATGTTTTGCCTTAACAAGCTTAGATGTGGCTTGTAGAATGTTTTATGAAAATGTTCAAGGAAATAAATTTGTCCTCATAAACAAAAGATTTCATGATAATGTTTTAGGACATATAAATGTCTTCATAAAAAAGGTGTTCAAGATATTTATGAAAAAGGTTTTCAAAGAAGTCTTGTCCTAAAAGATAAAATGCTTGTTTACTGAGTTGTCAGTCACATTTTGTTTTTCCAAACCTTAGATGTGTACTGGGAAACTCAATGAGATGCAAATCTAAGCAATGAAGTAAGTCACAAGATGATGGTAGCCATGTGAGTTATAAGAATGAGAAAGTATGATTTAAAGTTTTAAGGTATGTTAACGTATATGTGAACTTATTTAGAAATATAAGTTTTATGTGATTCAATGATTGAATGTATGCATGTAAGGAATGTAAATGCTATTGTAGAAAAGCATGATATGATGCTATGAAATGAAATATGAAGTTTTATTACAAGTGATCATTGCTTGTATGATGAATTATGCGAAATGTAAAGATATGAACGACGATAAACGAAAAAATTTTTTTTGGACAAGATCTAATTAATAACCTGCCGCATGATCAGAGCAACAATCTTGATTCACATTTACTGATCAATAAGATTTTGAAGTAAGGATGTGATATTTCAATTTGGGGCACTACAATTTTAGAATTGTATTTTCTACATCTAAACCATCTAAGATATCATTACTATGCAGATAAATGATTCTATTAAATATTATTATATTTTAATATATATGTAAATGGATCTAAATATTTTTCTTTCATATGTTTTAATAAATGTAGCCTTTATGCATGCTTGATTTATATAAGATTTGGTTTCTTATTAAAAAAATAATGTTAAATATAACAAATAAATTGAATTTTTACCAAATGTTAAAGAGGGGTGATTTTATGTGGCTAGACGCATGGGGGCAGTCGTGCATTCAACCAAAAAACATCTATTTTTAATTTTGTAAGTTTTTTCATTAACATGTAAAACTATGTATTTTTAATCTATAAATCAAGTTTTATGATTTTCGGATGCTTTTAAGTATTTTTTTGGGACTGTTAAACACAGTGACATCTTTCTTAATTTCGGAGTGCTTTTAAGTAATTTGTTTGGATTTTTAAATACAATGATATCACAAGATATCTATAATTAACTATATAAAAACAATGATATGTTGTTTGATTTAGTCTGTATTTTTTCGTGCGTAGAATTAGAAAATAGAATATCATTATGACCGCACCTCTTAGGGATGTTAGATTTCTCATGTAAAAGGTTAAGGACCCCAATCCTATACGGCCTTCTATAAATTTGTGGGTCGGTAAAAAAATAATAATAATAAAAATAAAAATTTTTATTTGTGTTTTAATAGATGTATATGAGTCATGAAAATACGTTAGTCTGTTAGTCTCTCACCAACACATTTGCATTAGCCCCACTGCATCATGACAACCCCTTTCACGTGCTTTGACAATCATATACATGCTTACAAGTTGAGATTAATTCTTCAATCTCCCTTTAATTTTCTTTTATACATTAAGTATATCCATTGAAATTTCATGCCAAATACAGTGGGTATGAATGTAAGTTTTGAAACTTAGTAGGTATATTTAAAATTAATTCTTACCGTAATTTTTTTTAATAAAAATCATTCGTCCACAGCATCCACAAAATAAATTTTTTTTAGATAGTTTAAATTTAATTGATGTAACCTAAGATACGGTGAAATTGTTTAACATGAGTCTATATGTAAGTGAAGTGTTAATTTTCAGTTGCAAGTTAGAGACCATAGTCTGCATCCGCGTAAAAAAATTACCAAATTAATATATGATTAAATAATTTTATTAAGTTAATCTTTTGCATTTATCGAAATATACTCAAATTACAACCGTGCGGTATTGGTTAGCACAACATACGAATCAATAGACACGATTATCGCTCTTGAACAGTTTGTGAACTATATTAATCTACTTCCTATCAAAATAGGGTTTATGCATATCAAATTGGATGAAATTAAATTTCCTAATTAAATAAATGATTATAAAAGCGAGCAATAGAATGAATTTCAATTTACCATGGATAATGTTTGAACTAAGCAAAATCCTTTTCAAAATATGTAGTACATAAGAGCTTTTAATATATATGAGTTTTGGAATTATGATCAATTGCATGTTGATAAATATGATAAACATGGAACTATGTGTTTTTCAAATTTATACGTAATTATACATTTTCAAGCACGTAGTACCTATACCTACTTGAAATTTTAATTGAAATGATTTTCTATACTATGATAAATGAATTGAATGTTGACATGAACATGGATCAAATTATGGCCACCATTGAAGCACTAGCCTATTTTAATTTAGACGATCCAATGCAAATCTAAGCTATTTATCAAGTTTACACATTGTTCATTTATTGAGATTCTGAAAACCACATGCATTAAAAACTTTTATATGCTACATATTATATATTTTTAGAAATTAGTAATTATATATTTACTCCCGAAAGAGATGCTCATTTTTTACTAAATATGTTCAGTTTCACTTTAATGTTTGCATAAGTGTTACTTTATTTATTTATTCTTTTCACATAGATGGATGAGCCTTTGTACCAGAAAAATGATTATTTTTAGTTTTGAAATTAAAAAAAAATAGTTTTGAAAATAAAGAATGTAAACTTCCATATATAAAAAAATTGTTTTGGCACAGGTATCCACAAAAAAAAGAGCTGGTGATGTAAGTTTATAAAAATGGCGACATGATCAAACTCAGTGGTGTTGAATAAAATAAGTATTTAGATGCTGCTGGCAGCATTGAATCATGCCTGCTAGGAATTGCCCCCTCAAAATTTTCATTGTATTTTCCCCGGTAAAATTTTAAAAAATATAATTAATTAAAATTAGACGTGAAAATTACCTAACCAATGAGAGAGCGGTGTTATTCCTCATCATCACCCCTATTATATCACACAATCTCTTCACATTCGAAAATTTTTATAATAAAAAATTTTCATCTAAAAGTTTTATCATTTCCTAAACACACCTTTAGAGTATGTTTGGTGTGTTTGGGAAGTGATAATTAAAATTTTCGAATTAAAAAATTCTTTATATAAAAGCTTTTAAAATGAAAAATTAATGTGATATGATAAGGTAATATAACTAATAAAGAGAATAATGTTAAAATAAATAGATTCATTATATGAGTAGTAATATAGAAACGTTTGAAACTGAAGGCAATTTTACGGGAAGATGTTAAAAAGATAATTAAAAAGTATGATAGTTGTCTATAGTAAAAAATTTTAGATTAAATTTTTTTTTATTTGAAAACCTCTAGGACTAAACAAACATGACAAAAATTGTTACTAAAAAGGTTATCTTTTGCAAATTTATATTATATTATTATAGTGAATGTTAACTTTTAATAATAATAATTCGCTAAGGGTGTATTTTGATACCCTCAAAAGTTTTCAAATAAAAATATTTCACTTTTCATAATTATTATATTTTTTAGCTATTTTTTTGCATCTTTCTAGACAACTACTATACTTTTTTTTATCATTTATATATATATATAATTATCTGTATAACTAATATATTTGTTTTAACTTTAATTTTTTTTACTACTCATCATTACACTATCAGATCACATCATTTTCATAACATAACTAATATCTTAATAACCAGTTCTTTTTTCCTCCAAAGATTAACATTTAGGGGCGTTCCAAAGGATCATGCATCCAACATGAATAGTGTGTTTATTGAATGTGATTTTCTATTCTCAATACATTTTTTTAAAAAAATTTTAATGCAACTTTTCACATTTAAATATAATTTTTTACTATTTCCAATATACATCATTATATTATTATTAAGATTACGATTTGGGTAGAATACTTATAGGTCTACCCATAATGTATGATACATTCCAAATAAAAAAAATACATGATGTAATTAGAGTGCAATAGATTCTAAGGTGTAGGTACTCACAATAGACCTAAATTACTTATTTGATTTATCTATTATTTAGTACATCTACTGAAACTATATCATTATCATATTGATTATAAGTTTTTTAAGTAAAATTTGTATTAGGATTATGATTTTCAAATATAATATGAAGACGAATGTACTGATTTGAAATTGAACCAACCTTAAAAAATAAAGTCGGGTATGTTTAGAAACATCCAGGTAAAATTTTTTAAAAATAGAATAAAGATAACTAGACCTGCCGGACCGAACTGCACCCTTAATTCTCATTACATTTACCAACCTTACAAAATAAAGTTGGGTATGTTTAGAACTAATCCAACTTAAAATAAGGATAAAATTTTTTGAAAATAAAATAAAGATAGGTTGAATTCCGAGCTAGACCTGCCCGACCGAATTGAAAATAAACAGAGGATAAAATTTTTTGAAAATAAAGTAAAGATAGGTTGAATTCCGAGCTAGACTTGCCCGACCGAATTGCACCCCTGGTTCTCATTGCATTTATCCATCCAAACTAGCTCTCTATATTTGATCCAAGTAGGAACTGAAGACCTCGCAAGAAACATGGTGAGCAGCAGCAAAGAAAGTGTGCCTTTGTTGGTTGATGCAGGTGGAAAGGATGAAGAAGGTAGTTTGTGGGAGAGGGTGAAGGCTCAAATGCTTAATTAGCAAAGATATGATCTGCTGCTAGCTCAGCTCAGCTCAGCTCAACTTGGAAGATTTAACATATATAAGACTTTCTGATCATTGGTGAGCCATGAAACCAACATTGGGCGAAGAATGTATGTTTGTGTTGGAGCGACGATCGACTGATTTCCAAATTAGTATTAGGGCCTAGATTCAAACAAATGATCAGCCCATCCACCATTAATGTTACAAAATGGAGGAAGATCATTAGTTTTTGATGAATTCTATATAAACGACGCGCGTGATGGATGGATGGATGGATGGATGAATCAGCTAGGGATGGCAAGTGCATTGGAGACTCTTTGCGGCCAGGCATTCGGGGCTCGCAGATATTCCCTGCTGGGGATCTACCTCCAGCGGTCCTGGATTGTTCTCTTCGCCTGCGCGCTTCTTCTGTTGCCAACCTTCATCTTCGCCGAGCCCATCCTCAAAGCAGCCGGCATGACGGATGACATAGCAGCAGCGACGGGGGCCGTCACGCTCTGGTCCAT
>JAXCLR010000081.1:54494242-54504671 GCA_035584095.1 Annona squamosa
GGGGTAATGATGAGGAATAAATAGGATAAAGTTGAAATAGATAAGTTAGTTGTGTTGGTAGTTGTGTAGAAATGATTAAAAAATAGGGTAATTGTATAGAAAAATATGAAGAAATGATTAAAAAATAGGGTAGTTGTGGAGAGTGAAAAGTTTTAGATTGAAAAGTTTTAACTTAACAACTTTTTGTTATTACCAAACACACCCTTAGATTGAAAAGTTTGAACTTGACATTTTTTATCCATTATCAAACACACCATTAGTTTGTATTTTTAGTTAGAATTAGAAAATAGAATATCATTGTGATCACACCTCTTAGGGATATTAGGTTTCTCATGTAAAAGGTTAGGGACCCTAGTCCTATATGGCCTTCTATAAATTTGTGGTCGGTAAAAAAAAAAAAATTGTATTTGTTTTTTAATAGATGTATATGAGTCACAGAAATATGTTAGTCTGTTAGTCTCCCACTAATGCATTCGCATTAGCCCTACTACATCACGTGCTTCGACAATCATGTGCATGCTTACAAGTTGAGTTTAATTCTTGAATCTCCCTTTAATTTTCTTTTATACATTAAGTATATCCATTGAAATTTTATGCCAAATATAGTGGGTATTAATGTAAGTTTTGAAACTTAGTAGGTATACATGTAATTAATGACACACATAGTAGGTATATTTAAAATTAATTCTTACGGTAATTTTTTTTTATAAAAATCATTCTTCCAAAGCATCCACAAAATAATTTTTTTTAGATAGTTTAAATTTAATTGATGTCACCTAAGATATGGTGAAATTGTTTGACATGAGTCTATACGTAAGTGAAGTGTCAATCTTGAGTTGCAAGTTAGAGCCCATAGTCTCCATCCACGTAAAAAAATTACAAAATTAATATATGAATTAAATAATTTTATTAAGTTAATCTTTCGCATTTGTCAAAATATACTTGAATTACAACAGTGCGGTATCGGTTGGCATAGCATACTAATCAATAGACACGATTATGGCTCTAGAACAGTTTGTGAACTATATTGATCTACTTCCTATCAAATAGGGTTTATGCATATCAAATTGGATGAAATTAAATTTCCTAATTAAATAAATGATTATAAAAGCGAGCGATAGAATGAATTTCAATTTACCATGGATAATGTTTGAACTAAGCAGAATCCTTTTCAAAAATATGTAGTACATAAGAGTTTTTAATATATATATGAGTTTTGGAATTATGATCAATTGCATGTTGATAAATATGATAAACATGGAACTATGTGTTTTTCAAATTTATACATAATTATACATTTTCAAGTACGTAGTATCTATACCTACTTGAAACTTTAATTGAAATGATTTTCTATACTATGATATTTAGATGCTGCCAACAGCATTGAATCATGCCTGCCAGTAATTGCCCCTCAAAATTTTCATCGTATATTTCCCCGGTAAAATTTTTGAAAATATAATTAATTAATTAAAATTGGACGTGAAAATTACCTAACCAACGAGAGAGTGGTTTTATTTTCATCAGAGGGAATGGAAAATGGGACTCGGATCCTATGCAGCCAGGTGCACTAAAGCCGTTTTAACCCATTTTTTTATTTTTTTTGAAATTTTTTTTATATAAGTATTAATCTAAATATATTTAATATATGCACGAGATAAAATATTGAAAAATAGTGTCATTTTTGGTTGGTCCTTTTCTCAAAAACCAAAGGCCATCCATGATCCATCAATAATGATAATGTACAAGTACAACTGGGGTATTACTTGACGACATAATAACCCGTTACCTTTTAAAATTAGAAGTTCTTTCTGGAAAAATTTATACCAACAATAGTCAAATGATAGATTTATTCTTAAATGAATGATATTAAATATATATATATATTATATATATAGACATATTCAGTTTTAATCGAAGAAAATTTTGACAATCTAAATATATGCTTACAGAAGAATATTATAAACCAATAAAAAAATATTATAGACACGTGGATCTCTCGAGATTTATATTGTGCTGCTGGAGGGTGTGGTGGCTTCGGAACAAACTCAGAGAGGAAGGAATTCAACCAAATTTTACTGCTACCTCGGCCTGGTGCGCGGATTTCCTTTATCATCATTGGCAAGCTAAAATGAATATTCAAACGGGGGTTTTGGGACGAAATTTGGTACAACGATAGCTCAAACCGCCAATGGGCTTTGTAAAGATCAATGTTGATGCTCGTTGCCGTCAGGAACAGAGGGCTTTTGCCTGTGCAGCGGTGATTAGAGACTCCTGGGGCTCTTTCATTGCTGCTAGTGGATGGAAAAAGAGGGGTGTGATGAAACTACTATTTATGGAGGCCACAGCTTTTTTACTGGGGATCAAATGGGCGCTCCAATCTGCTTTGACACATGCTTTGATTGAATCTGACTCCCTCACACTCTGTCACTTGCTGGCGAATGCGACCCCTATTTATTCCCTGGTGGGTCTTATCATTGACGAAATCAAGACGTTTCTGAAAGCAAATACTTGTTATTCCGTACATCATGTATTAAGGCAGGATAATGATGTTGCACATACCTTAGCCGATTTAGTTCTGGTATCTACTCTGGATCACTAGATCTGGTGGAGCAATCCCCCACATGCGATTCTTGGTAAAATTTGTACTGACAATTTTTATGCAATGAATTGTTTGGATTACTCTACCCCTAACCCCTTTCACATCGAATGGGGTCAGGGGTAGGGCGTATCCTTTTATTAAAAAAAACAAAATAAAATAAAAAATAAAAAAATATTATAACTAGTTTACATTAGAAAAATTAACCCATTTTTTTATATAAGTATTAATATAAATATATTTAATATATGCACGAGATAAAATTTTGAAAAATAGTGTCATTTTTGGTTGGTCCTTGTCTCAAAAACCGATGGCCATCCATGATCCATCAATAATGATAATGTACAAGTACAACCTGGGTATTACTTGACGACATAATAACCTGTTACCTTTTAAAATTAGAAGTTCTTTCTGGAAAAATTTATACCAATAATAGTCAAATGATAGATTTATTCTTAAATGAATGATATTAAATATATATATATAGACATATTCAATTTTAATCGAAGAAAATTTTGACAATCTAAATATGTGCTTATAGAAGAATATTATAAACCAATAAAAAAAAGAATATTATAACTAGTTTACATTAGAAAAATTAACCCATTTTTTAAATTTTTTTGAAATTTTTTTATATAAGTATTAATCTAAATATATTTAATATATGCACGAGATAAAATATTGAAAAATAGTGTCATTTTTGGTTGGTCCTTGTCTCAAAAACCAAAGGCCTTCCATGATCCATCAATAATGATAATATACAAGTACAATGAGGGTATTACTTGACGACATAATAACCCGTTACCTTTTAAAATTAGAAGTTCTTTTTGGTAAAATTTATACCAACAATAGTCAAATGATAAATTTATTCTCAAATCGATGATATTAAATATATATATATATATAGACTTATTTAGTTTTAATCGAAGAAAATTTTGACAATCTAAATATATGCTTGCAGAAGAATATTATAAACCAATAAAAAAAAGAATATTATAACTAGTTTACATTAGAAAAATTAACCCATTTTTTAATTTTTTTTGAAATTTTTTTTATATAAGTATTAATCTAAATATATTTAATATATACACGAGATAAATTATTAAAAAATAGTGTCATTTTTGGTTGGTCCTTGTCTCAAAAACCGACGGCCATCCATGATCCATCAATAATGATAATGTACAGGTACAATTGGGGTATTACTTACTTGACGACATAATAACCCGTTACCTTTTAAAATTAGAAGTTCTTTTTGAAAAAATTTATACTAACAATAGTCAAATGATAGATTTATTCTTAAATCGATGATATTAAGTACATATACATATATAGACATATTCAGTTTTAATCGAAGAAAATTTTGACCATCTAAATATATGCTTACAGAAGAATATTATAAACCAATAAAAAAAAGAATATTATAACTTTTTAAATGTTTACATTAGGAAAATTACTTTTTACGTACTATTTTTTAATGTTTCTTAAATACGGAGATGAGATTGAGAAGAGGGAGGATTTCGTTTGAGGTGAGATGAGGTGAGCAGCTGAGTGGCTGGCGATCGGTTAATGGCGACTTCGACTGTTGGCTTACATCCGCCATACCGCAGTTTCGTCTCCAATCGTTGTCAGCCGTCGCACCTGCACCTACACCTGCAGCAGCTGTCGTTTCGTCGTCAACGATTCTCCTCCGGCGATCGTAGTCTTACACTGAGAGGAAAAGGCTCAGGCTCCTCTTCGGCCGCCACCGCCGCTGCAATCTTCGTCTGTCGTTCCAATAACAACAACACCGACAACGACATCATCGACGATGATGACAACGTTAGGAGGGGGAGATCGACGGAGAAGGAGCCTGTTGGAATTCAGCTCTACAACGACATCGAAAGGTTAGTAGCTTTACTGCTAACTTAACCGTCTTAATTAGCTTAGTATCCCCTTCCTGCCCCAACCCTATCCAATTCGCTTATTATATTATGCTTTCTTTTTTCTTTCACGTGCAGAATAATTGTTGAAACTGCAAAGATATCCACCCGCAGCAGGGGAGCTGCTGCTGGCGATTGGACTGAAATTGAGGTGATTTCCTCGACTTGACTCACTCAGTTGATCTTATGTCGGAGGATGAACAACATCAAAGGTTCCATCACTCTACTTATACCCAAAATGGAAACTATTTCATGAAAAATTGATTACGTTCAATAGGGGTCCCGAAAAATTCGCAAATAGTAGCCATTTCCATTTCACTGCCCACTGCTCACTGCCCAAGTATTGTTTGCTTTGGGTAGGCTGAAAGCCTCATCATAGTTGTCCCTTGTCACTACCAGCCAGAGCTCACTAGAAAGGATTAACTCTAATAACAACTGTAACGCCTTAGGCCCGTTGGTATTATTCGCTTTGGGCAGGCTATAACGCCTTTCAGGTTTTGTTCCTCCCTGCCACCAGTTATTCTAAGAAGGCGCACTATTTGGACTTTCCAGGTTGGGACGTGGCATGTAATAAATGTTTGATCAGTTTGTAGTTTCAAATTCTTACTTTTTGGTTATGTGGAACTTTCTGATAGCATTATTATCTGGTGTTTTGTTAAATTTTCAAATAATTTTGGATACTGGTTAACCATCTCACTTATTGAATGGGTCATCTGTGGACTTCGTTCTATTAACCACATTCAAAGTTCATTGTCACAGGGTGCATGGATTTTGAAACCAAAACAGTTAAGACCAACATCAATCATTCATTTTATTGGTGGTGCTTTTGTTGGGGCTGCACCTCAGCTTACATATCGTTTCTTTCTTGAATGTCTATCAGAAAGGTGAGTACATTTATTCTTGCTATATCCTTTTTCGCTAAAATTTCAGCTGAAGTATCTACGATTACATTTTAGTTTTAGATACAGTATTGAATTATTGTGTCTACTTATTCAAATTGTGTCTCTTCTTCCAATCTTCCTGCTCCATCCATACTTGCCTTTTGAGCAGTGATCATAAGCTGCCAGTTTATAAACAATACTTGGACTCATGATACACTGTCAGGGTGCTGGTTGGGAAGTTAGAATCCAGTGTGGTTCAGGGCGAATTTTTGGAAATATAATGTTGAGATAAATGCATTGAATGCAGCCTGCAAGGAAGCATAGGAGGACCTATAGAACATGAAAAAAAGGCAGCCATTATGGATTTGTTATTCACACGTGTAACAATGATATCAGACCCTTTTTGGAGTAGAATCCTGTCAATGTCGGAGGGTACAAAACTAGCAGCAGAGAACGATCACAAATCTGATTGGATATTTAACTCCCTAAATTCCTTTGAAACTGTTTACAATTCAGTTGGAATATTGGAATTAGTACCTTCTATTCTGTTACCAACTAGCTTAAGAAAATGGATTCCATTTGTAGGTGCATATATGTTTTGATTATCAGCGAATTAACCAGCGGAAACCTTTTTATGCACAGGGGTTGTTTGGTAATTGCAACACCGTACGCTTGTGGATTTGATCATTTCTTCATTGCAGATGAAGTACAATACAAATTTGATAGGTGTATTCGGTTTTTACAAGATTCTGTAAGTCCAAAATCCAATATGTAGGTTGATGCTCCATATGTCAAATAAAACTCTAGCTTCTCTAAGAGGTGTTCAACACAGGCAGATAGTCTTCCGACCTTTGGCGTTGGTCATTCGTTGGGATCTCTTATCCACCTTCTGATTGGTACATTCTTATGTCATGCATGTCCTGTATTGTCCTTTTATTATTGGTGAATTCAGTAAGCTACTTTGCCCATTATTTGGTCTGTTTGTTTTGTAACAGGATCCAGGTATGCAGTGCAAAGAAGTGGAAATATATTAATGTCATTCAACAACAAAGTACTCCTTCAATCTTTGCATCTTCCATTTAAAAGTACGGCATTTTATTAGTTCTTGAGACATAATAAATTTTGGCCTATAAATTTTGATTGACTTTTTTCACGTGTGTGACGGTTTGTGTGGGAGTAATATGTTTACTTATTATTAATACATATCAAACTCTAGATCCGACCTGTCAGGGATTCGCGAATTTGTAGTCAGCAAGTTGTGCATTTTGGAGTGGGTTTTATTCTTGATATATTCGTACATCCACATTTTATTAAAAACTCAAATGTACTCACGTTTTTTTCGAGAAAATGAAATATGCCTACAACATTTGGCAAAATAATCTAGAGATATGCATGTCATTACATTCTGTTAGTTAGGCTGGAAACTATCACCAAATAATTTACTTTAGCCTCAAATATTAAATAATGATTTCAACTTTTGGAACAGATTAGTCTAAAAAAAAAATAAACCTGAAAAATACTTAAGCTTCAAATACCAACAAAAATAACAAGCATAAATTATATGAAAAAAAGCCCAAAGTCAAAACTGACACTAAGCTGTTATAAGCTGAAAATTCTAATAGAAGCATATGGCCTACTGGTCAATTTGCTTAGTCCTCTACAAGTAATGGAGAAATAATTTGGGGTAAAAGTCACCCGCCATATGCCATCCACACATTGGGATTCATGTGTCTTGTGGTGACCAAGTTGTAATGCCTAAGATCCTGTTGTTGTAGGGTCCAAAAAATGGTAGCTAACTTATTCATATCTGCCAGGATTTTCCAAGTCAGAAAATTCATCAGAGCTGTCCGTCTTCAAATCAATTTACAAAACAATTAAATTATCACCATTAATCAAAATCGAACTTACACTAACGAGAACATGAATGAAAAAAAATTATTTACCAGAAACAGAAGGCAAGATGGAATCAATTAAATGACCGGATTAAGTATGCCCAAAACCATTGTTTGCCTTACTAGTAAAATCTAGCATAGTGGTCCTCCCAGAAAAAGATAAAATCATTTTTGTCAGAGATATTGACAGCAGGCCAATATTAAGTGGCACTCAGGATGTCTATAAATATCATTAAAGTACTATAAGATGAATCTTCACATCTGTGACCCATATTACAGATGTAATTTACCTAGCTTTAGATATAATATGTTATTAAAACTTCACAAAAAAAAAAAAATTTGAAAAATAAAAAACCATCTATGAAATAATAGATTTGGGCTTTATTTCATCTATGAGTAAAAAGATTTTGTTTAATGATTTTATTTTTGACTATAATATCTGATGGAGGTTTTAATAAATTATGCATTTTCGTTGTGTTGTTTTAATGAATAGTACTTCAACACAATTACTTCGGCAAATTTCTAAAATCAAATGTCCTTTCTCAAATAAAAAATAATAATAAGTAATGATATACATAAAGAGCAAATTGAAAACGCAACATATTGCTTATAACTTATTTCCAATGAAAGTAATAAACTTTCAATGGATTAATTTTAAGCTTTTATTCAATTTTTACCCAGCAAAAAAAAAAAAAAAGAAAGTTCTTTAAAATCAAAAATTGAGTTTTTACTTTGAATAGCAATAGATGATAAGTGCCAAAAATAGTTCCTTGCATCCTCAACACTTTTTTTTTTTAATGGAATGGAAGCAATTCTCTTAACTCTATTCACAAAGCTTTTCACTTTTGTTAATATAAAATTAATTTTATTGTTGTTGAATTTATTAATTTTGCTAGGATAGATTTTATAGCTTGAGATAAGTACAGGACTATATAAGATGTCAGTTTCAGCTTTGGCTTTGTCGATTTTTTGGCTGCTGCATATAATGATGATGTCGGTGATATGAATGCAGATAAAATTGATTTGGCAAACCATGACCAAACCCCAAATTTGGTCAACCCTCTATAAAAATTCTTTAGCTTGCAATGGCTGGCTTTAGTGGGGTTAGGTTCAATTTCGGGCTTTTTTATCCTAGTTATAATTTGGGCTGAACATTTGAAGATTAAACATTCGTGAGGTTTCTTTTCTGGAAGACACATTTGGCTGTTCCAAAAGCTAAAGTTGTTACTTAATAATTGAGTCTAAAGTAGCTTGGCTTGGTCTCCATTTTCATCTTAATGGCCATTTTTGTAGCAACTGACAGAATTTAACAGCATGAATATGTTTGAAATATTGTCTTTTATATTTGGGTTCTTTCAAAAGTAAGTGGGTGCTTTTGGTTTTTGGTCATCTCTGGTAGGTATATCAAGAATAGAGCTTGGATTCTCACTTTTGGGAGGCCAGGAAGGATAGGATTGAGAATGTTATCCACCTAAGTGGGCTAGATTAGGCCAAGAAATGATGGGGAACCAAATAGATTGTTTGGTCATGTCTCATTGATGGGGCTGAAACAAATTTTCAAGCTACATGCAAAACTCACTTCTTTTTCTAGTCATAGGTGGAAGTATATTCTGTGTTATGTGGAAATCTCTTTGCTTCATTGCATGTTTATACTTTTCTTCTGGTTTTCTGCTCAATTATTTTCCAGTTAGTGACAGCCATGTTGCATGTAGCAATGTTTTTGCTGGTCAGAGATTGGACTTTCTGTTTATTCATTTTGCAGGAGGCAAGCGAGGCCATTCCATTATTTTCTCCGGTCATTATTCCAATGGCTCAAGGGTTTGGTCCACTTCTTTCCCAACTCATGTCATCTCCATCAATTCGTAGTGGGGTGAGTTATAACTTCTTACTTACTTTCTATTTATTTGAAGTTGGTTGACTTCCTTTTGGCTCTGTAAGAATTCCAATCCTTACATCAATTATATAATATTTTAGCATTTTTTTGTGGAATTTTTTTTGGTTTTTATTTTGTATCTTTGATTAGTACAATGGATGAGGGGCATGTCTTCTTTGGTTGACTGTACGTCCCATTATTGTACTGAATTTAGATGCGACGAATTGTATCTAAGCCACTCCTATGCTGGGGTCTATTGTGTCATCCTAGGTGTGCTATCAGTCCAGGGAGGAGATATTAGAAGTCTGAAGATTATTAGCGGCATTAGTATCTCTGCTGCTGTGTTTTGCCGTGGAATGTGAGATGAGAACCATTGGCATTTTTAGTTTTTTTGTTTAGAAATTGGAATGTTGCAAACGCCTTTCTTCTGCATTAGTGAGGATCTCGCCTAGATGTCCTTCTTTTAGATTTCCCATTAGTAGAATTTTGTACAAATTGGGTTTCCAAGCTCTATTTCCTCCACCGATTCATCAAATTTTCTGGGTACATATTCAAATGTATTTGTCTTCTTTTGACTTGCTCTAGTGGAAAAAAGCTAAAATAGACTTTTAGGGACTCATATACATTTCCTGTAAGATTCAAATTAATAAGTACAGAAGATGGGTTTTTTTGAGCATTTGTTAAGGGAATTTTCTTCTTTCCTTCAGTAGGTTAACTCATTGTGGCTTTTCTTTATCAATGTATATAATTGTTTTTTCACAAATACCTCAGGCAGAAATGGCCCTGAAGCAACTGGAGAATGTTAACCCCATGCTTATGAAACAAGTTCTTCCTTTGGTCGAGCAACTTTCTCCATTATACATGGATTTGGCTAAGGGGAGAGAAGATTTCATTCCTAAACCAGAAGAAACTCATTGGCTGGTATGTAGAATCACATAAATATGGATTTGCATACTCGTCTGTTGATATTTTTGAGTTTGCCATATTGATCTTCCTTTCATCCAGATACTAGACGAGTGTTCAATCATTGGTTGAATCTTAAACAAATTTGATGGATCTTTGGTCTTTCAATCGCATGGTTCCCAAAGAAATATAGGCAAGAACATGTTAAAATTTGTGTTCCTTATGGTGGACTTATGGCAAGAAAAAGAACTTATACATGATTTTTATTGATTTAGAAAAAGCTTATGCTCGAGTACCAAGAAAGTTAATATGGCAAGTGATGAGAAAAAAAGGAATTAATGACAGATACATTGATATTATTAAAG
>JAXCLR010000081.1:54506548-54521690 GCA_035584095.1 Annona squamosa
GGGGGGGGGGGGGGGGGGGAGCCGGGCTTAAAATGTCAGTGCTTTAGTTGGTTTAAAAGCCTCCATCTCTGTGGTTTATATATTGCTGACTCACGTCCTTAATCCTATGGTTGTTACCAGTTGTCAGAGGGTGGTTTGTGAAATATGGTTGCTTGAGCTTCATTTGGGAAGTTGTCCACCAATATCATCCAAGATCTTCATGGGATTGTGGAACAAATATAAGTACATAGATATTAGAATTTAGTCTGCAAGAGACTGAAAAAATGTGTTGAAAACTGTGTTCAATAAACTAGCTAGAGGAATCTCTGATTTTTAACATCGTTGCCCCTGAGCATTAGGGAAGGACTGTCATCTAGTTCATTCATTAAATTCCATACTAATTTATGACTTATGAGCTTGTGTTGAGAAGGCATTTAATGCCAGCCTTTCCTCTTCGGAAGAATAAGAAATTTTGCCCTGAAGTGTGTTTTAAATTTCTCTACTATTTTGCCTTTCAAGTTAGCTACTCTTGTCCAATTTATCTGGTAGTTTGAGAATTGAGTTTTTTCATGTATGATGTACAACATTCTGCAGATAAAGTCTTATTATGGTGTCTATCGGAATCTTCTTGTAAACTTCAAAGATGATTCAATTGATGAAACACCTACGCTAGCTGATGTGCTGAGTTCAGATTCTGCCATAGGTTCGATGTTGGACATGACAGTTCGCACTCTGCCAGGGGATCATGGGCTGCCCTTGCACCAGGTGAATGTTCTCTTTCCTTTGCATTTGCAGCTACCTGGAAATGGTTGTTCATGAATATGAAGGTGTGATAAACAGTTGTTTTATGAAGTTATACCCATGATATTTAGATCTTGGAAAGTTAAGCTGCTCATGGAATGATGCCATAAATGAAAAAATGGTTAGTTTTATGAAGTTATATCCTATCCATTATGTTTACATCTTGGGAAAGTAAATTGCTTTTGGATTTGATCAAATGGCACTGTAAGTGAAATTTTTTATTCTGAAAGGCCCATGCACAGTCTCATTTGTTGTGTGCTAGCAGTGCTTTTTAGGTTCTCGCTTGGCCAACAGCCAAATTTGGAGCCTAAAATGGCATTCGTTATGAGAGTTGAGATTATTTAAATAGAAAACGAAAACATTAGAGATTACTGAAAACATGGTTTATGATCGTCAAAAATGGCGCGATAGGATCTATACTTTACCCCATATAAGCACATGGTGGGAAACAGCTTACGATGAATCGATGATGATGATGATACAAAATGAATCAAAAAGATGAAATGGCCTACAGAGATTGCAGATCAAATTTGAGCGGACTCGGCAAACGGCTTTTTGAATATGCAATGAAGCTCCTTCCTTATGCACTGCTAATTGCTAACTGCAAGCCCTAAGACTGTTGCTTTGCAGGCTTTTCTAGATGTCCCACCTGCTATGGCAGATGCCATCAATCAAGGAGGCGAGCTGCTGTCAAATCTCACCACCGGCACACCATGGGAAACAATGGCAAAGGACGTAAGCAGCACATTAGGAGCCAACTCCATCGTTGCTTGGCCCCAGATCTCAAAAGACTTTGATTTGCTTGTGGACGCAGTAGCTTCATGGGTCTCTTTAAATTCCTCTCCTAGACTTCTTCGGTCCTGAAAATGGTTGTCCAAGCAATTCAAGCTCATGTTTGTTGATGTGCGTTTGATAATATAATACATTATTTCACCTATTTATAAAACTGTAAATATGAATCCTTATTACTCTACTTGAACACAGATATTTCTCATAGAAGCTTGTTGCCCTCTGTTAATGGATTTGGTGGAATTTGGATGGTTGAAACATTTGTATTGGATGCTTGCCTGCACTTAAAATGTCACATCTAACGATTTTTGGTTGCTCAAGGTCGGTCACGCTCACGTGGAAGATGAAACTAACGTTGGGATGGGATCTGTTGTGCAGACCTAGAAATACGGGTAGCAAAAATCTCGCACAGCAGCTGGTGTTGGTTTTAAATCACCCATTGCAAAGATACAACATAACTTGAGGCTTTAAAATCAAATCCTGTTATTCATCAAAATTAATTAATTAATTAAATCAAATCAAATCAAATCAAATCCTGTCAGCAGCTGTTTGTTTACCAATGGTATAATATTTGATCTTCTGTCGTTGACTTCGATAGATGTGAAGAACCGGATTAATAAAAGATTATTAATGGGTGGCATTAGAGCTTGTTAATACTATTGAATTTCTCATGACTTCCAATAATTAATAAATCTTTTAATGTAAATTTTATTTCTTATGTTAAAGCTCACTAATGCTGGGCAATATTCATTGAATATTTCACCAGCTTTAATATACTTCAGCACAACTTTCTTAAAGTTTGTCGAATCTTTTTAAACATTCTTTTTTAGGTTCTAATGTATGTATCCTAAAGTTGGTTGGAAATCATTTGAGTTCATTGACCCTTTCTTCGAATTTATTAAAGAACTCTTAACGAGCACGTTAAATTGTCATAAAAGCTCGAGCATTAAAGAAAAAGATAAAATTGGGGGCATGTTTGTTTAATATAAAAAATTTTTACTTCAAAATTTTTCATTCTTTGCAATTATCTTATTTATTTATTGTTTATCATATATTTCAATACAATTATTGTACCTTTCAATTACTTGTATGCAACTATCTATATAAATAATTTATAATTTATAATTTTATTATCTTTACCCTTTTTTATTACTTATGTTGGATTGCATCTTTTTCTTCTAATTTAAGAACTTTTACACTAAAAATTTTTTAATTTAAAAGTTTCGTCACTTTCTGAACATTCGAGGGACCTTAGGTTTGAGGGACATTTGTAAAAATAAAAGTTGTGGAAAATGTAAGATGAGGTGGAAACTAGAAAATGAAATATTTTGAAAATTATATAATAGATATGAAATGATAAAGGTAAAAATGGAATAATAGAGCAGTTGTAGTGTAGTAGGAAAGAGAAATAATTAAAATGGAAAGGTAAAAGAGTAAAAGTATGGTTATTAATTGATAAATTAATGAGCTTAGAAATTAGTGCTCCGACCCTACAATTCCCACGCATATTACCAAAGAAGTATTCTTAAATATGGGTTAAAATTTTGGTTTTAAATTATATAATCGGAATTATTCAAAACAAATGTTTGGACGGAACGGTCCGAACGATCGTTTGGAATGATTTCCCAAACGGTTTTTTAATATCTAAACAGCTGGTAATGTTTGTCCACACATTTAGTTATGATATAAAAAAATTATAATATGTTGGAAACTTCTACATATTATGCATATTTTCAAATTTTAACAGCTTCGTGTGTGAGCTTTACCTTATTTTAAAAAAAAAAAAAAACTTTACATGGATACGAATTTTATATCTTTTATATTCTTTTTTTAATTCAAAAACTAAAAACATTTACATTTGCCTGTACATGAAAAATGATTATTTTGAATTTTGAAATTTGAAAAATAATTTGAAAAATAAAGAATATAAACTTCCGAAGAAAGAAAAAAGATTGCTTTGACCCACATATACTTGCAAAAGAAAATTTTAAAAATGGAGCTTGTGGATGCCTCGGAACCAGATGATATAAGCATACAACTAACATTGGTAACATGATAAAAGTAAAACACAGTGGTGTTAAATAAAATATATAAGTACTTAGGTATAAAAGGCCAAAAAAAAAAAAAAAAGGCAATCCGGCTTAGGATACTGACATCTACTGCAGGCCCGTTGATTTCATTGGATCGCACCAAAGACGACGTTGCGTGCGGCAGGCGCCGAAAGGTTTTGTGGTCTGACCGACACGACACGTGCCCTAAGGCACAGACGAATGGCTGTGATGACTGACACGTTCGAACTGCGAAGAGGAATCCGATGAGGCGGAAAGACATATCACCTTTGTTTTGTCCTACTCTACTCGATCCATGCATGCATTAATTAATCTTTCCAATTATCATTAATTAAAATGAGATCATACACTTATGAAATATTATATTATATTTAGATGCCATTCCCAACTTCTAAATATATATTTAAATGAAAAACCGAAACCGAAACCGAAACCGAAACCAACCCACAAGACATGCATCGGCCTTCATCAATATAAGTAACTCGTTGTAACCGTGGTCGACATCATCTCTATAAATATATTAATTCAAATTACATCTATACAAGCAAGAAAGAAAATACATGTTCTTGATGATGATGAGTTGAAGTTCCAATGCAAATTTTCAAAAAAAAAAAAAAAAAGAAAAAGAAAAAAAAGAAAGAAAAATCAAACTGTTGGAAGGTTGGCGGCACATGATTGCAGCAGCAGTTTCCGTTCCGTTGCCAAAGGGTTGGATTCCCCCGAAAGCTTTTGTGGGTCCGCTCCAATCCACCCACTTGAGTCGCACATGCCAACGTACGCACGCCGGCCGGCCGGCAGATTCGACAGTTTCATGCCGCCGTTGTGGAAGGAGGAGGAGGAGGGGGAGGAGAAGTTGAAGGAGGAGGTGTTCGAGGAGGAGGAGGAGGAGAAGGAGATCTAAATTTGTTGAGATTGAGGACGACGGAAACCAGCTTCTTTGCCAATTGGTTGTCCTGCTTTGGACCAGAGGAGGAGCTGCTGCTGCTGCTGCTACTGCTGCTGCTGTCACGATGATATTGATAGTCCTCGTACTTGTCCTTGGTAGTAGTGGTATTATTATTATTATTATTATTATTGTTAGGGTTGTTGCTAAGCACAAGCAGTCGATCCTCGGAAATGATTTCGAGTGCTGGTTCCCATAGTCTTCTAGGGATCGGTACTGGAGAAGATGACGACGACGACGAGAAGCTAATCATTCCAGAGCTAGTAGCGCTGCTGTGATCTTCTGGGGAAATCCTGGAGGAGGAGGAGGTAGAAGATGATAGAGCAGCAGCAGCGCCACCCGCCAATACTGGCCAATGCCGTCGGAATTCGGCTTTTATAGCAGCTCCAATGCTGGACGAGGTGGATTCCTCGGCAGCTCTTAGCAGGGGGTAGAAGCAGGAGCAGAGATGGGGAGTTGGGGGAGGAGCCAGAGGGAAGAGGCGAGGTAGAGGCAGGATGACATAGACGCTACCCGTCTCCAGGAAAGCGTCAGGAGGAAGCATGATGGAAGAGCTGCTTCTGCTGGTCGTCGTCGTCGTCATGGAAGAGCATCCTACTCCTCCTGCTGCTTTTTTGGCAGCGAGAGCGGCGGCGGCGGCGGTTGCAGAAGCTGTAGTAGTGTGGGAGACGAAGTGGTGTGGGTAGAGGAGGAGAAGATCGGCAACCTTGACAGGGAGGAGGAATTGGCGGACCTGCCCATCTGGCTGGATCACGTCCACCGTCTGTCGCCCGCATTGGATCATCCGAAGACCCATCACCGTCGCTGTCGCCCCCACCCCCACCGCCACCGCCATCGTGCTGCTGCTGCTGCCGTTGCCGCTGCCGCCTCCGCTGCTGTTTCCGTCGCTGCTCTTTCTTCCCATTGCTATCTATATGCTCAATTAACAATTTCTTTCTTCCTCATCCACATACATATATCTATATATGTTTGTCAGTCGATCCCTTTTTATCCTACCTCCGCACCACTATACTTTCACACGCAACTTTTTTTTTCCCCGGCCATCATCTTTCATGAACACTTGTTCTTTCTTTTCAAGGCCCCAGCAAGCATATGTCTATCCTCCACCGTTCTACGTATGGCAATGAAGAAAAGAAAGAAAGGGAGGGAAAAGCCTCCTTGTCTGGCTCTCTTTTGTAAGAGTCAGACCCAACCTTTTGCTCCGAACGAGAAACAAGCGAGCTATGCCCGCTTTCTTTTTCAATTCCTGCTAAAACAACATAATATTTAGATGGACGAGAAGAAAGCCAGTACGTACTCTTTTTGATCCTAGCTAGCTTGCTTTTCAGCACTCTCGCTTTCAAAAGATGGAAAGATGGACAGAGATAGAGAGAGGGAGAGAGAGAAAAAAAAGGATTTCTTTTTCATCATGTCCTATTTACCTCTTCCTTCTCCTCCTCTTTCCCCTCCAATGGCCTGCCTCTACCCTTTTAGGACGCGATGGCTGAGAGTGAGATGTGTGAACTGTGAAGTTGACTTGTAAGGTGTTGGAAGCTTTTATTTATGTATTTTAATTGAATGGTTATTTCTCTTCTCCGTCTGTCACTGTAACATCGATTTTTATTATTACATTCTTTTACGGCCTGCAAAACGTACAGAGAGTTACAATACCCACATGCACGCATCCTTTTATGATGTATGCGATGGACTACCCTTTCTTTCTTTTATTTTTTTCTTCCTTTCTTTCGACCTTTTTTTTTTCCTTTTCTTGGGAGGAAAATTCTTTTCTTCCACTTGAGTGTGTGAGAATGCAAGTGAGAGTGTGGGTGGTCGTAAAATTTTTAACAATTATGAGAGGCGCTTTTTATGGCAGACGATAAAATAGAAATAAATAAATAATTGTATAAAATAATTAAAATATAAAGGTAAAAATAAAGATTAGATAGAGTTTTTCATAACAAAAAAATTTGTAAGTACTGCTCAATTAGTAAAGAAACATGGGCAGTTGTCCAAGTTGGTTTTTCCAAACTCATGTAAGAGTAATATCTTCTAAGTTAGAATTACGTCTTTTGGATGAAAGCAATATTTTCCTAAAATTTTTAACAATTATGAGAGGCACTTCTTGTGGCAGAGGATAAAATTTTGGGAGTTCAACCCTTATTTTCAACCCAGAAATGATGTAATAAAAAAGTTAATCATAAAAAATTTGTATGATCTTATAAGTTTAATTTGTAATATGATATGGTAAAGTATGTAGATATTAGAAATAATTTTTTTTTTAAAGTAAAATGATTGAATGGTACTGTGATCTGGGCATTCCTTTTTCTCCACTTTCTTGTTCCTTTTCCCAAACGTCTTACATTCACTTTGGGAGGTGAGAGGAGGAGGATGGATGATGAGGAGGACAGCGCAGCAAGGAACAGGTGATTATAAATGATTTGGAGTCTAATTATGATTAGGATTATGAATGATGGTTGTTTTGTATTGTTTTAGCGAAAGGGGAGGTGGATTGATTGATTGATGTATTGTATAAGGAAATCCGATGGAGAAAGAAGAGCATATGCCAGCTTTATCGTGAAGCGAACCCCGGCCATATGCATGTTTTTATGATTATTGTTATTATGATCATTGCTTTCTTAGGTGCTCTGCATGCGATTCCTGGTGCACATGTATATATATAACTTTTTTTTGTGTGCACGAGAGTTGTGCTATAATTAATATAGCATTTGGCCTAAAATAAACTTTAAATGTAATGGTATTTTATACAATCATTTATCTATATATAAATTTTATAACAAATAATTTACATATTGAAAAAACAACTTCAAAGTTGTTATTTAAATTAAATTATTTTATTACGTTGAATTTGTACAATTTTTATACGGGGTCCATACGCATATCCAATCGGGATGAAAATTTGTACGATAATATAATATATAATTCTAAATACAATTGGTAGAATAGATTATAATTTTATAATAACGTAGGATATATTTTGAGGTAACAGCTGCACTTAAATATTTCTAATATATATATATATATATCGGTCTTGCCAAGTTACACAGAAGTAGACCAATGTAACCATTTTAAAATCTAAGATTTTGATCCTTAATAGAAAATTTAACTCATTTATTGTGTTTAACATCATTTGTTTATCTAGAAGACTAAGTTTCATTCCAATCAAATATATTTACGGGCTACATTTATTTAAAAATATATATTCATATATAAATTATGAAAAATATTATATCTATTTATACATACATTAGAATGTAATAATACTTTATAGAATCATTTATCTACATAAAAATGATATTTTGGACGGTTTAGATGTCAAAAATATTACTTTAAAATTGATATTTTAACATTTTTTATAATTTACACATGAATATATATATTTCTAACAAATATGTCTATAAACATACTTGATCGGGATAAAACTTGATTCTCTAGATAAACAAATGATGTTAAATATAATGAATAAATTAGATGTTCTATCAATGATCAAAATATTAGATTTTAAATAAGTTACATGGGTCAACTTCTATCATTCTATGTAACTTAGTTAGAAACGCAATTGCGCTGTAACAACATTGCAGTTGGGTCAAAATGTGCCCCATATGATTATAAAATTATAATCTACTCCACTAATTGTATTTAGAATCATATATTCTATTATCATACCAATTTTTGTCCCGATCGGATATGTGTATATACCTCATCTAAAAATAGTATAAATTTAATGTAATAAAATAGTTCGATGTAAGTAATAACTTTAAAGTGATTTTATCAATATGTAAACTATTTACTATAAAATTTATATATAGATAAATGACTATATAAAGTTTTATTACATTTTAATATTTATGAGGCCCATTTTTGGCAAATGTACCGTTTATGTGTGCATGTGTGTATATATATATATATATAAAGAGACCCGTTCATGTGCATACCTAAGCTATAAAATGGGTCCCACAAATATTAGATTGCAATGAAATTTTATACAATCATTTATCCATATAAAAATCATACTTTAAATGGTTTAGATGTTGAAAATATTACTTCAAACTTGATATTTATATTAAACTATTTTACCACATTGATTTTGCACTATTTTAAAATGAGGACCACATGTATGTTGGATTTAGATGAAAATTGATATGCTAATAAAATGAACAATTTTAAATACAATGGGTGGGGTGGATTTTCCATTCATGATCATTTGAGGCCCACACACATGGACTGCATGGTGCACTTGCATGCACTATAACATATATATATGTATGTATGTATGTATGTATATATATGTATGTATGTATGTATGTATATCCATTTGGAATCTAATTTAAACATGCTCCCGCACCACTTCTAGCTAAGTCGTTTACCTTCAGATCCTCTTCCATGCTTACATCTTGTTAATGCACTTTATTATTTCCCATTTCCACAGTCACCAAATGAATTTGAAGAGTATAAATGGCACACACTTTTGCTTATACTCTGGTTTGGTATAAGTAAATACAACTTATTATTATTATTATTTTGGTATATGAAAGATGAAGGGCTCCAACCCAACCTCATTGGAAAATTATCTAAGTTGAAAAGGAAGCCCTCTAATATTATTCCAATCTTTACATATTGCTTTAGATATACATGCAAAAGACATATCTAACTACAAATAGTCGGTTAGCCCCTGTAGAAAGACATAATCCACAAGCGTATGAGCTACAATGTCAGCAGAACGAGAGACATTATTAGAGAATATACAACTTTTAAACTTACTTCAACGCTCTTTTATCTCCTCCACAGTACGCCCCAACAAGTGATCTTACAACTTTAGGTTCTCTTTTGTTTGATTGGGTACATAAATCATAGTTCTCTCTTGATGTTACACTTGAGCTCACAAGAGCCATATAAGCTCCCACCATATTTTCCTAAAGACTCAGTGCTACACCGAAATTTTTTAGAGACTTGATGCTCCACCATTTTTATATTGGAGGTAGTGCTCCCTTATACCAGTGTCTAGATTTGAACCAAGAATGGTAGTATATGTGCCCACATTCCTATCAAGCCGGAATGTTCGTAACTTCAAGTTCTCTTTTTAAGTCTTCATATAAGATGTGTTTGGGAAGTGATATTTTGAAGTGCAACTAGGTTATTAGTGAGTTATGATAATCAATTTTTTCAATTTTTTTCTAAATTTGAAGGACATATTGGTAATTTCACATATTTACTAACAACATTAATTTACAGAATAGACATTTTTGGAATTAAATATAATTGTAGCAATTATATTTGGAATTTTGAAAAGATTACGGGTATATGTGGATTAGAGCTAAACATAGTGGGTATATTTGAAATAAACTCTATTTTCAAATAAAAGTTTTAAGTATGAAACTTTCTTAAAACTTTTCAAAATAGGATGAAATAATATGATATGATAGGGATATAAATAATAAAGAAAATAAGTTAAAATAAATAAATTAGTTGCATTGGTTGTTGTGTAGGAGTGATTAAAAAATATGGTAGTTTATAGGAAGATGCAAAACAAATTATTATGAAGAATGAAAAATTTTAGATTGAGAAGTTTTGGTTTGAAAATTTTTTGGTATAGCCAAACATGCCTGCAATCTCTTTCTTTTTACTGAATTTTTGCATTTATAACTAATATTGTATCTATATCCCTAAATTTATTGAAATTATAAATATACTCATAAGATTTGTGTAAAATTGCAAGTATGTCTCTTCCAATAAGATATTGTTAAAATATTTTGTAAAATAACAAAAATATTCTTTTAAGTTAAGGAGATACACTTACAATTTCTATAAGGAATTTTTATCTGTGTATAGCGAATTCTAATGCCATCGTGACAAAAGAGATACACTTAAAATTTAATGCAAACTTAATGAGTATATTTGTAATTTTGGCTAACTTAAAGACACAAATGCAATATTAATTAAATTTTGTAGATATATTTACAAAAATTCCTTTTTTAGTATACAACAAACCTTTTTCCAATATCTTTATCCAAATTTTTTTCATCATTTGAATGAAATAATCTTTTCATCAACATCATCTGATCTCATTTTCCCCAACCAAATGGTAAGAAGGAAATTTTATAGGAAAATCTTGAAAATGGAGAGAGAAACTTGATATGAGAGGGCTAAATTGAATAAAGATAAAATAAATAATACATTTACATAAAAGATATAAAATTTGATTAAAATATGAAAATAAATAATAAATGAAATAATTAACAATTCAAAGTACCAAATCACATAAAAATATATCTTTTTATTTTTCCTTACTACCAAAACGGGCTTTGAGCAGAAAATGGTGGAGCCAGCAGAAGCTACTTATTTCTACTCTCTCCCTCTGTCCACAGTAATAAAATAGATAGTCTCCGCAGTAATAAAATAAAGTTGGCTCTTTCTCTGTCTTGCGCCTCTGTGCTCTGTACCCTCGCCCTGCTCTGCTCTGCTCTGCTCTGCTCTGCTCTGCTCTGCTCTGCGGTCTGCCCTCTGCGCAGTGGTGTGGAGTGGTTGGTTGATCTTTGCAGTCCTGCACTGAATTCGAGTACTCACTTCTAGATCCACGGGCCAATTTTTTTTTTTCCCAATCACTTTTATTTTTTTTTATTTTTTTTTAAAAAGTAATTTTATTTTGGGGGCCACTTTCAAGTCCATATCCTAGCCCTTGATTCATTCCTCCCTCCAAAAAAAAAAAGAAGAAGAAGAAGAAGTAGAAGAAAGCTTTTGTGTATGTGTGTGTGGGCAGCAGCCGCTGTCAACCTTGAACAAAAGAACTTTTGGCATTTCTTGATTATAGATGTGGACCGTTGTTGCATCGTTCAGTCTATTTTCAGGCTGCGTATCAAGAGGATAAGATCCTGCTGTCCGGATCCTGGGGCCTACCTTACCTTACATACATATACGTACACAACATATCATTTTTTTTTATTTTTTGAAAATAAAGATAGTCATGAAAAGTAAAAAAATTTTAAATTAAAAATTTTTAGTTTGAAAGGTTGTTATGAATTACCAAATACCCCCATGTACTAAAAACTTGCTATGTACAGATACTCTGTTCTTTTTGGCATAATTTTTGGGGTGAGTTTTCCCCTCCTCTTTGCATAGAAAGGTGAGGAGAAGGGTACTGGGGAGCAAAACAGATTGATGAATCTGAAATCCTTTTAAAAAAAAAAAAAATTAAAAGATATTCGTTGCGTGCATTATTTTGTTGAAATCGATTAAATTTACACTTACCACAACGGCACAACTTATAGTTTTTGAAAATTTATTGCACTTTCGCGACAACAAATTTTTATCAGACAAAAAACAACGGCACAACGTATAGTTTTTGAAAATTTATTGCGCTTTCACAGCAATAAATTTTTATTAGACAAAAAAGCCACATAAGACTTACAAATTCCAAAGTTCAACTACGATAACGAAGCATCCGTTGGAGCAAGCATTAAATTTTCTGGTTTCTTTCATGATTTTTGCAACTATGACGACAAGATTTAATCAATATTGCATATGTGTCCTAAAGTCTACAAAAATTGCAAATATATCGATAAAGTTTGCATAAAATTGTAAGTATATCTCTTTTATTAGGATGTCATTGGAATTTTTTGTGAAATGATGAAAATACCCTTTAAACTAAGTAATGCATTGGCAATGTTTTCAAATTATATAGACGTATTTTCTATTTCATTATTTTATATATATTTACAAATTATTACTTAGATTTTTAAGATATTTTTACAATGTTTGCAAAATTGCAAGTGTATCCTTTAGTTTAAAGGACATTATTGTTAATTTATATACAATTTTAACAGCATCTTAACAGAATGGAACACGCTTTTAATTTTATGCAAATTTTATGAGTATATTTGTAATTTTGGTAAACCTAGAGGCACAAATGTAATATTAGTCAAACTTTGTAGACAAAAATCTCATTTTTGTAAAGATGTGTTTGGGAATTGAAAAAAATTTGTTGTAAAAATTTTTTAATAGAAAAATAATATAATATACTAGAGATAATGATGTGTACTAAACAAAATAACATTACAATAGATAGAGTAGTTACACGGACAGTTATGAGAAAATTAGTGAAAAGTAAGATCACTGTATTGGAAGAAATGAAAAAATGATTAGAAAATATGGTAGTTATGGATAATAAAATTTCTATATTAAAAACTTCTTGTTATTGATAAATATACCTTTTTATTTTTGAATTTTTCATGGAATTTTTCTATTCTTTATGCTTGGAAAGTAGGTAAAAAAGTCAATAATTTATCAAAACTTTTTCCTTAGCTTGACATCTTAATTATTTAATTATCTTAGGCATTATTTGGTGGAAAGTTGAGAAGAAAACAGTTTTAAGAAAACGTGAGAGTAATATGATATGATAGGGTTAAAGTGAAAAAATATGACAGCCAGGTAAGAAAGTGATTAAAATAAAAGAGTAAAAATAAAAAACTGAGATAGTTAGATAGCTGCTTTTAAAAAAATGTGGTGGAGAAATAGCTTCTCACTTATCCTAGTAATCAAACAATGTCTTACTTTTAATTAGTTTTTATATCTTTTTATACCATTATTATATTTTTTTGAGTTTTATACAACTATTGTGTTTATTTTGACCTTTATGTTTAATCATTACCCTCTTCATCAGTTGTGGCTAATGCATGTGGTCAGAGGCTTGGCTTCTATTCGAAGCCATCTATTCGAAGCCAATCGAGATTTCGGATTTTGGATGTAAAGATTTGAGAGCTTTGTCTTTTCTTTGATATTGATAGCTTGTAATTTATTTTTATTTTTTGATATTTGAGATCTTATAGTCTCTCTTTGAAAAATTGCAAAAAGTGTTTCAAAGCTTAGTTGTAATATAACTCAAGATGTGATATAAATACGTACTACTAAAAAAATCATTACCCCATTTATATAACATAACTTACTCATTTTTATTTAACCTCACTTTCTCACTTTTTAACTTTTCTCACAAAATTTCTCTTTTATTTTTTGGAATTATTTTTGTTTTTCACTTTCTTTTATTTTCACAAAAAAGTTAAATGTTGTAAGGACATAAGCATACTTACTCTTTCCATCAAAAAAAAAAAAAAAAAAAAGCATACTTACTCTTAGCATTTGAAGATATTATTGTTCATTCATAATGAATTTAACTTCGAAATCTAACCACAACCTTTAGTGTTATTATAAAAGAAATTGATTTGACTTTTAATTTTTTTTGCTATAGATGAAATAATTTAGTTTTTTATTGAAATAAATATTTTTGGATAGTTTCTAAATACACCCACATAGTTTGTATAATTGTAAATTTTTATGTGCATAGTTTCAGAAATTGTAAATACTTCTCACATAGTTCGGCCACTGCTATGATACTATCATTGCCCCTTCATGATATGAGTATATTTGCAAAGATATATAAACTCTAAAAGTATATTTATATGTGCAAAAACTAAATATGCCCATTAATTTTAAAATTACAATTATACTTATATAGTTTGCATATCTTTGCAAATATATTCGTGTTGTAATAATGTGGTAACGACGTCATAATGACGTGAGTATATTGCAATTATGGTTAAATTATAAAAGAATCACTTACAAATTTTGAAATTACATGTGTATATTCATAATTATGATAAAACTATGGAGGCATATTTATAAACTATACTTTTTTATTATGTCACTCCATGGCTAGACGAGTGATGGAGGATGATTAAAGGAGAGGGGTAAACTAGAACGTACTTTTATTTAACTTTCTCAATTAATGACACATTTTTTTCCAGATAGCAAAGGAAAAAAGGGAAAATGGAAAAATGCAACGTGTGTGATGCTCCGTAGGCGAAGAGCTGCACACGTACTTTGATGTTCGGACTCAAAACTATCTCAGCGATACGTACTGTGACGAAAGGCACAGATGAACAAGGCTGGTTCATTCGTGCTTTCTAACTATTCATGTGGATCGATCATAGCTATGGAGATGAGAACCGCTTAAAAGCTAGACAGGTCCAATCATGAGTAGGGCAACTCCTGTTCACCCAACGGATCATAACTATCGATAAATAAATAATTCGTTATATATATATATAGGAAGAACAGAAATAAATAAAAAATATATCTTTTTTTTTTTAAAAAAAGAAGGGGGATAAAGGCCAACATCTAGATAAAATATAGATGCAAGCCAAGCATATAAATGTGGTCTCGATCGATCGAGCCAGCTTTAATTTGTATTCATTCTCTTATTTATGCTAGTACTTGTAAGGATGGTCCCCCCATTTCAAAAAATTAATACAAGACTGGCAATTTGGTCCCACCCTCACAGTCACAGGCCATAGCTAGATAGCTCCTTAAACAATGAAACCGGCATTAATGTCCATGTCCTTCGTGTATATATATATATGATGCTGTTCCGGTGTAGCATCACTGGTGCAGTGGGCCCAAAATAGGCCTCACATGATCATGAAATCATTTTCTACTCCACCCATTATATTTAGAATAATGTATTCTATTACCATACCAATTTTCATCCCAATCAGATACTTTAAAGTTGTTATTT
>JAXCLR010000081.1:54521790-54536913 GCA_035584095.1 Annona squamosa
ATCAAACTATTTTATTATGTTGGATTTGTACCATTTTCAGATGGGGCCCATATACATATCTGATTGGGATGAAAATTAGTGTGGTAATAGAATACATTATTCTAGATACAATGGGTGAAGTAGATCATGATTTCATGATCATGTGGGGCCCATTTGGGGCTAACTGCGCCACTGTTCCGGTGCAGCGTCACTACATTGGAACCGCCCTTATATATATGTACATCATGCCGGTGTGCGTAAATGTAAAATTCCAAGTGAAAAAGTTGAGGGGGACGATTTGTAAACATGTGACTATGGGAACTATGGTTTTTTCATGATATTTGGTTTCTTAATACTAATCATTATTTCATCAAGTACACTATTTTTTTTATTTTTACTCCTACATTTCAATCATTTTCCTTACCAATTACATACAACAAACTTATTTATTCCAATTATACATCTATCATTTCTTATCAATCACACATTTCTCAAAATATTCTCTTTTTCATTTCCTACAATTTCCTACGAATCCCACTATTTTACATATTCCCAGATATCCCCGAAATCTTTTTTAGAATTTTGAGTGTTTTTTTTATTGACATATTGACATATATTTCATTATATATCACATTGAACCCCAGGACTTTTTTCAATTAAGAGACACAGCTCTTAAAATAAAAGATGAGGAAAACACCCCCTTAGGCCATTCTTAACCGGGTTGGGGGGACACATGATACCCGGACTTACCACTAGGTTGACAACCTGATAGTATTTTGAGAGAATGAAGTAGAAATAAACACGATAATTGTATTAAAAAAAATTAAAACATAGGATAAATATGAAAAAGTAAGATAATTAAGATCGAGAAAATGATTAAAATAGAAAATTGACTTCTCTTCTCCTCTTTCCCAAAAGTCCCTGCGTACATCATCCTCACGACAGCCTTGCATAAACAAAAATATTTGCATATACAGATAGATTTCCCATGCATACGCATGGATATATCCACTCCGCTCTCTTTTTGTTCTTTCTCTGGAAGGGAGGAATTATTTATTTATGGGTGCCAAAGTTCACGGACGATCATCATGTGCTTGTACAAATAAATAATACATATATAGTAACTAAACGTCAGATTAGTTAAGAGTGCAATTTGGAAAAGGCACCCACCCACTCAATTCTAATTTGGGTAGGACAGGATAAGAAATGTTACCCACAGAGCATGGATAAAGTACAAATCATTACCTCTTCCTTGAAATAGATTACGGTTAAGATAAATATGCTGAATACCTGGAACAAATTCGCATAAATACTCATATGGGTAATTAATAATATATTCTAAACATATATATATATATATTATATACTATATGTTGTATTTTGTCTATGATGTCTTGTGTGCACACTCATCTTAATTGATTCATATTCAAATGAATCTTGGGTCGCCCCTAAAGTCATCAACTACGAAGCAAGAAAACAGTTCTTAACTAATCCATATTCAAATGAATCTTCTGTCCATGGAGTCATGGACTGTTAAGCAAGAAACCAATTTGGTCTTTTATATATATCATTATTGACTTTCAAAAGTCTTTTATAAATAAGTTTATAAATTATGATCATAATATATCAATAGTTTTGATGATTGGGTTATAACAATCTATATTTTATATTTTGTTTATGTAATAATTTAAACAGTAATATATATATATATATAAAACAACTTTAGAAATATTTTTCAAAAATATTATATCTGATTGTTGATTGAGCTCATTTGAAACTAGATCCGAAACGGATTTTATTTTATGGATAATAAATAGAATAGACTATTTTATGGAACGACACCGGCCAATGTGATAGGATAAATGTTTTACAAATACGATACGAGATGAACTACTGTTAGAACCCAACCGAACGGAGTTGCAACCTAATATTAACCCCAAGGTAAGAAACAGGGGAAAGAAGCATCTCTTTCACGGGAAACATTTGGGCCCGCCACTCTTCACTTTCATGCATTTCTTTTACGTACTCTGAACGAACCGTTGCATGTAAAAGATTAATCCACACTTGAGAAATGCATATTAATTAAAAACGTGTGTGTATATATATATACACATACCAGAACTTTTCCAGTGAAGCTACCACCTAATTTACCGTACATTTGGCCTAAAATGGATTCCACATGTATTTAATGTATTAATAATTTATATAATTATTTATCTATATATAAATTTTATAGCAAATAGTTCGTATGTTGAAAAAATAATTTTAAAGTTGTTATTTACCTCAAATATTTTATTACGTTGAATTTGTATCATTTTCAAATAAAATCCATGTACATGTTTAATTGGAATGAAAATTAGTATGATAACTATAGAATGAAAGAGGACTTATATGCCCCTGATATTGATGTTTTTAAAAATAAAAAAATATATAAAAATACTACAAATGACAAAACTTATATAGATTAAATACACTTTGAAAAATATGTTTACGAAGAAAAATTAAAAATAAATATTATAAAATTAAGCATATATACAACTAATTGTACACAATCATGTCTCACACATACAAATATATGGGTGTAGCTTTTATACGTCCTATGCTACTAAAGTGATTTTTTAGAATGATGTAATTTGAGCCTTATTTTTATATTTTTATCAAAATCTGATCCACCGAATACTTTATTATATTTGATTAAGAGAATAAAAATTATCCAAAACCATGATTTGCGTCCTTCTCAAAAATTCAGAGTTACTTAAAAGTAATTTTAAAGTTATTAAAATTATTTATTTATTTTAAAGATTTGCAAGATCCCAATTTAATATCTAAAACATCCAACATATTCGTCTTATCCTCCATGATTCTGTATGATTTCACAGCATTCTAAATTTATAAATATTTTTTACAAACTTTAATACATAAATGATTTTCTAAATTTATAAATATTTTTACAAATTTTTAGAAAATCTGGGCTATACGCATTCTGATTGATCTGAGGTCTGGTTTTTCACTAAAATAAAAGTGTTGAATTCTATGATGGGATTGGATTTAACAGGGATCATCGGGATAAAGCTGGAAATAGATCGGCTAGCTATCAATGTCACTTTGGCAGCAAGGGAAGGGATCCGATACACGCACAGAAGTGGTACGACGTGTTGCATGGGAGGCCCTTACACATGTTGATGTCAGTATAATAATATTATTATAAGTGCCTTTAACAAAGCTGCCTCAAAACTCATAAAGTGACCTTTTCCTCAGAGCACAGTTTCCAAGGATCAAAATATGCGATTTTTACTTCGAGATGGGATAAAGTCATTGACGTCATCAAATTTTGGACGAAAAGTTTGTTGGATAAAAATTTTTAAAATAATAGAAAATGTGACATAACAGGGTAATAATAAAGAATAAAAGAATAAATAATTTAATTTGTATTGGTAATTACAGTGGTCTTGAATTCAATTTCATATTAAAAATGAGAGAAAGTTCATTATGATTTATAAATAAATAAGTTTTTTTGTTAAATATGAGGTGATATATTTTAAAACCGTGCAGTTAAGCTATTAAGTGAGAGCAGATAATATCATTATATGAAGTCTACAATCCAAAGGTTCAATGGGTATTTTTTTTTTTTAATTACGTGTTCTGTTCGTTGGTCTCAATTGTCACTTTTTTGAATTTGTGCTTAACAAAACTTGAAAAAATAATTAAAAGGTTGAATAGTTTAGTTTTAAAAGTTGCCTCAGTGGTCAAAGACTTTGCCTAGTGATGTTGGCGTCCTTGGTTCGAAGCTTGACAAGCATATTTTCAGAAGAATTTAGTAGTGGCGTTTAGTCTCTCCAAATTTTCTGTGAAATCGTCCACTAAGTGAATAGTTTAAGATTTATTGTTATAAATATTAGATTCTTTGTTAAACAATTGTTAGAATATATCATAACTTGATTGTACATGTTGTAATATCATAATAAAAAAAAAGTTAGTTTTTAATATGGCGAAATTGCCCTTAGTTAAAATAAAAAAGACGGGAACACCATTTTGGGCTAGTCATGACAGTGAATACTTACAAGAGCTACAAGACACTCGATCACCAACGCATGCCATTTATTTATTTATTTTTTAATTGGGTGGCGGCCTGACACTCCTTGATAGCTTTCAGGCTAGGCAGTGGGTGCGAACTTAAAGATAGTGTGGAGATGGTTTACAAAGGCTGGCCTCTCACTGTTTTTTGTGACATTTTTACACACGAAACAAATTTATTCATTCCAGCATCGTATAGTCATCTTTACACACAAGAAAGAATTTGACTCTTATTTCTTATATATCTATTTTTATTGTTATATTTAAAAATTTGTTCAAAAGTACATTTTTTCTATATTACTCAGTGAATTCTTACCTCATAAAGTGAAAGACTACGTTTCTAATACAAATGAAAGACTGAAGCTCTCCTTAATAAATAATGGACAAATATTCCCTTCCTAATTTGAACTCAAGTCAACTAACAGAAATGCTAAGAAGCCATCTCATTGGTATATTTTATACGCCTATGTTAATTTTCGACTCACTAAACTCTGTAAAATTTTCTCACCTCCAATTCACCCGACTGGCATGAATGCAACCAAGAAAATTTTGAATAAATAATGGCAAATTTTATATATACTAATGAATTTTACACCTAATTCTGCTTATACCTACAAACTTTTAAAAATGTTTTTGATACCCACGAATTTTCAAATTAATTTCATATATACTCTTGCCATTGAAAATTCATTTGTCAACCTTACTATAAAATGATGAACATGCCCAAATTTTAATATAATTTAAAGTTGTTTTGCTCAAAATTAAAGGTTTGTATTTGGATAATATATTACTTTATAATTATAAAATTAGTAAAAAATCACTATAATACGAATTTTTAGTTATAAAATTATAATTAAAGATATACATGTTCTTCATTTCATAAGGGGTTCATGACTCCTTTAATCGACTCTTAGAGATATGAGTAGATGCGGAATTAAGATAAAATTCGTGCTCATCCCTTTTGATCTATCTTGTACATTTTGCAATGAGCTAAAAGACATTAATCATCTATTTATATGGTTTGACATGATCAGAGAGAAAAGTGTAAGGCTGCTAAAAGGCAAATTTTCACAAGATGATCTTTGCTCCGTGCAAAACATTCTTACGTTCATGACAAAAAAGACTAGTGATGACCTTACACTTTTTCTCCTCTTCCGCTTGCGTGTGTGGTACATGTGCAACCAAGTCCGAGAAGAGGGCACTACGCTAGCTTTCTCTAGTATAAATGAGTGGTGTGTCATCTATTTGGATCAACAACAACCGGTGAAAAGCGTGATGAAATCAGGTTTTTAGACCGCACTTTGGTTACTCAATAGACCAAACCACCTTATGCTCAATTTAAAGTAAATGTTTATGGTAAGAGGAATGCTGGGAAAGACTACATGAGACTTGCGGTTTTCATCCGGGATTCTAGGGGCTTCTTCATTGTCACTTCTATTTTGATGGGTGTCAAATATGTTCTTAAAGCAAATCTTCAATATATCCGGATTGAATTTGACTCTCTTCTCCTTGTCGATTTCTTGCAAAGTGACCCAACATATCTTATCCTTGGTCGGGAGTGTCCTAATTAAGATCAAAGCTCTCACTTCTCTCATTCTTAATCTTTCTTTTCACCATGTTCTGCACCAAGGCAATACTTTGGTTGATTTTATGGCTTGTCAATCTCTACAGAATCAAGAGTGGTGGGGCAACCCACCTTGTTTCATTTTTAAAAAATTTTGTGCATACAATTTTTTGACAATGAAATATATGGACTCCTCCTTCCCCTCTCCCTCTAATGCTTTTCAAGACTCGAGGGTGGAGGTACAGAGAGGTCTATTTCTGTTTTCAATTAAAAAGAATAAAATTCGTAGATACATAAGAAATTCAACTTAAAAATAACAATAGATTCCTGCTGATTTTGGTCTTTTATTTCTGTCCCTCATGGCAGATCAGCTATGCTACATCATCTTCAACCAAAATATTGCTGAGCCATGATGGTTCTGATGTAATGGCAAACCCTCTGGCACTCGAAGGAGACATCATAGGTTTGAAATCCCTCCTTGGTGAGGGTAATTTACATAAGTGTTTCCAAGTTATGGGAGTTTTACCATATCCTTAATGTTGGAGGTTCATATAAATTTTTCTTACACAGAAGTTTGCAAAAAAAAAATTCTCTCTATACTGTGAGGATTATGAATGAACTTACTGTAATACCAGTTGTCAGGTATATATAAATCCCGAAAAAAAAAAAAAAAGAAGAACTTTACACCTCAAACAGATCATCCCTCCTCCGTTGCCGGTACGTACTGCTGCCTCCAACGAAACAAACCCCACCTGATCCGTCCCAAATCTACTAAATCTGGCCATTGTCATTTCTCGGCGGAAAATCCAGCGAGCTAAGGCAAAAGAGTGTCATAGCCTCTCATTCTCTGTCATCTATTCCCGCAATATCCGGAGAAAGGAAAAAAAAAAAAAAAAAACCACAGGCCACAGCCAATTCCCGATCCGGCGTCACCTCAATGCCTGTGGAATGGGGATTTTAATAATATTAAAAAATTTTAAAAAAGAAGAATTCTTCTTATACTTGCACCGGTTACTTTTATTTTTTTTAAAATACCATTTTCTTTTAATCTTTGATATATTTATAACGTTTCAAGATTCCTCCGCACCTACGACATTTTATCTTCAATTCCTATCGTATTCATCTATTCGAAACAATCATTAATTACTCTATTAAAAAGATAATTTTGCACATTCAAATTTTTCCTAATTGAAACGCTTTAACCATAATATGATATTTAAATCACTTGATGTCAAAAAAATAGTTTATTAACATTAATTAAGTTATATTAGAATTGAATTATTTCAGGTAAGAATTTATGAAAGGATAAAATTATCTTTTTAATAGGGTAGTTAATGATTGTTTTGACCGCATGATGATAAAAGGAATTTAGAATGAAATGTTATAGATGTAAAAGGAAAATTTGAAATATTTGTGAATATAACAAGAATTATGGACAAATAATTAGGATATGATATAAATTTTCTCTTTAAAAGGGTTAAAATTTTAAAAGTGAGTAAGAACGTTAACCGCATAGGTTTTCTTTTTGATGAAAAGTCATGTAAAGAATTTTTTGAAAATTCATAGATATATAAAAAATTACTTTTAAACTTCATGAATGTATTTGAAAATTTTCCAAAAAATTTTATTACTCCGTTCCACTTAACTTTTGATGAGTTGAAACCTTAACTATTTTACTTAAAAAAATTCTCCATGCATTTTTTGAATATGGATAATTAGGACTGAGGGCACCTTCTGAGGCGATGTGTCCCTTTTCCATACCTACACCTTCATGTATTCTACACTTACTCCTCGTGTCTATGCGGCAACAAAACTAGCGCCCTCTTATCTCTTAGGATCGTCTAAAATATCTAAAATATTATTTTTATATAGGTAAATAATTTTATAAAGTATTATTACATTTTAATACCCTTATAAATAAATTTAAGTATTTTTCATAATTTACACGTGAATATATATTTTTAAATAAATTTAGCCTATAAACATATTTAATTGGGATGAAACTTAGTATTTTAGATATACAAATGATGTTAAGTATAATAAATAAATTGGATTTTAAATCAATCATTAATATCTTAAGAATCAAGGGGTTACAATGGACCGCTTCTATGTAAGAGCCATGTAATCTCTTAATTTTTAAGATTTTGTTCATTAATGAAAAATTCAATCCATTTATGGTATTTAAAATCATTTATTTATCTAGAAGATTAAGTTTCATCTTAATCAAGTATATCTACAAGTCATATTTGTTGAAAAATATATAGTCGTATGTGAATTATGAAAAAAATTTAGATCATTTAACACATGTATTAGAATATAATAATATTTTATAGAATTATTTATTTACATAGAAATTATATTTTAGACATTTTAGATAATGAAAATATAATTTTAAAATTAATATTTAGTATTAAACTATTTTATTATGTTGATTTTTAATTGAGCACATGTGTAGTAATATTAGAGAAATAAGAAAGTTTTCAGGATATACTATAAATGATGTTAAATGTAATAGATAGAATGAATTTTTCACAAACCATCAAGATTTTAGATATTGTGAAAATTACATAAAAAATGGGTCATAGAAGTGAGACCATATATATTAGGCTTCGCTTCTATATAACTAAGTTACATAAAAGTGGTTGTATGTAACTCTTTCGAATTTTAAGATTTTAACCCTCGAAGGAAAATTTAAACCATTTATTGTAGTTAATATTATTTATTTAGCTAAGAGACTGTGTTTTGTCCAAATCAAGTATATGTATAAGTCACATTTGTTGAAAAATATTTTTTCATATATAAATTATGAAAAATACTTAGATTCATTTATACATGTATTAGAATATAATAATACTTTATAGAATCATTTATTCGCATAGAAATGATAAATGATATTTTACATGATTTTTAGATATTGAAAATGTTATTTTTAATATCTTGATAGTTTATAAAAAATACGCTCCGTCTATTGCATTAGTATCATTAGTAGTATATTAAAAAAAATTTATTTGTCTAATAGTACTGTGCATATGCCCTATTGAAAATCAACATAATAAAATAATTTAATATTAAATGTTGATTTTAAAGTTATAATTTTAATATCTAAACCACTTAAAATATTCTTCTACGTGGAAAATAATTTTATAAAATATATTTCCTTCTAGTACATAAATTAATTTAAGTGTTTTGCATAATTTGAACATTTATATATTTCAATAAATGTGGCCCATAAATACATTTGATTGGAACAAAACTTAATCTCTTAGACAAATAAATAATATTAGATATAATAAACAGATTGAATTATAGATCAATCGTCAATATTTTAAAAATTAAGAGGGTCACATGTTGTGTTCCAAGAGAACTTGGACCACACCTCAACCAAATGCTTCAACACTCCCCACATAAAAAACCACTAGGGAGACCAACCGAGGCTAGCTCGGTTGGTGGCCGACTGCGGCGCTGAAACGCGTGCGCGCAGTCGGTCGAGAGTTCGAATCCGCGGGCGTGCGGATTTCGATATATATATGCGTGGGAGCAGTAGGTCTCCCGGATGGATGTAGTGTGGGAGCGGGTGATCTTCCAGGTGGTGGTTGGAAGCTGTGTCTTCCTTATTCTTTCGTGGAGCTGTGTCTCCCGACTTCTTTGGGAAAGATGTATCCCTTATATTTGTAAGAATGTCTCAGATCTTCAAGTATGATATGTGTTGAGATGTATGTAATTGTACCAGTCAAAAAAAAAAAAAACCACTAGGGAGTGAAGCTAGAAATCTACTAAATCTACAAAAGACAGATGTACGAAATAGAGGAGTAGCCAACTATACAAAATCTTCAAAAGTTAGATCCCTGCTCAAATAGCCACAGATATACACTAGGTTCTGAAGCGAGGCTACCATCTTTCTATTCCTACATTCTGAAGCGCCTGCTTTGCAAGCTCATGAGCCAATTGATTATCTTGTGTAAGAATACGATTATGTCAGAATTACACAAATTAGGAGTGTGGCTGTTTGACATCTTCAATGACGAAACGCAGATTGGTCGAGATGTGTTCAGTTCCCAGCAGGAGGTTAATAAGAATCATGGAGTCACTTCCAATCTCCACATATTTCACCCCCCATTCTGCAACCCACTTATCTTCCAAAAAGAGGCCTCTGGCTTCCATCCATCGTGGGTTACAAAATCCCCAGGTGGACACAACATTTGGCTGCAACAAAATTCCCATTCCAATCTCTCAATATTGACCCAAGACCCAGCAAACCAACCTCTCCCTTACACCTCGCTCTACGAAACCTTTTCTTGCTTCTTCCACCTTGCACAGCTCCCAAACAGATTTAACCTCCCTTCTCGAATAATATTTGAGGATAAAACAAAAATGCAGGTAGGAAGGACACCATTTCACCAAATCCCTGAAATCAATGGGTTCCCCATCTTCTACCCACCTGTTTCTACAATGCCACATCCTCTAACAGACACACAGATTAAACATTTAAGGACACTTATTCTGCTGTTCACAAGCAAAATAATAACATCCCGAATATCCTCGCCCACAAGCTGTTGTGTTGTGTTAAAAATAGGTACCTAGAAGAGGGTGGTATTCTGTTGCAGTTCCAAAAGAGGTGAGTAATGTCATCCACTTCATCCTCGAGATTGCACAAAGAACATCGAATACTTACAGTCATTCCTCTTAAAATTAGATTTGCTTTAGTAGGGAGTGCATATAAATTCCACTACAAAATTATTGTAGCGTTACAAACTTCAAGAGTCGAGATCACACAAATGGGGCACATGAGCATGCATCGGGGTGCATTGCTGGAGCACTATAACAAAATTATTAGCAACAATAATTTTGTTACATAAATTGATATATTATACCACCGACGCACTTGGCAGCAAGAAGTTGTCATGGAAAAACTTTTCATTCTCTAACCATTTTTCTATGTTAAATTATTTTTTATATTTTTTTATATAACATAATTATTCATTTAACTAACCTATCTATTTTAACTTTATCCTTTTTAATCTTTATTATTATCCCTGTATTCTATCATGTTGTGCTATTTTCTTTTCTTTCAAAACCTTTTACAACAAAATTTTTTAAAATTTTTTTTATCCATTTCCAAACATACCCAAAATCTATTTCATAGAAAAAATATTTTATTTAACAAATTTCATTCAATGAATATATTAATACAAATACTATTATTTACAACAAAAATTCCTTATTTTTGAACAAAATTCACCGTGTAAGTGACATGGATGTATTTGGTACCCAATAATGTTTGGAAATCTTAAACTCATTCTGCAATTTTTGAAGGTTGGATTTTAGTTTCCCCAGATCTGGCATCATTCATCATATTGAGTTTCTTATTTTTCTAATACTAAGATTCGTGAATTCACAATAAGATTCGAACCAAGACTACCCTTGAAATTTGAATTTTCTTTTCGAGGCTAAAAGTATTGCCACGTCCTTTAGATTGCGTATGGCAAGCCGTTTTTCCAAAGGTAAATTGTTGCTTTTTTTAAATAAAAAAAAAATCTTTCTAACTTCTTTCTCCATTTTATAAATTTTTTATGTTTAATTTTCTAAAAATAGTTGATGCATCCTAAGTAATTAGTCGTTTTTATGGTCGATGTGTTGTCTCATCTCATATATGTTTAATGTATATATATTAGTTTCAGGTACAAGTAAATCAAGCCAAGTGATAGCGCAAAGAATGCATACTTTTTAGTTTTTACTTACGTGTAAAATCAAGCTAAGTATGTGTATTGTATATCATCACTTGTGTTTCTGGAGGTGTCAATCTTAATTTTAAATTATTTTATTCAGATGTCATTTACTTATCTCTAGTTTACCTTCAATTTAAATGCAGGTTAGGAATATTTGAAGCTAAGTTATACCAGAAAACTTTTAGTTATCTGTTTTCTTTTAAAATGTAAATGATGTGAAAATTGCATCAAAGTTATGTTGTGTATGTAATTGTAATTGACATTCAATGTAATCACTGAATATTGATTTATTATTTAGTTGAAAGATTATGATTTTTATTATAGTGAATTTTGTTGCTTATAATAACTAGCAGCGACAAATTAAATTTGAAGATTTTAATTTACAAAAAGAACAAAAAATTTTTCTCACTTTAAATATTTGATACTAAGACATGAGCTGATGCATACCATTATTTGCAACAAATTATTTTATTCTTTTTAAATGTTAATGACATAAAGAAAATATTGCTTATAATAATTAAATGCAAAAAATTAATTTGTCAGTTCATCATATAAAATCAAAGAAATTATTTTTATTTTAAATATTTAAAAACAAAATAAATGGTTTATAAAATTTATTTGCGGCAGAACTACTCTGTTTCTTTTAAAAATTAGTGAAACAACTAACTAATCTGTTGCTTATAATTAATAAAGGTAACAAATAAATTGAATGCTACTGACAACTAAATACCTCAATTTAATTATGGCATTTGTAAATTTGTAACAAATATTGTTGTAAAAGGGCATCTGCAAAATTTAGTGACAAAATGTGTTGTACCATGTATCTCATATGTCTATATGCGACAAAATATTGTTGGGGTTTTTACGAAATTCATTTTCCATGTTACCCCATCTACATTTAAAATTTTGATAGTTAATGAAAAATCTATTATATTTAGCATCATTGATAATAACTTGGGAACTCTTTTATTTATTTAGTTTCACTGTATATGACTATCATCTATAAATATATAAAATCAACATAATAAAATAATTTAATGCTAAAATATCAATTTTAAAATAGTTGTTTCAACATCTAAATCATTTAAAATATCACTGTTATGTAAATAAATGATTCTATAAAGTATTATCACATTCTAATACATGTGTCAGTAGATCTAAAAGATTATCATAATTTACTCATGAATAAATTATTTTTCAATAAATGCGGCCCACAAACATACTCGATTAGGATGAAACTTAGTTTTCTAAATAAAAATGATTTTAAATAAAATGAATGGATTTGATTTTCTTACAAAGATCAAAATATTTAAAAATGAGGAAGTTACATGACTCCGCTTTATATACAACAATATATTTTTTGTTGGTTGCATATAACGACCCCCGTCGATTCCATGCACAAGCCCATGGTCAATCTGATACGACCACGGGCTTTGAAAAACGGGAGCCCAGTTAGTCAAAATTATTTATCAGTTGTCTTAATTTTATTTGTCTTCATCGACGATATATAAAAATGATGAAATAAAACGAATGAAGACATAAGGGCTTTCAAATCATATATAACATCATTTTCGATACTTTTCTACCCGTTAATTCAAACTCGTATATCACTCTCACAGGGAAGAGAGAGATGACTCCCAATTATTTATTTGAAAATTTGCATAGTTTTCAAAGATATCATAAAGCCCTTGCAAGTGGGCATGGGGCAGTGTCCCACAAGAGACTCTTGTACATTTCAACTGTCTATTCTATATTTGTGGGGTGGAGCTGTGTGTTGGTATTCTTTGTACGGTAGCCGTGTCTTTCTTACCATAAATTTTAATATAAGTTTAATATGGTGTTTTGTATGCACCCAGGTGTATTTAGCCTCCACGCACCCGGGTGCATACAACTATATTTTTATTTTTTTGAAATTTTTTTTAGATAACGGTTAATCTAAGTGTATTTAACACACACACGTGCGCGCGCGCACACACACACACATATATATATATATATCGATTTTTACTAAATTTGGATATTTTTAGATTTTTTTTTAGAATTTCGAAAATCAGTGAAATGTCATTGATTTTTAAAAATCTAAAAAAAAATCTAAAAGTCTCCAAAATTGGTAAAAATTGATACATTTGTTACATACACCTAGATTAACAGCTTCATAAAAAAAATTTCGAAAAATAAAAAAAAGGTGTAGTAAACCCGGGTCCCGGGTGCATACGATTGCAATCCTGTTTTGTATATATGTAATTTGAATAAAGAAATAAGTTCCTAGTTACCCCGATATAATTCTGCTGCCTAGTTAACTGTATTGTCCGTCTTCCTGTGCTCCTTTCTAATGTAAAACTATCCTCAGTAAATGACTCGGTTACTAATAAGTGAAATAACTGAATGGCTGCTAAAGTAAATTTTCGTGGTCCCATATAATATTATTCGTGTGGGTGTGTATGAGGGACAAATTAACGCATTGGAACAAATGTCACTCAACGCAGCTTTGATTAAATGTGTATGAATTTCTCTGCAAAATATAATTATTTGGCTCGGCTGTTAAGAGTGGTCGCATGCATGCAGTCAAATACAGGGAAGTTACCGCTTGCAGGCTGGTTGATTCCATACTACAAATAATTTTTTTTATTTGAATAAAAAAATAAGTGCTATCCATCTATGAAACCTTTCTTCCATCTAATCTCATTCATTTTTGTAAGAAATCTCATTCATTTTTAATATCTTGATATTTGATAAAGAAAATTCAATTTATCTATTATATTTAATATCATTTAATATTATTGCCCCCAGGGGACTACCCTGATAGGAACACCCATAACTCCGTTTTGGTGAAATCAAATGTTCGATTCCCCATGTGTATGTCCGGGTATTTATTTATCCTTTATTTTGTGAGAGTTTAATTTCATCCCTTTGGCAAAAGTTTAATTGATGAAAACTTTTTCTCTCTCTTGAAACATTGTAAGAACGTCTTACGGCTTTTAAACGTAATTTATATAAAAAACATTATTTATGTTATCATGAAAATACTTTTATCTATCTAGTATTACTGTGCAAGACCTCATTTACAAATGCATAAAATCAACGTGATAAAATAATTTAATATTAAATATCAATTTTATAATAGTGTTTTCAACATCTAAACAATTTAATAATCATTATTGTGGGAATGAATGGTTCTATGAAATGTTATTATATTTGTGAATAGATTTAAGTATTTTTCTTAATCTACTAATACAAATATCTATTTTTAAGTAAATGTGGTCCATGAACCTATTTGATTCAGATGAAACTTAAATTCTTTCCTAAATAAGTTATGCCTAATACAACAAAAGGATGGGGGTTTGCCTTGTAAATAATAATATGACAAGCCAGGTAATATTGAAATTGGGTTACCTGGTGGCCACACTTTTTTTTTTTTTTGGGAAAATCCCAGTTAATTAAAGGGCAAAGGAAAATTAAAACAGGAAATACTAACAACATATATACACAATGTACCATTCCTTAATTATCCTATACATAACATTTATTAGATAAATTAATCACCCAGTGAATAAATGGGGACATACTAATTTGATGGGTGGTCCACGTAATTAATGATGAGTACAATGAAACTGAGAATCGTGTTTGGAGTGGTCCACATGCATATATATGGTTCTGTCGTTTCTGCTGTACAAGGATTGTCCTGTGGTCCACCCACTTAAAATATTGGTTGGAACCTGTTGACTAGTACAACACATATATATATATATATATTTAAAAAAATTATCAAAATAATTCCCA
>JAXCLR010000081.1:54537013-54548558 GCA_035584095.1 Annona squamosa
TATATTTAAAAAAATTATCAAAATAATTCCCACAACAAACAAATTTAAGTGCATGAATTGCAAATAATGCATGCGTAAAAAAAGCATGCATTCTAAATATATCCAAAAATTGTAAAATTTATTATATGAATTAAATACACTTAAAAAAATAGCGTTTTTAAAAACAAAATAAAAAAATTATGTTTTTGGGGATGTATGAAATTAGAACACAAATGGCGTAGATTATTATAAGTGCATAATCATGTTGGATGGATGTCATCCACGTGATGACACTTGGCATTTGATCCGCGAGTGTAGCATTGGGGCCACTTCTTTTGTTTAATGAGGAGGGGGGACTACCTAATTAATTAATTGATCTAACAGCAACAGAGCATTTTTTGCTGGTATTGTCTCTACCTCAGTCATGTGCAACCTGATCAATACACATCTCATTGGCACGTGTATTTAAATTATTATTATTATTATTAAGAGGCTCCTTAATGTATTTGTTTATAATCCGGACTTTCATTGCACCAAAAGTCGAGTTCGTTGGACTGGATCACCGTTACCATTACTAAACTAAAAAATAAATATTGCATCGGGAAGTGTAAAGTGTAGTTAATTAATTAACAGCTACTAATTAGAATGGTGAAATTTAATCTAGTTGGTGTTTCACATAATTAATTTTAAAGAAAATTCCACATGTATTTATAAATTTTACTCTTTATTCCATTTATACCCATGAATTTTGAAAAATGTCTCCCATATCTACAAATTTTCAACATAATGACACATATACTCATGCCGTTAGAAATCCGTTCAATGGTTTTTTAACCCCCATAAAGTAACGAATATACTTTACTCAAGTCTTAATATAATTTGGAGTTCATTTGCTTAAAATCAAAAATTTGTATTCACGTAATAATATTATTTTGCAGTTATAGAATTACTATAAATTCATTGTAATATGAATTTTTAACTATAAAATTATAATTAAAAATAAACATATTTGTCAATTCACATAAAGTTAACGGTCCATTTAACAGAACCCTAACAACATGAAATTAGGATGAATATTTGTAGATATAAGTTGCATTTTTAAAAGCTCGTAAGTATAAATGACATTAAGGGTAAAAATGGTGTCTCCACGAGGAATTCAGCTTTCATTTTTATTAATTAGTTCCTGTGCTGGCTTCTCGGGTACACAGCTAACACACAAGCGACACAAATGAATGGTAGGTGTATCGAGGGCCCTATGGTACGCACGTACGCACGTAACCCCAGTGACAAGAAAGTTTTCAGTGTAATCCCTAGATAGGCCATCTATTTTTACTCATTCCATAAAACTCGGCCATCGTATTGCTTAACATTATTTGTTTTACTCTATTATTTATCAAAAAATCATGAGTCCTGATCTTTTGAGCTGGCTCAAAAACCTATTTTTTTAAATTTTTTTCATGGGTAAGTAAATCTAAATGTATTAAATATATAAACTAGGTTTTACCATTTTTTAATGTTTTTAAGTATTTTTTTTGGATTTTTAAACACAGTGGCATTTTCGTAATTTTCACAGTATTACAAGTATTAAATAACAACTAGCATGTGAACAACTAATATCAAATTTAGTTAGCTTTGATTAGTTTTAGTTACATTCGGTTAGCTTGAGTTATATTTAGTGAGTTTTTCGTTAGCTTTGATTAGATTATAAAAATTTTATAAATTAAAAAATTAATATACAAATTGTTAAGCATGAGAGTACCGATGTTGTATGCACTTTAATAATACATAGACAAAATATATTTTTTGATATCTATGTATACTGTGACATGTGATATTACAGTCAAGTATTTTCACAACCCACACACAATGAAGGGATCCTCTTACAACCCTCATACAATGGAGGGATCAATATGTAAAAACCCCCACTATAACCCTCACACAACGTAGGGACCAATCTGTAAAAACCCCACTATAACCCTCACACAATAGAGGGACCAATATGTAAAACCCCTGCTATTAAGGGAAATTTCATCCGCATCCGATGGACTTCGAAACCGTGACCACAGCAATACCTGACACGACATTGCCCCAGATGTACATAAAATATTTTTAAAGTATACAAAATGTAGTAAAATCTTATTTTAAAATAATATTTTTATAAATATTTTTGAAAAAATTAAAACAATGTGAGATTTATTTGATAAGCTATCAATTTAACCAAATAGATTTGTATACCTCTTTGACATATATTTCACCAAACTTTCCACAATATATTTTTAATTAAATATACTCATAATGTAAAATAAACCCACTCTCTATTTAGTATTTTCTCCTTTAAGTGAATTGATCCCAGGCGATGTGTGGTAAATTGTGAGTGTAGGAATAATGGTTTTTCCATGAGATTTAATTTCTCAAGACCAATAATTGCTCCATCAATCAAATTATTTTTTCACTTTTTACCATATATTTAGATCATTTCTCCTGCCAACCACATGCAATAAATCTGTTTATTCTAATTATATACCTCACATGCAATAAATCTGTTTATTCTAATTATATACCTATTATTTTCTATCAGTAACACATTTATCAAAATATTCTTTTTTTTCATTTTACATCATTTCCCAAAATCGCACAACAATATCGAACCAGAGTACGGTTGATTGGACCATAAATCGTGATTGAAGCAGATGGGCAAGGAGTATTGATATTTGGAATATTAGATTAGATGTTGACTGCCAATCTCACAGGAAGAAAAAGGAAAGAAAAGGTACAAGAAAGTGGATGGACGATCGTGACTGGCTGTCAAAAAAAAAAAAAATTTATTTTTTCTGATGGAAACTGGCTGTCAAAGAAATGTCAAAATGGGCTGGAAAAAGTACTCTAGGTAGCCCTATGATATTAGTCTAATTATCTAGATTTTGTTTCATTGGACGTTAGTAAGAAGCTAGATATCAGATTATAGATGCATGGATTATTAATTGTATCCATCTTTCGAAGATATGATCATATACTAACAATATCAATATCATGTAGGATTGGATTATTTTATTTGTTTTCTCCCTCAGTAACTGTACATGTCGAAGAGTGGGAATACATATGCAGTCTATTGTACTATTGTCTACATGGTATTTATTGTCCTTTTAGTTCTGTCCTCTCCTCAGTTGTACACATGCTTGTGCAGATGGCCTGCACATATACAGGTGTGTAAATTCAGTTACAAGACGTTTGGTAAGTTGAGTTCATGGCACTGTGTGATGGGGTGGATGGTGGTAGATGAAGTATTTTGAAAATGCCTAATGATCATTTACGGCCGGCGACATCAGACAGGCCTAAAAATTTATTTTTTTTTTGTTTTTTGGAATTTTTTTTTTATAAATATACTAATCTAATTATATTTAACAAAATGACTTAAATACATGTACGTTTAACCATCCCAAATAAATATATACAAATAACCAAAAATGATAAAACTTAGTTTATAAATTAAATATAATTAAATTAACATATTTATAAAAAATTTCAAAAAAAATATTTTTGGGCCGATCTGAAATGGCTGAATTTTAGACCGGTTGTAGTCATAAATAATCAGCGCTCTTTGAAAATTATGTAATTTATATAAAATAATAGGGATAAAGTGAAAATAAATTTAGTTGGAAGAAAATGATTAAAATATATGAGTAAAATTTAAAAAATAAAATTGTTAAATTATTGAATAATTTGTGGAGAGGTAAAAGATGTGACGTTTCCCACCTCACCTCGTCCCACCCAACAGGTGAATTACTAAACGACATCTTAGATTGGATGTGTTTGATTAGTGTTTAGTAAGGTGAGAGTGAGAATGTGAATTGAGGAATGAAATTGATGTCATATAGATAAAGTGTAAATATAGTAAAAGTATGAGAAACTCATGAAATTATAAAGGTAAAGATTGAAAAAAATGAAATAGTTAGGTAATTCATATATTTACTTTTGGCATTCCTTGTTCAATGTTTCCATTTTCACTTTGCCATATACACATATAATTAGATTAGTGTGTTTGGTAATGGAAAAATGGGAAAGGTAATAAAATACACAATAAGGGTAGATTAGAAATAAAGAAAAAATAGAGAGGAATAGTGCCATTCAAAAATATGAGAAATTTATGAGAATATAAAAATAAAAATGAAAAAAAGTATTATAAGATAATTAATATGTCTAATTTTGTCATGCTCTTTCCCCTCAGGCCCACCTTCCCGTCAACCACACGAAGAAAGTAGATGTACGGTCGTGACTAGATGTTGATCAAGGTAATGTCAAAATATGTTGGGATCACTCTAGTTGCCCTTAATGTGTTCATTAAGTAATAAAATTTTTGATAAATAATTTTTAATGTAAAAGTTTTTGAGATTGAAGAAAATAATACGATATGATAACGGTAATGATAATGAATAAAAAGAATATTAAAATTAAAATAGATTGTTTAGATATATTGGTAGTTGTATAAAAATGATTGATAAGTAGAATTATTGTACAGAAAGAAATAAAAAAATTAAGAATTTGATAGTGGTGAAGAATAAACAATTTTGAGAAGTTTTAGTAAATAACATTTTTAGTGTGAACAAAAACCCCATGTGTTAGTATAATTATCTAGCCTTTTTAAGTTTGACATTAGTAATAAACTAGATCAGACTAATGCATTGATTATTTGTATACGATCACATCTTAGCAATAATAATAATTTAATAAGGCGCATGATTAGACTATTGTATTTATTTATTCCTTAATAATTATCCATGTTGGAGAGTGGGAATACGCAGTCTTTTATAATACTGTCTACGCGGTATTTATTTCCTTCTTTTAATTCTGTCCCTTCCGCCACCAGGGGCGTGCCCTGGTGGTCAGCGTCGACGCCTTGTGGCTGTGCGGCGCGGGTTCGAGTCTCCTCTGGAGCAAAAAGTGGGAGCAAAAGTGTGGTCTCCCGTTTAATTCGTGGGAGCAAAGTGGTCTCCCGTTTAATTGTTGAAAGCTGTGTCTTTCTGTGTACTTAGTGGAGCGGTGTCTCCAAATTTGTTAGAATGTCTCTGATCTTCAGTGTAATATGTGTTGAGATGTATGTAAATATCTCCCCATCAAAAAATTCTGTCCCTTCCCCAATACACATGCTTGCGAAGATATGAGATTCCTTGCACCGAATTTGAAATTATCGACTTCGCTTATGCATTAAAAATCCAGTGAATTGAAGGTTTTTACAATTAATAATCTTTCAAAATATAATTATAAACGACTCTATGCATTTATATATAAATTCATTATGGGATGGGATGTGATGTCACATTCCCCATGCACCTTTATTTATTCCCGACACACCTTTACTCATTCTAATTACATCTTTAATACATTTCCATCCCACATTTTCATCACATCCTCGTCCCATCCAATCTCTAAACTGCTCATTTCATGTCATATATAAATAATAACAAAGAGAAATATGATGTATGACTTGTATTTAAGATTAAGAAATAATCCAGTTAGCCGAAGCTAAGTAATGACTTAGTCCACACTAAAACATTCATTTAATATTATTTTACTTTTTTCCTCTCATAAACCTGTTAAAAACAAAATTGGTTAAAGTGTAAAAAATGGTGTTGAAAGTAAGATTGAATTGATATTTTATAAGGTGGGTTAAGATCGTATTTACCCCAACCCAAGTCAACATAATCTGATTTACACCATAATTATGATGTAGTCCATGCACTATAGGGTCTATTTGATCATGAATAAGAAATCTACTCCATCCATTATATTTAGAATTATTCACTTTATTAGTATTCTAATTTTCATCCACACCAATATGTGTATGTGCCGCGTATTAAAATGATACAAAATTGACATAATAAAATAGTGTATTATAAACATCAAGTTTAAAGTGGTATTTTAAATATCCAATCCACCTAAAGTATAATTTTTATATGGAAAAATGATTGTATAAAGTAATATTATATTTCAATATGTGTGGGACCAATTTTGAAGTGGGTTGTATCGTAATTATGGTGCAGTCCATTTGCACTCGATAGATTCTTGTGTGTGTGTGTGTGTGAGTCATGATCTTTTGCGATAGGACACACAGCCACCTCGGTGGGTTTGACTCAAAAACATATATTTTTTATTATTTTTATTTTTTCATGGGCAAGTAAATCTAGATGTATTAAATCTATAACTCAAGTTTTACCATTTTTGGATATTTTTAAGTATTTTTTGGATTTTTAAACACAGTAGCATTTTCATAATTTTGGGTATCAGAAAATTACATTAAACTATCCAATTACATTAAACTATTTTATTATATTGAATTTGTACCATTTTCAAATTCAATCCATATACACATCCAATTATGATTAAAATTAGTATGGTAACATAATACATAATTCTAAAAACAATGAGTTGAGTAAATTATGATTATATAATCATATGAGGCCCATTTTAAGATAACTGCACCGTAATTGTAGTGCAGTAAAACTACACTTGAATATTTCTTTATACAAACACATATATTAGAATTCAATAAAATTTTATATAATCATTTATTCATATATAAATTTTATAGCAAATAGTTTATATGTTGAAAGAACTACTTTAAAGTTCTCTTTTACATAAAACTATTTTATTATATTGAATTTGTTCCATTTTCATATGAGGTCCATAAACATATCTGAGTAGAATAAAAATTGATATAATAATAGAATACATAATTCTAAGTACAATAGGTGGAGTAGATTATAATTTTATAATTATGTGGAGCCCATTTTAGCACAATTGTACCATTGTTACCTTGCAATTGCATTGCACATGAATATTTCTTATATATATATATATATAAGAGTTGTTCCAGTGCAACACAATTGCATCAGAACGGCGGTCTAGTTACTTAAAAAATGGGCCTTCCCCATACTAAAATGCAATGAAATTTTATACAATCATTTATCCATATATAAATCATACTTTAGACAGTTTAGATGTTGAAAAAATCATTTTAAAATTATTATTTACATCAAAATTATTTTATTACATCTAATTTATACCATTTTTAGATGAGGTCCGTACACATATATGATTGGGATGAAAATTGATATGATAATAAAATACATTATTTTATGTGCAGTGGCGCTGTACTTAAAATTTTTTTTTCTCTCTCTATATATAATATTATATATATATAGAGAGAAAAAAAAATTATTCAGATACAATCTTACTGCACCACAATTACAGTTAGTTATCTCAAAATGGGCCTCATATAATCATAAAATTATAATTTATTCAACCTATTGTATTTAGAATTATGCATTCTATTATTATACTAATTTTCATTTTAATTGAATATGTGTATGGATATGTTTCGGTGCAACGTAACTACACCGGAACAAGGTACATTGAGCAAAAATGAGCTCCACATATATTAGGATGCAATGAAACTTTATACAATCATTTATCAATATATAAATTTTATATCAAATGATTTATATGTTAAAAAACTACTTTAAAATTGTTATTTATATCAAACTATTTTATTATGTTGAATTTGTACCATTTATTTATTTCCGTTCTCCAGGTAACTCCTTTAAGAATTTACTTCGTTTATTGTAATTAACATTATTTGTTTCATTAATGGGCTAAGTTTTATCAAAATAAAAAATAAGCATAGGTTGTATGTGCTTAAAAATACATATTTGTACTTAAATTATAAAATACAGATCTATTACATATGCATTAGGATATAATAATATTTGATAGGGCTTCGCTTATATATGTAACCCATTCAATTTTTAAGATGTTGAAAATTAATACAAAATTCAATCCATTCATTGTGTTTAATATCATTTGTTTATCTAGAAGACCAAATTTCATCATGATCATATATATTCATGGCCACATTTGTTGAAAAATATATATTCACATGTAAATTATGAAAAACGTTTAGATTCATTTACACATGTATAAGAATATAATAATACTTTATAAAATCATTTATCTACATATAATGATATTTTAGACTATTTAGATGTTGAAAATATAACTTTAAAATTAATATTTAATATTAAATTATTTTATTACGTTAATTTTCAATGTGACCTATGTACAGTAATATTAGACGATGAAAAGGATTTTCGAAGCACCATAAATAATATTAAACATAATAGACAGAATGGATTTTTTTATCAATTGTTAAAATATTGAAAAGAGGGGAATTACGTAGAAAAGGAGTTTCATAGAAGGGGAATTGTATTTTATAGAATAATTTATTTAGATAAAATTATATTTTAAATGATTTAAAATTTAAAAATATAACTTTAAATTGATTTTTAGTATTAAAATATTTTATTACGTCGATTTTAGATATTTATATATGATGCTTATATATATAATAATATTAGACAAATAAAAGAGTTTTCATGATAATATAAGTAATGCATTAAATGGAATATATATAGTAAAATTTTTATCAATCATCAAGGGTAAAAAAGCGGATACAAATTTAAATAGTTTAACAAATGTAAAAAAGGAAGGAAAACTAGCAAAGTAGGTACAGTGTAAGTGTATGTTGTACCCAAATAATTTAACAAAAATAAATAAGCTAAATTTTAAATATACTGACAAGTTCTGCATTTGCTAAATCCCAAATATACCAAAAAGTTTTTCACTTAATTCTAAATATACTCGCCAACTTTAATTTTTAATAATGCATTTTATATGAATTTTTTCTATTTTTTTTTATATCCACGCAATATGTTAAAGGGCCTTTAGCCTGTGTGGCAAATGAAAAAATTACCAATGCCCTAATTCCTACTTAATTTTCAATTTATGGGCTAATTTTATTTGGAGTTCTAATTTATATTCTTAATTTTTATTCAAGTAAAATTAAGACTCAATTAAAATTAGGACATGAATTGCAAATTAGACTAGAATTACAATATGAGCAATTTCGTTCTTTTACACGTAGGCTAACTAACCTTTTTAAAAGCATGGGTATAGATATAATGGGATGTTTGGCAAAATATGTAGGTACAAAAAGGAATTCTTGAAGTTTATTGAACTTATACAAAGAAAGGAAAAACAAGCTGGTTGTATATACAGTGTACTCTCCCTCTTCTCTCTCTCTCTCTCTCTGCCTCTCTGAAACTCTCTCTCTCTCTCTCCTCTTCCGGCGCCCAATACCATTTTCTTTCTTTCTGCCGTCTCTTACTACGGCTACCAAACTCGCAGTACGAAAAGGCGAACAAACAGCAAGCAAGGGATTAGATGGGAGAGAGAGTAGGAATAGCGGAAGATCTGGGAGATGGGATGCAATGCAGCGACCATCCCTACAGAAACAATCCCGGCGGCATCTGCGCCTTCTGCCTTCAAGAGAAGCTGGGCAAGCTTGTCTCTTCCTCTAAATCCTCCGCCTTCTTCCCCATCTCCCCAACCGTAGCCGCCTCCGCACCACCACCGCCACCTCCACCTCCTCTACCGCCTTCTTCCTCTTCCTCCTCTCCCTCCCTCGACGCTGCTGCTGCTGCTATCATTTTCTCCAACACCACCGCCACCGCCAACAATCCAATGAAGAAGAAGAAGAAGAACAGTAGCAAGGTGGTGCAGTCCGGATCCTCTTCCTCTAGCATCATCGGCAGCGACGCCAACCTCATCCTCAAGCGCAGCAGGTCCGTTGCCGTGCCCCGTCACCTCGACAACAGCAGCAGCAGCGACGACAGCCCGCGCAAGAAAAGCTTTTTCTGGTCCTTTCTCCATCTCTCCCGCCACCGCACAAAGCATCAGCTATCCTCTTCTTCTTCCTGCCTCACCATCACCACCTCCGTAGAAAGGAAAGAGCAGATCATTAACAGCAGCAGCAGCACCAGAGGCGGCGAAACGGGGAGGGATTTCAGCTCCACGGGTGGCGGAGGAGACGAGAGCCCGAACGGCAGCAGCCACGCATCGTCGTCGTCTTTCGGGAGGAAAGTGGCTCGGTCCAGATCGGTGGGATGCGGAAGCAGAAGCTTTTCAGGGGATTTGCTGGAGAGGATATCAACGGGTTTGGGGGACTGCGCTCTGAGGAGGGTAGAGTCGCAGAGGGAGGCAAAACCCAAGATGGATCAGGCGGGGCAGGGTGGAATCCACCGCAGCAGCGAGAGGGTGAAATGCGGTGGGATTTTTGGGATGATGATTACCTCTGCTTCCTCCACCTCCTCTTCTTCATCTTACTGGCTGCAGCATCCGTCGTCGGCCGACGATTTCAATGGGAATGTTGCTATTGCAGCTGCTGCAGCAGGAGGAGGAGGAAGTGGTAGAGCAGCAGTAGCTGGAGGTGGGCGAAATAGGAGTTCTTGGAGTTGGGCATTCGCCAGCCCCATTAGAGCTTTTTCCAGGCCTTCTTCTGCTTCTTCCAATAGCAACAACAATAGCAAATCTTACATCTCGACAGTGAGAGCAGATCAGCAAGCGAATGGGAACAACGCAGCAGGAGCAGGGAGCAGCAGCAGCAGCAGCTCCAACAATCCTACCAGAAGCAATCATCATATGAGTGCATCTCCTTCACTGTTGGCTGTCCGAGGCTAGCTAATTAGCTATCTTTAGCCTCCTTTTTCTATCTTCTCTTCTCTCTTTCTTTTTATCTAGCTAGGTCATCCTTCATCTCAGATTAATTTCTGTCATCTTCATCCTTCTCTCTCTTCTCTCTCTATAGCTTTTCATCGCCCGCCTCTTTGTTATTTTCGGGTCCCTTTTTCCTCCTTTTTTGTTTGTTTGTCTGTTTTATTATTGCACACTGTATTTCTACTGTATTTAGTTTGGATCATGAAGACATGACAATTTAGTGCATCCCATTGTGTTTTTGCTAGCTAGCTAGACCTTAATTCATTTTTCTGGAAGACATTGATTTGCAGAGGCAGGATAGCTCGCAATGTTTGTTCTGATCAGTGCTCAGAATTATTACTTTCCAACGACGCAACTGGTGCTAAATTAGTAGACTGAGATGGCAGAATTTTAATGGGGTCGCTGCTGTGAACTGTACGGTGAAGATGATAATGTGAACATGGGGCTCATTTTATTACTCCAAAATGCAATTAATGATGAGTTCAAAAAAAAAAAAAAAAAAAAGTCTGATAGTTGTTGTCGGTGTAGCCCGGAGGTTGTTGGTTGCTTCCCTCTCTAATAAAAGATTTTCACAACAATTCTGGACTGATGAATCTGATGATGGGGTCAAGACTTGGTGTTCATTTCTTGCTCTTTTTTTAAATTTTTTTAATGAAAAGTTTTTGAAATTAAAATGTATATGATAAAAGTAATATAAGAAGGGAAAAAAATAAAGTTAAAATATTTTTGTAAAAATAAGTAAAAATAGATAAATTAGATGGACAAATAGTTCTGTAATAATGATTGGAAGATAACTACACAGGAAGAAGGGAAAAAAATAATTAAAAACTAGAATAATTGTGAAGATTAAAAAGAAAAGTTTTATGTGAATTTTTTTTTTTGATAGAAATAAACCTCTTATTTTTTATTTTTTTTCCGCATCTAAAAGAGACGGTTCGTTTGAGGATGCAAGGGGAAA
>JAXCLR010000081.1:54549282-54581018 GCA_035584095.1 Annona squamosa
TATTCTCTTTACTCCTCATCATTACTCCTATTATATCACATTACTTTTTATTGATTTGACAACTTCTACTTCAAAAATTTTTCCTCAAAAGTTTTATCTCCAACCAAACACACCCTGAGTCTGGCTAGCCATCAGTCCAACAGAGCTGCTGGTGCAACATTTGACTAGCTCAGTAGCCATTATGTTAGCAATATTATTAGATTGATTCATGCTGGGATTGGGAATACCAACTTAAGAAGCTACTTAGTAACACTAAAAATTTTTCACTTTCTATAATTATCTTATTTTTAATTATTTTTTATTTCTTCTTATATAAATATCATATTTTTCAATTATTTCTACTTAACTACTCATATACCAAACATATTTATTTTAACTTTATTTTACTTACTCTTCATTATTATTTCTACAGTATAATGTCAAATTTTCACCTTTCAAAACTTTTTATCATAATTTTTCCAATTTCCAAATAGACCCAGGAATATAGTACCTATTGGCCGCTTTCTTAGTTGCGGTTGTGTTTGTCCCATTCATTTTATTGCATGTTGATCTTGTTGTTATGTGTTTATTTTCTCCCTTTAATCTATAGCGCATTAATTGCGATCGAACGGCTACTCATTCAATTCCAGAATAGGGACGAATTACAGCTCTAAGCCAGCTACATACTAGTTTCTTTCTCAGATCAAGTACTGCTTGTAAAGATCGATGCTCCTGAACATATATTTGTTGTTTTAATTTGCTAGAATTAACCCTGAAGGTTTACTGCATTGATATTAGAAATCTAATTTCAATCGGTCATTGCTATAACAAACGATATTTGTCTTATATACACATGATGCATGTGCAAATTGCTCCTTAGCTAGCTTTTATGTATTTGGTGTTTTGTGGATCGATCCCTTCCGTTGATAGCTAGACAATCCATATAAACATTCATCTGCAAAGCAATCAATGGTCTGTTGCTCGTGGCTTTATGTACCTTTGCATTAGCAAGATGCCAAAATGTGGAGTGGGGCTAAGGAGAAGAGGCAACTATTCAGCATTTTAGTGTTTGAAAGTAGGTTAAATACTTGCAAGAACACACTCATCTTCGGCGTAATTATCCGTAGCCTGTTTGTAAAACGTATTCCATCTTGTACACCTTATACCATGTGTTGTAGCTTTTATAGGGGCTGAAACCAAGTCAAGAACTGAGAAGTTGGGATCTCCGGGACAGCAACTGACTACTGCTTTTCTAGGTCTTCCTACTGTTGGGGCAAATGTGAGAGAAAAAGGAAATTAAAGAAAGTGATAGAAGTGAAAAACACCACTAAGTTTTACTTTTTTTTTTTTTTTTTGAAGTGGAACTAAGTTTTACTTTAAGGGTGACCAACTGAATCATGCTCAGTTGGTGACCATAGCGGTAATAGGGTATTTGCGGAGTTGTGGTCAGGGGTTTGAATCCCATGTTGGGATTTCGGCCCGGAAAATGTTGTGGGAGCTGTGGTCTCCCTTTGGCTTAATGAAAGCTGTGTCTTCCTAATTCTTTAGTAGAGCTGTGTCTTCAAATTTCTTTGGTGGAGTTATGTATCTCCGTATTTGTAAGAATGTTTCATAATTTCAATGTAATATGTGTTGAGATGTATGTAAATATAATCATAAAAAAAAAATTTTACTTTAAGGGTGTTACAACTTCACTTCCTTTGAGGTAATTTTGTTAACTCATTTGCTACTAATGAGGGTAATTTTGTAATTGCCCATAGAATAAAAAGGTGAAACCTAAACTAAAATAGGAAATAGCTCTCCTTCTAGGGATATGAATACTTGAAAACAAAATTATAGCTTGAATAGAGAGAATTTCAAAATAAGACGATAAAATTGCAAATTTGATTAAGACAACAATGTTTGCCTAAATAAAGAAAAACTACGTAGATGTCTAAAAAAAGTCTCTAAGAGACAAGATTGCATCACTAGAATCTTGCATCCATTCAAACCAACATTGAAAATAAAATTAAAAAATGAACCTGCAACCAAGAATATAACTGACAAGGGTGTTATCAACTTAGCTATAATATTTATGTTGTACATTTATAATATAATGTAGTATATATTATAAATTTTAAAAAATATTAACAATTCCAACACCAGCCTGGATGGGAAGAAATAAGAGGAAAGTTTTCCGAAATATCAAGGAAAAGGTTTAGGATAGAGGACAAGAATGAAAAAATAAATTAATATCTAGTAGAGGAAAACCACAAAGTACATGTTAGTGTATTCAAATTGTACTAATATAGGTGCTCAACAAAATCAAACAAATATTAATAATTCATGAGTCATATTTTGAGAAATTGAAATAATCTTGTAAGAACTTGAAAAGATTAAAAAGAGTTCTTGATATATAATTCGAATAAAATATCTTAATTATTCTTCTTTTGAGGGGTATGGCCTCCTCATCCTTTTCTTCTTTAGAGATTGTCAAACTTAGTACTGAATGTACTTTAAGCTTTCTTACTTGAAAAGAGAACTTTTTATTTGCTGGAAGTAATTTCTTTTATTTTCCTTTTTGAAGATTGACATGAAAATGGACTTTTTTTTTTATTTTGCCAAAGCCACTACTCAATGGCATTCGCTAACCACGGAATCGAGTATCGCATGTGAGCAACCAAGGCCTCATGTGACACAGACTACCCTAAGGCAACTTCATGAATGAAAATAGATTTTGACTAAAACTTTTTGCACAAAAGTACTCCATTGTTCATTTAAGTGGTGTATTTGAGGTTTTGGAGACGTAAGTTTGGGAAAAGGCCAAATTTTTTGAGAAAGATGGTTCAAAATGTGGAACTAGTTTAAAATTTTCTTTAGAAAAATCATTTGACTAAAATTTCAACCTATGATGTCCTTTCTTCAAAAGAATTAAGATGGAAGCAAAACAAACAATTGGTGTAATGCCCTAATGGATAACCTCCATACTTAACCAACGGTTGTTAAATTTTAACAAGAAAATAAAGCACCATCTCCCCGGAATTATGAGGTTGAGGGGTTAGATGGAATTAATTTATATAAGCATTCTTACATCATACTATTTCTTATAATACACGTGAAAATATAAAAGCTAAACAAAAAAAATTTATCCAAATCTCCTCCAATTCCTCCACATAAATAACCATATCAATTCCATAATAATAAGTTTTACAAGAAGTATCATCACATTACTCATTTACGCAAAAAATGTCAAACTTAATCTTTTTGACTGATGATTGCTAAACTTCATAGGGAGTTGGGATAGCATGACATTTCATATTCTCCATCAAAAATCTTTTCTACTAATTAAGTTAATAATTTATATATACTCACTAAAATTGCTTTTAAAACAAATTATTTGCATTCTTCTCTAAATTACCATCATTATTAACCATAAATCAAGTCTATAAAAATTGAAATTTTATAAAAGTAGTCCTTACTCACCTATGCATCACATAAAATATTCTCTAATCTTAATCCAACAATTTAAAAAATCAATATAAGGAAACACAAATATGGGCCAACTTAGTGAGTAGGATAATAACAAAACTCAAATATTAGACCAAACAAACATTATTTTCATAAAATAACTCAAACATCAAAATTTTTAAAATTTATATGCTTATCCTTACAATGCTCATATAAGCACTCATGCTCTAAATGTTCATGTAATGCAAATTCTCATCATTGTCCTTCATCATCATCATCATCATTCATATCTCCCAGTGTGCCAAGTAGACTCACATTATCAAACATATTACACGACTATAACATAATATACTGTAACTCCACTTATTCTTCGGCTCGCCTAGAGAATCATCATGTACCATGCTGAAAATGCAACAATGGACTCATACATCATACCCGTGCTAATATGCTCATTTTGAACATATCTATCAAACCAAATAATTTACTTGCTTAAAATTTTTTTTATAAATTCATCATCAACTCAACTAAATTTTTTGTACTGCACAATTTAATTAAACAATTAAAGCCAAGAAAATCATATGTATTAAGAAAGAAATCTTGATAAAAATCTTAAATAAAACATCTCAATCATCACAAAATATTCATGCCCAATAAATAAATATCCACTAGTACCTAAAAGCATCCAAATAAAAGTAGAAAATTCCATTTACCTTTTATGCAAATTTTCAAATCTTCAACTTTAAGGTTTACAAGATTCCAATATCTTTTCACTTTAATATACATCCAAAGAATAAAAACATTCATAAATAATGTTTCAAAAATAATCTTCTCTAATTTCATTCTCAAATACCTTATTTTTATCATTCTCAAATTTCAAACACCTATTTGGAGATACGGGCCTCTCTCATCACCTCAAATTTTCTAAAATAACTATCGTCTTTCAAAATACAATATAATTCTAAAAAAATCAATCTTGATTTCATACTCCAATTTTATCACCATAGAAAAATCATTTTCCTCTACCGTTTAGGATTTAAGATTTCTAACCCTAACATCTTAATTTCTTGCTAAATTTCTTTCATACCATTATAAAATTTTAAATAAATACAATAAATAAGAAAAATAAAGAAAGATTGGAAATAAATTGCTTAACTCTTCCAACTTCATACACAACCCAAGAAATCAGATCCGCCCTTAAAATTTTCTCTAACATCTCCTCTCTCTTCTCTCTTTATTTCCTCCAATGTTTTTTTTTCCTTTTGCCATTTTTTTCTTCCTCATTTTTTTCCTTTTCGAAAGCTACCGACATATTTGGCACATGAACGATTTTCTTTATTATATTTCAATTTAGTCCCTAGTTTCCATAAATTCTTAAATAGGCTAGCTAGGACCCTATTCAAAAAAGTCAAGTCCACCATGTGTTTTGTAGTAGAAGATTTGGATATAATTTTGGTAGAATATTTGCAGCATAAAGGTATGGGTTGTCAATTGGAATTTTAAGCTTCACATCATAATCAAAAGGTTTAGGAATGTGGCTCTTTACCTTCTTTATCAGATATCTTCGTATTTTTGTCTTAAGATCCACCTTCTTTGTTGTAAAGTCACATACCCGTTAAAGTCACATATCCGTTGAAGTACTATTCTCTTTAGATATGAAGTTCAGTTTCCATCATTAGCTTGTCTATGTCTCATTCTCTTGAGCAAGCTTCTACAATAATACTTTAATGAATTAGGTTATGTTTGTTAACGTATATGAAAAAATGTGGGATGGAATCCATGGGATTACGAATTCCCATGACCAATTAATAATTAAAATTTTACCCTTTTACCTTGTATTTCAATCGTATCCAATAATTTCTCTTTCTTACTATAATTTAACTATGCTATTTATTCCATCTTTACCCCTATTATTTTATATTGATCGCACAATTATCAAAATATTCAATTTTCCACTTCTCACCTTATCCCACATTTTCCACAACTTTTACATTACCAAACAACCTCTTATTCCTATCTCAAATCTAGACCAAAGTGCTTGATCAAGTGAATGAGAATATTTTTTAAAAATGATTCTTAATAGAAATAAATTCTTTAGCAGTAGATGAAATTTTTAATCCTTTAACACATGAGGTATTTGTATCATCATTCAGTTTCTCAAGTCAAAAAAGGAAAACTTTACAAGATTTTGATATATAGATAATCCAAAGCATAAAAATTTATATTGATCCAGATCTTTCAACAAACCAATGAATATTGTTTAAAATATTGTAATCAACATATTTACTCTTTACCACACTCCTTGAAGTAACTTTAATTTGGCCTTCTTTCTCAGGCTTTTCACTCTTGAATGGTGTTGTGATTGAACTATTGTAAGCTTGTACTTTTTGTGCAAACTATTTCTACCAATGGAGTTAAGGAAGGAGAAGATGTATACAAAGATCCTCTTTTTTTGATATTTCTCCCTTGATGACAATTCCTGTATTCCTTCTAACCATTGGAAAAGATTTTCAAGAAATATATTAAAGTTATTCACAATGTTGGTTAACCTGCAAAATATCTCAAATTTCGAATGCAGGCCAAGTCGACTCCAGTATGGACTTCAGTTAGACAGGGCAGAATTTTCAGAAGTCAAGTCGAAGACTAAGTCGACTTCAAGATAGACTTGAGCCAAGTTGAATATCAAGTCGACTTAAATGTTCGACTTGGAACATATAAAGATTAATTCAAGCCTAAAGCAAGCAAGATGCATGAATTAATTTCTTTTTGGACTTGTTCATGCATACGAAGATTCAAGTTTTCAAGACTTCTACACAAAATGAATATACAAAATGTCAAGTATTGAAAATCAAAAGTAAAACAATTATAATGAAGAAGTTAAGCAAGCAATAACAGTTTCAAAGAAGCCTAAGTTCACTTGTCAAGAAAGAGAAGTCAAGTCGCAAATGAAGTCGACTCCAGTATCGATTTAGGTCAAGTTTCAGACCAAGTCGACCCAGAAGACAGACTTGGAAACTGAAGCATTCGAAGTCGCACCCGAAGTCAACTCCACATACGACTTGAGCTAAGTCTAAGGCCAAGTCAACCCGAGGAAGAACTTGAACAAGCTAAGCACAAGTAAAATCGCACCCGAAGTTGACTCCAACATGCGACTTAGGCGAAGTCGAACACGAAGTCGACTCCACCTGCGACTTAGAGAAATAACGTTCAAATTTTTGAACATTAGAACATTTATTACGCACTAACCGACTCTATAAAGTTTAAAATTCTCCCTCCTCTAATTATAGACACTCAAGTAAACGTGAAAACATACAAGTAAGAACTGAAAAAAAAGAAAAGAAGTGCTAACAAAAGTTTCATTCCACTTTTCACTACAATTGAGTGATCTATACACTTTCAAAGGAAGAACAAGCTTCAAAGTTGTTGTTTGCTTCAACATTGAACGATTCGTCGCTTCTACGAATTCTTCCTCGAGCTAAAACTGCCTGCACAAATCTGTAAAGTGTAGATTTCTTTTATTTCATCTTATTATTTATTTTGGTACTTGTTTTGATTTTGGTATTTCAAATCAAGCTATAAAAAAGTAGGGTTATGATTGGAGTGGAATTCGTTACTTATTTGTGCTATTTGTTGTATACTCTCTCTAAAGCTAAAATCTAGAAGAGAGCGAAGGCTCTGGTTGTATATGCTCCTTAGAGCTAAAATCTAGAAGGGAGTAGAGACTCTAGTTGTATTCGCAGAATACATAGTGGAACCCAAGTCACAGGGGAGTGTCAGCTAGGAAGAGTGGAGTATGGAAGATTGCCCGAACTACTATAAATTTTGTCTACTGTTTTTCATTTCCACTTTCATTATCTTATTATTTTCTATTTGTTTTATTAAAGGGGATTAAACTAAACCGGGATAAAATCTCTAATTAAAGTTTTAATTTTTAAATACCCAATTCACCCCTCCCCTCTTGGGTAATTGCCATCAACTCGGGACTAACATGGCCAACTAAACATACTGTACTTCCTAAGAAATCATTAAGCTTAGATTACATAAGTCAATAGTAAAGATTAAATAAATCAATATAGTTTTACAAGTAAATTATCTTTTGGATTGATTTGGCTCTAGGTGACACTGAAGCAATCAACTTAGTCTCACCCACTTAATTCACTTCCTTTTAATGTATAATCCACAACAAGGTAACACACATAATGAAAACAAGAAAACAATATAATTATTAATCAATAATAAAGTTCTCTTCAACTAAACTAAATATGGATCTTCTAATCCGCAACACTTCAATCTAAATTTCAACAAAACATATTCATTTCAGCTTCATGTAGATAGTCTAATGAGAGTTCTTGAGATAGTCCAAGTTCAAGCTCTTCCTTTCATGAATTTTCATAGTTCATTACTTTCACCTTTCAAGCTCTTAAATACACACTAAACTAGCAATCAAGAGTTAATGATAATAATCTAAAATTAAGTGACAAATAACTTAGTAAATACAATCAATGCAATGCAAAGCAGAAATAACTTAAACAGTAAAATTTTTATAGTGGTTTTACTCCACTTAATAATGACCAAGCTTAAATTCCACTAGTCAATAGTGAATACATAAATAGTTTTATAAAAAAATTGTCTTCTGAATTGATTTGGCTCCAAAAGACTCTAAAGTAATCAACCAAGTCTCACCCACTTATTGATTCACTTTCTCTTAATGTATAATTCACAATAAGGTAGTACAGACAATGAAAATAAGAAGAAAATACAATCAATGATCAATAATAATGTTCTCTTCAATCAAACTAAGGATGTGTTTGGAAAGCGATAAAACTTTTGATATAAAATTTTTTAAAATTGAAGAAAATGAAGTAACATAATAAAGGTAATGATGATGAGTCGATAGAATAATATCAAAATGAATAGGTTAGATGTATAAAAAGTTATATAGAAATGATTAAAAAGTAAGATTGTCGTATAAGAAGAAGTGAAAAAATAATTAAAAATAGATAGCTATGCAGAAAAAAAAAATTTAGATTAAAAAGTTTTAGTTTAAAATATTTTGGATGTAAACAAACCCCCTAGGTATAGATCTTCCAATCGACAACACTTCAATTTGAACTTCGACAAAACTTTTTCATTTTAGCTTCATGTGGATAATCTAATGAGTGTTTTTTAGATAATTCAAGTTCAAGCTCTTCCTTCATAATTTTCACACTTGATTACTTTCATCTTTCAATCCCTTAGTATATACCGAACTAGCTATAAAGACTCAACAATAAACCATAAAAAAAGCAGTGGACCATGTTAATAGCAGTTGACTTGAATAGCTTTGTTTAGAAAAACAACTGAAGTTCAACAATAAAATCTTCAGCGTTTTACACAAACTTCAATGGTTATATGACAAAATAAAATAATAGACAACTTTTACATAAAAGCTTGAGAAACAAACCTTACTTGTTTGTGATAATTATATGCAACAAAATTATTTCAATATCAACATCCAAAATCTTATTAAAAAAATATAAACGCTAAATCAAATGCATTCAAATATACTTGAAAATTATTGTCAACCAATGACACAACTTCCAAATGATCAAAATGAGTTATTTAAAAAAAAAAAGAAAGATAAAACCCACAACTTTTTAACAGATATGGACGTATCAACATTTTCAAATTCAAAATCTAGCTAAATTCATCAATGAATGCCACCTAGCATATCTCAAATTCAAACTACAATGCATCATTCTCTCATCTAGCAACACTACATCAAAATTGAAGTCAAACAGCTCCAAAATTCTCTTATACTAGATCCAAATCACATCATCATCATTTAAAATCCAACAGTTAAGTAAAATCCTTAAGCATTAATACGTGGTAGAAATCAAACTCTAGTTGTTTCTTATTCATTCTCCACAAGATACATGATATTCGACTTCTCAACTCATCAGATTTTAAATAATCAAATTCGCCACATCATCAGATATTCTACAGTAGCTATATAAAATTTCAAAACCACGAATCTGTCCAAATGCATCGGTTCAAATTTGTACAACATCCTGTTCTTGTAAAAATTTCACAAATCACGGTAAGTACAAAAATTTACACTTGCAAACCTGCAAAAATAAACCATATTAGTTAGCAACAACATGATTAAAATGACATCATTCACATAACAAAAATGAACAAATACCAAATGAATGAATTCCTTTTACCAAAAAGCTTTCCTTCCAAGCTAGAGGTAAAATGGTGGGTTTTAACTTTTTAAAAAGAGGAATTTGAATTAATAAATTAGTTAATTGCACGTGGATTGGTTAGTTTCTTAAATGAGAATATGTTAACTGATGAAAAACTATTCAATTTGTAATATTATCATCTAATCGAAGTTGAGGAAGGAAAGTCCACTTCATTTTTGAAAGGGGTAAAAATTTCCTTCATTGCTGAAAGCCTTGCATCGATAACGTCATTTTCTTATGTTCCTGAGATAAAAAGGAACATAATTCATATGAATAAAGTAATTCATTTGTTAACTGGGGATTTAAATTTGGCAAATAAGGAAGGTTCATTCACTAAAAAGGAATTTGATAATGTGGAGTTCTAGTTGCTATATCAATTGTTTACACATTGTTTATTTCCAAAACATGATGTTTGCATTCTCATGCACTGCATCATCTTCAATGATATATATGGACTTATCAATTCTATATTGCAAGAAAAGCAGAGAAATAGAAGAAATCAAGATTCATCCAAATCAGTTGTGCATGAACTTCATTTGGAAATGGTGCAAAATCAATGTGGTAAGATAATTGGATCTAAATATCAAATTAAAAAGTCGTATTTTCAAATATATAAACCATCCAAAACGTCATTTCTTATGGATAAATAGTTGCATAAAGTATTGTTACATTCTTTCATAATTTTCATATGAATATTTTTTTTTTAGCAAATGTGATCCATTTAAAATATACATTTTTAAGCAAATGAGACCCATTTAAGACTCTAATAAGGAGAATTTTGGTACCATGATAAAATAAATATATTAAATCATATGATCAATGAGATTCTAATTTTATGATCTATGTGGGCCTCATTTGGTGCTAATATCACCAGCATAGGACTATCTCCTGTATGTTGTGTGAAAGGGAAAAGAGAGGAAATAAATTTTTGGGACAACCAAGTTTGGAAGGAGAAGAGAGGAACCAAAAAATGGTTATTGAAAATAGTTAAGCTGCTTATATAATACGGAAAACATTGAAAATTTCAATTGTGTTACATTATTTTAGGCATGAAACCTGGCCATTGCATTTTAATTTTTTTAGTTGGGCAATGAAGTTTTCATAAAATCAAATATCTGCGTATTCCAAATCTCTTAATTCAGCATATGCACCGGCTAAAATATTCTTCCTAAGTACAAAAGATCCTATAGATTAATACAACATTTTATTGTATTATGAATGGGTTCAAGTGATTGTCATATTTCAAATGTAATTTCAACTTGGATTGAAAAGATTTTTGATATTATGATAGAACATATCATTTTAAAGAAAGCCATTCAATTAGATTTTGATTTATAGGCTTTGGTTCAATTCCATATAATTTCTTCATTTTTTTATATCTTAATATTCGACGAAAAATCTATTTCATTCAACGTATTTAACATTATTTGTTCATCAAAGAAATAAAGTTTCTTCATCCAAATCAAATATGCACATGTGCCATATTTACTAAAAAAATATATTCATATATAAATTATGAAAAATACTTAGACTTATTTACATATGTATTAGAATATAATAACATTTTATAGAGTCATTTATCCACATAGTAATAATATTTTAAATGATTTAGATGTTAAAAATATAACTTTAAAATGACATTTAGTATTAAATAATTTTATTACATTGATTTTACACCTTTGTAAATATAACCCCGGATAGAGTGATATTAGATAAATGAATGAGTTTTCATAATAATAAATAATATTAAACACAATAAATAGAATGAGTTTTCCATCAAGCATGGATTTGTTAAAAACGGAAGGTGTTAGATAGAAGCAAAATCCTTAATTTATTATCAAGTTTTGAGCCTAAAATGGATTACTACCATTGAAATCTTCTTTAGTGTTGATGCCATAGAAATATTTCCCCTGAAAATAGAGTAATAAGAAATACATAGGTAGATATATCCGCAAGCGCAAGTGTGGTATACCAACAACAAATGATCGATCAATGACGGTCTAACTAGTGCGTTTGGGAAGTTGTAAAACTTTTATGAAAAGTTTTATATGTAAAAGTTGTCAAATCAGTAAAAAATAATGTGATAGTGTAGGAGTAATGATGAGGAATAAAGAGTATAAATTTAAAAAAAATAGGTTAGTTGTATTGGTAGTTGTGTAGAAATGATTAAAAAGTAGGGTTGTTGTATAAAAATATGTGTGAAAAATAATTAAAAAAAGTAGTCACGGAGAGTGAAAAGTTTTAGATTGAAAAGTTTTAATTTGACAACTTTTTAAAATTACGAAACACACTCTGAATATAAAAACAAACACATGCACTCAATGGCGTCAACACATGGCCAATTGCGGTCCACGAAAAAGCTTTCATATAATCTCATTAATTAGAGAGGGTACTCTCTCTCTCTCTCTGCATAATATATACATGCAGCTGCAGCTAGCTAGCTACTGTGGCATGCATGCATGCATGCATGGACAGGATGAGACTGAATGGACATGAGCACGTGCAATGTTGGGTGTTGCTGCCCGGATGCAACTCCCAATGATGGATGTATTTTCCTCATCAATCAGTTTCAGCTTGCAGCCTCAACCTGATTAATTAGTTAGAGTAGCTAGCTAGCTAGCTGACTCACTAGGCTAACTGCTACGTATGTCGAGCCGTGTTTTCAGATCATTTGAATCTCCATATCAGAGAGAATAGAGCCATCATCATAATTCTGTCCTCTTAAAGTTACAACATCATGCTTTGTCCCTTTCTCATCCTCATGACCCCCTGGACATGTATTATTCAAAGACTGAAAAGATCTCGATTTGCAGCAAGTCATGTCTAGTGAAATATAAATTAATTACTCTTATAAAGAATACTCCAACTTGGTTTTGAATTTGTATATACAAGAGAAATTAGCTATACAGAATATGCGACAAGTTGTTCCTGGTGGGTCAGGAGAGGATTGGATTCCAGCTGAAACGTCAAGCACCCATTGGAAACTGAAGTGTGAGGATATTGGGTTCGATGCCACCTTCAAGTCAAGGGTTAGGAAGCACATTTGCATCTGGTTTACATATGCATCTACAAGCATGTGAAAAGGAGAATCTTCTCACATGAGAGAGAGAGGGATTAGTTCACTTCCCCGACGTTATTTAAATGAGTAATTAAGATTGATTATAAAATTGGTTGATTAGTTCGAAAGAGGGATTCCACGCACCAAAGTCCTGTGCATGTCAGTTCTCTCTCTTTCTTTAATTATATCATGCACATGACAAAGCTACAGAAATCTGTGCTGTACTATATAAATACGAATTTAATTGTTTTGTTGGTTGTGACGGATAACATGCGTGTTTGTATATGCTCCAATCCAATGAAGACGAGTAATCACTATTCCCCAAAAAAAAAAAAATTAAGACGAGTAATCACATAACTAATCCTAACCATCAAAATTGGATTACTAGTGTATATATTAGAATACACATAAAGTGCTCATATTAATTAATTATTGATGTTCACTTTTAGGAGTTACTGCCTCCCACATTGAAACTGCCTGCCTATATATTTGCACAGTGGACACACACGAGTGTAGCATAGTGTAGCAGTATCTGATCTGAACTGAATGAGCTGTCCCTGTCGATGTGATAGCTATAGCTGCCACAGGAAATGTTCACGGTTTGCCTAATTAAGACGTATGGCTTATGTGTTAACGATTAACGACTGGTGATTTCGTATGGCTTTTATTCCCCCCAAAAAAAAAGGATGTATGGTTAATCATTAATTTTTAGACTTTTTCCATATATGCCCACTTTATTTGTTGCTAATCCAAATATTTCATGATATTTAAGAAATTCCAATATACTCATCATGTTTGTATTTAATCCAATATATATGTAGGAGTTGTTCTAGTGCAGCACAACTGCATCGGAACAACGGTACATTTGATCAAAAGTGGGCCCCGTAAATATCAGGATGCAATAAAACTTTATACAATCATTTATCCATATATAAATTTTATAGCAAATGATTTATATGTTCAAAAAACTACTTTAAAGATGTTATTTACATCAAACTATTTTATTACGTTGAATTTGTACCATTTTCAGATAGGGCCCACATACATATCTGATTGGGATGAAAATGTGTATGGTAATAAAATAACACATATTATTCTAAATACAATCGATCTAGTCCTAAATCTGATAAGCATAATGACAATTTCGGGTATCAGTAAATGGTGTTTATTCTAGTAAAGTAGTGGAATGGGCATTTTCAGAATTAGATGTAAACGTTATGAGTACATTTCAGATTTAGAAAACATTGGATATACTTGCGATGAGAGCCTAACACAGTAGGCATATTCGAGGAAAGCGCTTAATTTTACTCCTCGACAGCTTTTACTTTAAATGGCTTTCTTTAATTTTTTTAATACATAATAATTCAACAGATTAGTTTTTCAAATCTAAATTACAATATACACAGAAACATGAAAAGTTCATGAGGCACAGATTTTTTGCGTCTTTTAAGAAGACAAGGGCAGGTCGAACAGATGACTCAGTAAAACCGTTTGCTCATAGCCTTTAACGGGTAATTAGAATTTGAGATTGCTTTTTTTTTTTTTTTTTTTTTTTAACCTTAATCTAACGCTAAAAAAGGAACTTTTTATTGCCTGCTTGGTGATACAAAGACTCGTTCATGTCAAGCGGCGCGTTACTGTTAAGTCCAATCTGGGTCCTTATCCAACCTACAAAAGATACGCAAACAGCTCTTAATATTATTGCAAGATTAATCTACATGCTCAAGAAACTTCTACTTCGATTCTAGTGTTAGTAGCTAGCGGTTATTGTATGCTAGTCCTGTAGTCCACTAGTGCGTCCTTCCCAGCATTACTGACATAAAAAACCAAATGATTTAATTTTAACCGGTGTAATCGAAATCCTCAGTTAAACCTGTTGAACCAGCCAATTGGACTCATACATGATACATTTTCCAACCAATTTCTGACGCAGAATGCAACTTAATTTGCTGCATCAAAGCGAAGTACTTTTGAAATGGAAAGAGAGATCCGATGGGCAGTTCTCAAATTGGTCACATTGATCATAACTCGAGAGACATGACCTGCAACAGCAGTCTCAACAAGTTGTTGATGCTGCGTCTGAACGGATCATTACCAACTGATACTCTTTCTCCATTAAATATAAGAGAGAATAGTAATCTCCCTCAAAATCCAATGGTGTTGCGTTACTCATGTGCGAGTGCGTCCGGACATAGCTCACCAGGAACAACTTGTTTTAGTCTTAAAGGTGGAAAGAATTTTGGCAAAACCTTCAAAACCTCTCGGATATTCCAATGGCTGGCCTTCAAAGCACTCATATAAAAACCCCACCAATCATAGGCACACTGCATATCACGACAATCACGTTTTCAAGGGAGCCTTCTTCTCTCTGTCAGATATCCGTGCAGGTGCTGTTGAATGTGACTTGAACCGACCTCTTCCACCATCTTCCTTCTCCTGAAGCGCGAGCACGCACAGAAAGACACATGTTAACCAAAACCACAACCAAATTTTAAACTGTAGAAACTCCCATATTTATTATTCACAAATACGGATTAGCAAATATCCCCCATCTGGGAAATATAATTCAATTGAAAAAATTGAAGATACCAAGTATTGTTATCCAACTCAAGCCAGAAAAATGTCTTAGAATGGTGATGCTTATCTGAATGGAAACCAAAATCTCCATCACATCAGGCAGCATTTACAACAGGAATCAAGCTGATTCGCTCAACAGGTGCCTTATGCAAAACAGGGGTTCACAATTAATATATGCATAAACTGCGTCATTAACAGCCCACAACGGACACAAACTTTGGGCACTAGAGTGCATAGCATGGATCCTAAATAGGTAAAAAGCGTTAATGGTGCTAATATCACTGCATGCAAGACCTACCAGCAATGTGCACACAAGCATACTTAGTGATAATAGTTTAGCCAATGGCAGGGCAACTGAAAAAATATATATGGAAGATTTGATGGAGAAGCATGCAAAACAATTGCCTGCTCTGGTGAGATGTTAAAAATTAACCTTAATGTCCCGTTAATGACTGCCTACCTAAAGAAATTGCAGAGAAGTACACATCTTTCCAAAAAAAAAAAAAAAAAAGAAATTTATATTTTGATACCCACTGCCAAAATAATAATGTCGCTGACTTTATGATAAGGGATCTCATCAATGGTCAGCTTAGCCCAAGACAGGCCTATATAGATAAAGTAAATGATCCTATAAAATATTATTACATTCTAATTCATATGTAAATTGATCCAAAAAATTTTCATAATTTACATATGAAAAAATATATTTTTAAGTAAATGTGGCCCATAAGCATATTTGATTTCAATGAAACTTGGTCTCTTAGCTAAGCAAATGATGCTAAATACAATATACAGAGCGGGTTTTCTACCAATCATTAATGTATTAGAAGCCGACAGAACCTTGATTGAGAGGTCAAAATTCACTAGTAGTGACAAACCATGAAAACAGATTGATGTACCTTTTTCTTCACAATCTGAACCACATCCTCATCCTGAAGAACATGAGAGACCCCACAGTGCTGTGGATAGTGCCTTGCACTGGTGCCCCACACTAACACATATTTCACATCTTTCAATAAATTCCGATGTATGTGATTACAGAAATCTTCTACAGTGCAGCCACCTCTGTCCTGAAATTGGATAGCATAAAGTGCAGAAGGGTTAGAAGCAATCAGACCATAGTGCAAGCACATAAAAAGAACTAGTAGCATGGTGGGTAAAACCATTAAAATAATAGAAAAAATTTGGAAGACAAAAAGAATGAGATGCATATGATGTCTTTGTGAGACTCAGAAATTTTTACACATGATAAACAGAAAGTTAGGCAATTAATGGAACCCATAATGGGTGCACATACCAATTTCTTCCCCTATCAAGTTTACCCTGGGATCCCAACCAGACACCAGCCAGTGACAGAGAAGAAAAAAGGTTAAGTATGCCATTTTATCCATCTATAAATTTATCCTCAGATCCCAACCAGATATCTACCTGTAAATTTATCCTCATATCCCAACGAGATGCAAGCCTATGACAGGAGAGGAAAATGATAGAAAACTTTAAATTGGATTTTTTTAGGGTGTACTTTTGAGAGAAAAGTCTTTGAGGGTAGAAATTTTTGAAATGGAAGTAAATGATGTGAAATGATAGGGGTAATGATTGAAAAATAGGGTTAGTTTTATGAAAAATTGTGAAGAAATAATAATAAAAAAAATAGGTTAGCCGTATAGCAAACTGTTATGAAATGATTGGAAAGTAGGGTAGTTGTGAAGAATGTAAAGTTTTAGGTGGAAAAGTTTTAGTTTAAAAAGTTTCATGTGTAAACAATTTTTTTTTTTTTTTTTAAAAAAAATGCATAGCAATAACAGGGGTCTCCTCAAAAAAAATCCAGACAGACGATTTCACAGCCATGGGAGATACATTGGTGCATCTTCCATCACTGGCTTCAGAACGTTGTGGATTGCCAAAGACAGCCCATGCATTTATCCATAATTGGATTAGCAAAATGATCATAGGAATATTTTACATTTCTGCCACAAAATGTGCTACCTACCACAGAAAGAACTACAGGATCTGAAAAATCAGGTTGCTGTCCCTGTGGCTTGGTGTAAACTCTTACTAAGCCCATCTCCTCCCACATTTTCGCAAGTAATCGGTCCAAATTCAGCTGTACACACGCACACACATAAACAGGAAAAAAAGAAAGAACAATCCAAGATGAGCAGTAGATATAAATCAAAATAAGTGATTTGCTCACAGACTAACAGAAGATGGAAGTTGCCTTCAAATTGCAGCTAATAACAACAGAATTTGGTTGCCGGGCGAGTCTGTCCACATCATCAATACCAATTACATCAATTTTGTTGTACACATAGATGCATTTCATGTATTTACGGTTTCCCTCAATAACATCAATAAGATCATCTACAGTAGCATCCTCACGGAATAACACCTGAAACAAAGCAAAACGATGTTTCATATGGATGGAGTATAGAATTAGGTTGGCAACAAAGATGAAGCAGCAGCAACTTGCTACAGATGTTTCAACTTGTCCAAATTTAATTTTATTTCTCATTTTTTGTGTTGAGAATATCATTACCTCTGCATTGTGTATCTTATATTCATGCAAGATTTGATAGCATAGCTTCTCATCAACATGGGTAAGAGCTGCAGTAGTGTTGAATGAAATGCCTCCTGTCTTCTTCCTTTTGAAGTATATCTGCATGCCAAATATGACAAATAAAAATCTTACATAATTAGAAAACAGGCAAAAATGATTGAAGAACAAAACAAAGGCATAATCACACAATTCCTTCCAAGTTGCCTTACCTGGGGTGGCCTCTTGTTTAAACGCAAGCCCACAGCTTCCAGCTCTCTTGTTAGTATCTGACGGTGGCCTTCACTCTATAAACGTCAAAATCAAGGAACATTTAATCCCATTGAAAGAGAATAATAAGTAAAAAAAAAAAAAAAACACAGACCAAGAGGCCAGAAGTAATCACAAACTGTGAGGCAATAAATTCATTGGAAAGCACTGCATGCATATCTAGATGATTATCATCACTCACAGATGACATACTTGATATGGAATAAAAAAAAAATCTCTCACTTGCAGAGAAAATTCTCTCTCAATAGATCAAAAGCCCGTGGTGAATAAAAAATTCTTAATTTTATGTTTGATGAATGAAATTGCCATGTTTAAACAAATTTGCAAAGAAGACAATCAGGCTACTTTTGTCAATTTAATAGTGTAGAAACCTCCCCTGCCTACAATACTGAGACAAGTGGTACATAGCAGGCAACATTGCTTTGATTTCTGCTCCTCGACCATGAGAATCTAATTAAAGATGGCTAACCGAATATTCTACACAAAGCTAACTAAAGAGACTAAGTCGAATCCTGCATGCACTAGCATTCAATCGTCTGATAACGGAAATGATGGCTCAATCATCTCAAGATTATAGAATGTCTTCCAGGCTCAACTGGTAGCAACACTCCTTTCATCAGTGTAGATGACAATCCATTACAAACTTTCACCATCAACATTCTCCTTAGAGAACTCACCTAAGCCAGGAGCTGGGACTTAGTGCTCTCTAGAAACTAGAAACCCTGGATGCCACTAAGTGCGAAACCACCCAACCTTAAGTAGTCATAGAGTCAGTTATGTTTGATTGCATTTGCTAAAGAGGTATATTTGCCTCTTTCGATAGATAACCATACTCGGTGCTTTCCAAGTTATCAATCTTATCACATTCCTTGAAAATTCCTGCGTATATTATATAATTACTGAAACACCCTTCCTTTGTATTACATTTCTATTTTTCCAAACCATGAAGTTACATCTACATGTCATTCCTTAATAATAACATTGATGGTCCAAGACATCCAACTCATACAAGTAAAGAGATCTACTTTTTGCAACTCTAACAGCTTTCTTTTTCCTTACAAAAGCCCTAATTCCAAAGTTTCTCTGAAAAAACCATAATTTTTCTATTCAAAGCAATCAAAGAAGATTTTTTTTCTCAATCAAAGAGATTGTTCTGCATCAAATGTTCCGTTTGCAGATTTTTAAAATATTCAACTTACTTTTTATTAAATTTAGTTTTTATCAATTTAAATTAGATTATGAATATTCTAATTATTTTTTTCAATTTTAAATTTATCCATTTTAGTTTTATAGCTTTATTTGCCAAATTAAAATTGGCAATTATTTTCCTTTAATCTCTTCAAACATTTAGTTATATCATCTTGGGACATGTTAGGGTGCTTCCAACTGCAAATGGGGCCCAGATTGATCATAAAATTAAAATACCAACACTCATATGACTTAAAATCATTTGTTTTACCATTGTACCAAAAATTATCCAATCAGTCTTGAATGGGCCACATTTGCTTTAAAATGTGTTAAGTTTATGTGTACATTATGAGAAATGGTTAGATCCATTCATTGACGTATTAAAAAGTAATATCATTTAATATCCAAAAAGAAAAAAAAGTAATATCATGAATATACATAGGAATGATTTTTTAGATGTTGAAAATACAAGTTTAAAATTGATATTTAGATCAAATCATTTTATTACATTGATTTCGCACCATTTTCAGATGGGGCCTATACACATCTAATTTAGATGAAACTTAGTGTGCTACTTGCATAAATGATGCTAAATACAATGGGCAGGTGGGATTCTGATTTTAGCATCAATATGGGACCCATTTGCAGCCAGCTGCACCCTAAACTCTAACCTTTCCCTATTATCTTTACAAATATTTTACATTAAGCATACATTGTTTACAGTTTAACCTGAATCTTGGCATTTGAACTTCATCTGTACATCAAACAAGCTAAACAATTTTAAGTGATTTATTTTAGCTATGCAAAACAATCTCTATTTAACTAAATACAGCCACTCATCTAAAGCTAATTACCAGCCATCAACCAATAAGCCGTGACATACATCACATCCTCCCAGAAATCAACATTACCAGCTCATTTCCTATCCTTGACTTCGACCACATGGTTTCCAATTTTAGCAAGTTATTCTCCACGTCCTTTGGGTAACTGAACCTAGTCAAAAAATTCATTGCCTATGGAACCCATAAATAGGGTAACATGCTAACATAGTAGACCTCTTGAGTTTCAGGCGTCTTTGTCACCACAAAGGCCTCCTTACTTTCCGTAACAAAGTTCAGCCGGTAAAGGTCATTTCAGTACATTGAGAAAATTGTGCACAGGAGGGTGATCAATGCAGATCATGGTTGCCCACTCTACCTCATGAATACAGATCTTTCAAAAGAAATTGACGTCAATGAATCAGTGCCTCGAGTAGCTTAAAAAGTTGCACACACCCAGACATTGAGCATGGGAGGGATGATACAGGAAGCATACAAATGCATGAGTAAGATGAAGCTAGGAATTGAATCAGGAAATACATGCGTGTATAAAAATGGAAGCAGAAAGAATTCACCATCATCATAATACATTCCTCTAGAGAGCATTCGAAAATATTGCAAAAGATAGTTATGCTATAAGCAAGCTTATTTGAGATCATAAGCTAATAAAATTCCGTCAGTGGAAGATAAAGCTTACTTTCGAAGCATCAAGAACCATCAATACAATATCTGAAGATTTAGCAACTGCAATAACCTGAAAGGTAAAGTTAACATCAGCTCCATATTTAAGCAGCAGAAAACATAAAAGGCATACAATTGCAACCTAATGCGGGACATGAAGATATTTTCATTAATTTGGGTTTAGATTGTTTTAGGATGTTTATTTCTATTTTGAAAAATATTAGAAGATTCTTAGGATATTTTAGAATCTGTTTAAAAAAGATTTGATTTTGTTATTTTGAAAGATATTAGAAGATTCTTAGGATATTTTAGACTCTGTTTTAAAAAAGATTTGATTTTGTTATTTTTAGATTTCATTTGCTAACATTAGGTGGTATGTTCATCTATAAATACTGTCATTGTAAGCTCTAAAGGGATCAGTTCTGAGATTTATAAAAGTGTTCTCTACTTCTTCTTCTACTTGTTCTTATTCTTCTCTCCTCATTCATCTATTCTTTCTACCTTCTTCCTTCACTTCTCATCTATAGAGGTTCCTTCCTCTTTTTTCTATATTCTTCTCTACCCATCCTACATCACAACCCCACCCCATCTTCCACAAGGTTTTGGTGGTTTTAAACCGTTAAATGAACCAAAGTGTGCAATAATTTGTCTCATACAAGGAAAAGAATCCCCCGGCAAAAACCTATACAGTCCATGCTTTCCTTGTATGTGATAATTTCTTTGTTCTCGTTAATTGATATGTTCATCATTTTACAGTATCCACACCCCTGTACACATTATCATTAAGGAATCATGAGATGGGAAGTTGGGTTTTTGAAGTGTGGGGGGCAATGTGATATGACAGGGGTAAAGTGAGTACACATAAGGTAGTTGTGTGATAAAATGACTGAAATATAGGGGTAAAAATAGAAAAACTAGGGTAACTAGGTAATTAAGATGTCAAATCATTGCTTAGAAAATGTGTGGGGAGAAGTGGGAAGTTTTCTTCCCTCCCAACCTCTCTTACCAAACGGTGCCTAAGTATTAAGAATTGTCAACTTTAGTTCTCCAACGATTAACACTCAAACCCCTAATCCCAAGTTTCTGTTAGTGACTTAGTGTTAGGTTTTAAACCATGCACTATGGGAGGCATAGCTAAAAAAAAACAAAATCTTGGAGAGTTCAAGCCAAAAATCAGATCAATTAGCAACGGGTTCGTTGTCCAACTGTCCTGTCAGACTATTTTGACCAATTCAAAATTTTTTCCAATAATAGTTAGGATAAGTTCCATATATACCCATGAATTTTATCTTTAACTCCATTTATACCTAAGAACTTTCAAAAATTCCAAATATACTCATGTATTTTCCCTAAATTCCGCTTAGACTCATGCCGTTAGAGATCCATTAAAGAGGTTGTTGGTCTCTTGTGAAATGACGAATATGCCCATTCCTGATTATGATTTTTAGCTAAAAAATCATATTTTAATGAATTTTTAGTAATTCTATAACTATAAAATCATACATTATTTGAATATAAATCTTTGACTTTGAGTAAACTAACCTCAAATTATATTATAACTTGGACATATTCCTTACTTCACAGGGAACTAACGGCTCATTTAAAAGATCCTTAATGGTGTGAATATAAGAGAAATTTTAAACAAAATACATATGTATATTTTGTATTTTTAAAAGTTCTTGAGTATAAACGGAATTAAAGGTAAAAATTTTGAGCATATGTGAAATTTGCACTAACAATTATTATATGATGATGATGATACCACCTAAAAACAAGGAATTGAATTCCTAGATCTTAAACTCAAAATATGTCTTGAAGGCACTCTTCTATACAGTTCACAATAAGCATTTGTAGTCAAACATGCCACAAAAATGCTTCTAACATCATGGCATCTCCCATTATGATGATGACATTCTAAACATTTGTTAATTTTAATAAAATAGTGCTGTTAAAATTGTCTATAAGGTACATCACTTTTTTAGCAATCACTCCACAACAGATACAATCAGAACAAAAATTTTGCTGCCTTTGACAACAGTTGGAATCTTTTGGATCCATGCGGAAGTATTTTCAATAATTAATGGCTTTCTGCATAGGGATTTCCAGAAAATGGCTTTCTTTCTTGTAACGTGTGTTTGGCTTTGTGACAAACTTGCAGGTTCTTCAAGGGGCTTACATCATTTTCATGCCAAAGACTACATGGGACCTACAAAGTTCTTAGGAGAGAACTAAAGGCCAAAAAAGTACTTTAAGAGAACAAAAATCAGAAAAGGTAAGAAATTTGTCTTATTTAGGCTTTGTTTGAGCCAGTGGTATGAATACCACACCGTTCACATTATCTAAAAAGTTCCTAGAGCTTAAGAATGCCATGCTTATTAGGACTTTTTAACATAAATCATTGAGGTTTAATAGATAAGCCCTGCCAAATGTTACCAACAAGCAGAGTAATTCTGCACTTCTTACGCAAAATAAGCAGGCCCAAACAGGCCCTTAATTTGGCCTGAAATAAAAATACGAAGAGAGTGGTATCTTACAAACCCTAAAACAAGAATAAAAAGCTTGATCAAATACTTAAATATCTACAAAAATCCACTAATAAGTTCAGCTATAGGAAATTTTAGATCAACAGAAGAACTCATTAAGATACTAAGTATTAGGGAAGAAAAGCCTTTATATATCAGAGGATGTAGAGAGAATAATCCTTCAGATTTCACAAGCAACTAAAACAAGAAGGAAAAAAAAAAGAAAGAAAGAAAGACAGACAGAAACAAACAAACAGACAACAACTATAAAAAAGAGAAATGGAAAAATCAAGGGAAAAAAGAACCACATCAAACAATTAAAAATATCAAGTTGCTTACCTGCCTACCACGACCCTTGCCTTCAGAAGCACCCTCAATGATTCCAGGAAGGTCGAGAAGCTGGATTTTTGTATCATTATACTGGATAATTCCAGGAATGCAAGTCAGAGTTGTGAACTCATATGAGGCAGCTTCTGAATGTGTCCCAGTCAATAGAGTTAGAAGAGTCGACTTTCCCACACTGGAAGTACACAAAACACGAAGTCAACGGAAACCATTGCATCATTCGGCGCTGAAATAGTAATAGGCTTACCTATCATCATTAAGTGCAGAAACTAACCAACAATAGCAGTTACTATAATATGGAAGGAGGGTCAAACAAAAAAATGTTTACAATAATAATACAGAGCATGAAATTCTAATCTGAGTAAAAATTGTGTTTCCAGATCGAAAATGTCTCAAGAACCTTGACAACTGGAAGGCTGGAAATGAGAACAGGTTGAAGCAACATCAACCAAAGATCACAGAGACTGAAATGATCATTCTTTCAAAAGCCAGGAGGCTTATACTTAGCAAATCTCATGATGATGATTCCCAAGAGTAACAAATGATAAATGACCTGGTTCCACCCAAATAATTTAAAAGGCCTTCTCCCATAAAACCTGTATACATTTAGAGCGATTAGTTCCCACACTATCGCTCCCCTTAACATTCAAGCTCAACAATACAAACATACACACAAGCTTAAGATGTAAACATACAGACCAGTTCCAACACTACCACTCCAATTCAAGTCCTAGCCATGATACCATGACAAATGGACTGATTCAATCCCAAGTCAGCCCCAAAATGACACTTGTCCAAATAATAACAATAATAATAACTCCCAAAATGACTAGTCATTTTAGAAAGCTTTCTCTCACACATTAACCTCGATACACTTCAAGCTACTAAGCAATCTGGAACTTGTAACCACACAAACAGCAACCTAATTTGTACAAACCAGTGGGAAAGGGAGCAGCATTAGATTAAATGTTTTACGTCTCAATCGAACTCTTGTTTTTGCTCCTAGCTTTTCTTTTCCTCATCCATCTATGGGAAGCAATTCAACACACCCAAGCGCATTGAAACTAAAGTGCACCCAAGTGCAAAACCTTTTTTAAAATTTCTTTATAAAACCATTAATCTAGGAAAATTTAACATATGTATTCAGTTTTACAATTTTAAGATATTTTTATATATTTCTCTTGGATTTTTAAAAACAAAGGGGTTTTAATCATTTTTAAATAATCGAAATACTCCTATTTTTAAAAATAGAAAATATACATAGTCTCCAAAAATGATAAAACTTGACTTATAGATTAAATACACCTAGATTAGCAATTTTATCAAAATGTTTCAAAAAATTTTTAAGAAATAGATTTTATTTATTTATTTTTTTGATGAAAGAAATAGATTTTATTAGGTGACTAAAGTTTCAATCTACCTGGGTGCATCAAATCACTTCCTTTCATCTATTATCTTGTTTATTTAGCTATCTATTTCTTCTTTATTTTTCACATTCCAAATCATGGAAAATATTCACAAATATTTCACAATTGACCAAGGCCTGTTTTAGGGACAGAGAAAAAGGTAGGAAATAGATATGGCCATGGCCATGTCTAGCAGGAAAAATCTTTTCTTCAATTTGTGTTTCCATATTTTTAGCATTTTACCTAATCATAAGGGCACCAATTCACTAAATCATGTCACCGTTTGGATGCACTAGCAGCTGATGTGGGTGTGTATTGAGTAATGTGAGTAAGAGATCCAGGGTTCAAATGTTGGGTAGAGGCAACGGCCTTGTTATCCCACCCTTGAGGTACATCTCCATTTGGTGCCTAGTCCTCCAAAGTGGGTGACACAATTCAAACAAAAAAATCAAGTCTAATTTCAATTTGTGGGCTCCTATCAACATTTGGGCACTCGCTTTCATTAGTGGACCTTAAATGTTTAAAGATATGAAGTGAATCAAGTTAGGAGAATAATTCTATATAGTCGACCATATAGAGTCCTAAAATAAGGTGGACACATGGTAGAATAGGATATGTGAAGGCATGGACACTAACAAAAAGTAGTAAATATGGCTGAACACTTTCAATTTTTAAATCCTCATTTTACACCCAGTTTTTACATATTTGTTTTGCACACAAATAAAGAATGACAAATTTTTAATGTGAAGATTACAAAATTATTCATATTTCTTATTTACTAATAAAATAAAAATTATTGTTAATAATTTCAATGCAAATATTTTCCTTCAATGATAAACGTTAATCTAAATAAAATTGTCTTATTCTATAGTAATTGAAGGTAATGATTATTAAACATAAAAAAAATACTTATATAAGTACAAAAATGGCCTCGATAATCAAGATGGTTATGATTTCTAAACTCTAAGTTTGTTTGGCAATCATAAAAACTTGTCAACCTAAAACTTTTCAATTTAGAACTTTTCGCTTTCCACAACTACTATATTTTTTAATCATTTATATGTATCTTTCTATACAACTATCATATTTTTCAATCATTTTTCTACAGCTACCCATACAACTACCCCATCTATTTTTTAATTTATTCTCTTCATTCCTCATCATTATCCCTACCATATCACATAACTTGTCTCGTTTCAAAAAATTTTATACCAAACATTTTTCTTCCAAAAGTTCTATCAAATGTCAAACATACACTATGAATAAAAAATATTATCATCTAATAAAAATAAATTCAATTTTTTATTATTTAGTCAATTAAAACATTGCATTAACAGTACATAATTGAATTATTTTTCCTTAGATTATGGAAATTGTACATATAGAAATTAATTTTTTTCTAATTTTATTTAAGAATAAGTATTAAAATAAAAACATTGCATTAATAGTATGTAACTGAATTATCTTTCGTTACATTTGCAAATGTAATATATATAAATTAAATATTTTTTAGCCTAAACTAGAGAATACTTTAGATTTGAATATTATCGAATTTAATGCTGTTTTAAATGTCTTTGTCCCTTAACTTAAAGGCAGCATACAAGTAGATTCACATGCCAACTGTATTTTAAAAGTATGTGATGTCAATTGTATAGAATTATTTCCCATTAAATTACATGAAAAATTTTAGATAACAACTTTTATAAAGAAATTATGAACAATTTTGTAAGGGATATACTTCAATAGTACTGATAGCACTCAAGAGTCAATCATACCTGCTTTAAAAATTGTAATCATGTGTAAATTATGAAAAATGTTTGAATTCATTTGTAAATGCATTAAAATGTAAAAATCATTTAAAGAATCATTTTATCCACCTAGGAATGATGTTTTAGACAGTTCAAATATGGAATATAAAACATTGAAATTGACGTAAATCCAACCATGTTATTACGTTAATTTTATACATTTTTTAGATAGGGCATGCGCATATTTGAATTTGGAGGAAACATGGGGTCATAGTTGAATAACTAATTTTAAATGGATTGAGTGGATTGGATTTTGATCCATCATCAAGGCGGGCCCAAACTAGGGGTTGGAACAATGAAAAATCTTCAATGGTACCTAGACCACTGAAGTATATCCCATTTTATAATACATTAGTTGAAGTAAATTAAATAAAAATATGCAAACTACCTTGATTCTATTTGATGCACTTAGACCAACTTTGACCAATCTGATCTCCAATACACATGAGATCCAATGGTCCATGTTATTGTTCCACCAATTTCTGCTAGAACAGTTCTATCGTCATTGGCCCTACTATCAAATAATACTGGGGATATTTGGAAAACTGATTTGTTAACATAGATGCAAAAAAGTTCGTTCACACAAGCAAAGGGAGGCAAATGAAGTGGACCTCATGTCTAGAAATCAAAAAATGATGATTCCAGCTTTAAATTAGAAATATCTGCAATTGGACGTAAAGATATACCAATCTTATATCATTTTATATAAATGACAAACGAAAAGTTCAAACCTTGGAAAACCAATTAATGCTACACGACCATGACCAAATTTTGTAACTTCGAACCCCTCTCCAGCTCCACTAGAACCCTAATAGCAGATAAAACAATCAAATTCTATGTGGCATGGATATAAGGACCAAAATAAAATATAAGAAAGGGAAACAAAATTAGAAGAAAAATAGGGAGAATGCACAGGCAGAAAATGCAGAAAAGTTTTTGCAGAGTCATCAGTAAGTAATCTCTGATAAATCATGAAAACAATACTGGATAAGGTCAAAGCTCAGGTAATGCAAAATGAAACTACTTTTATCTCATCATAAACACACCTCTTAGAGAAATTATAATTTACAACATCATAAGGAAATAATCAGTTGAATATGGAAGGGACAACATCAATAAAATAACAGTGGACAAGGTCAGAGTTGCGCAATGCAAAGTGAAAACAATTTTATTTGATCATAAACACATCTCTTACAGCTAATGCAATTTACAACATCACAAGAAATTAACCAGTTCCATATGGAACGAAGAAAAATGTTACCTTTGGAGGTTCTAACAATTGTGTTCTCAACTTTGCTATCTTAGCCTTGAGTTGTCCAAGATGATACTCTGTAGATTCATCAAAACAGCAAAAAAACACAAACATCAATACCCTAAAGCATTTGAAAGAAGTTCCCAATTTTATCTGAAAATTGATATAACTTTAGGTCAATACAAAATATGGCAACAGGAAATCAGAAATACTAATTCATTCACATTTGTTTTAGAAAATTCATTTTCCCTCCATTTTACATGATAAGAAATTCATCTATCTCAGTTAATCCTATGTTTTCCGCAGTCAAACATCTCTTCCATCATAAACCATATTGTTTTCGTCAAGAAGCTAACTTACTTCATAACTCACTCTGTTGTCATTATTTTTCACTCTTCTTGACAGTATTTCCAACCATTCCCACGAAAACAATACATTACCCTTTCCAAACAGCCCCTACATATGCCCCTTGGATTTGGAAGCAACATAGGATAAGGATTCATTTGGATAAGCCTTCATAAAGCAAACCAAAAAGCCTAGTGAAACATATTAAAACTAGCAAATTCAAAATTGACTCATCTATAGAGGACCAGTGTGCCGTCCTTTGGTCTTTATTGATGACACCAAAGGATCCCTCAGTTAAGGTGAGAAACATCAAATGATGATAGAAGATGATTTGTATACCAGGCCAATAAACAATGGAGATGGAGCCAATCATCATAATTAAGGTCTCTGATTAATATCCAGCCAGAACTGAACATTTGCAAGCATGAACATAATGAATCTCCCCATGATTTTTCAAGAGAATTATATCGTGCAAGTTTCGTTCTTAATAATTTTGCAAAAGAAAATTAGCAACTCTATGTATGGCAGCTATAAGCCATTCACATTCTTGTGATGAAAAGATATCTTGTTCCAAAAAGAATAGCCCATCCTCAGATAAGCCAGAGACCTGGGCAAACTTTCAGCACATTAATACTGTCTGTTTTGAAGCATGATTAGACTAAGGCCTTGTAAGCATTCCAAGTGATATTGCAATTGACCATCAAAAGATGATGCAAAGCATAACCTGTTGCTTTATTTTTCTGTGTTCTAGCCATTTCAGCTTCAATTTCCTTGATCTTCTCTATGATCCCCATCTTTACTCTTTATATCTGCTAGCAGAAGAAAATAAACTGTTAAATCATCAGAATCAAGGTGAAAAACAAACTAGTAAAGTTGTGTAATAAAGCAACCAAATATGATCTATCAATAAAGAGCACAAGATCAATGTAGTAAAAGGGGTTCATGTCAGTATAGAACTACCTTGAAGGCAGATGTTATGAACACAAATAGAAAGCACTAATCTTCAGGGAAAAAATTTGTGGTCCCAAAGGCACTCACTTTTGTGCTGATTTATGGTAAATCTCATATGCACATGAAGAAACCAAACATGAAGATGCACGGCACATACGAAAATTTCAGGAGCCAAAACCACAACCTCCATTGTCCATTGTCAAGTTTTGATACCATTAATGCAAAAAGTTTGACCTAACTCTAGTGGACACTAGCAATCTCTTTAATGTATACTCTTAGTCTTGGGTTGTGTCAACATCGCCTGATGCTCTGAGCTCATGATGGAAGCCCCAATCGCCAATAAATTGAGCACAAAGAAGATGGTCCAGAACATCCAATGTATGTCTCCAGTGGCCTTCTGCATTTGCCAGTATTCAATGATCAAGGCCCCACTAACGAATGGTAACATAGACTAACAACCGAAGGCTGAACTTGAGTATCGTGCACCATAAGACCAGACAGCAGCTCGAAAGTGCAGGTCAGATAGTTTTCAAAATATAATTTAAGAACTTTAGAAGTATTGTGAGTAGAACCTAAATAAACTTTCAGCTGAATTCCATCCCGCAGATGTGAAAAAATTCTATTAATTCGAATTTTTTTTTTTCCTCATAGAACTATCAGTTCGAATGTTAAACGACATGAATAACGACCACCAAGATGCACTGAGTGAAGAAGATTCTAAAGTGACAAACAGTTGTAGTTGGTGAATTAAGCGACAGCAGATCCATCAACCACGAATAACAGAGTGCATACAGAAAACCCAAGTAATGAATTAAAATCTTAGAAAGTACTAAAACAAAATTTAAAAAAAAAAAAGTAGTGCAACTGGTCTTATGCGGACTCCTGATTCCTGAAGAGCTGTGCGTGTAGAGTTTGTTTATGCGAGGAATTGATGTTTATACAACTGTTCTTCTTGTGCAGTATTCAGTTCTTCAGGATTGGAGAAGGAGAGGGATGGAAAAGCCACAAGTAGCTGAGATAAAGCGATGAGGATACATACAAAAGACCTCATAAATCCTAACGATTTGCGCACAAAAGATAGAATCGCAGAACAAACGATGATGAATGGAAAATCTGAATCTGACCTTTAGAAGGAAAAGCAAACAGAGGAATCGGCAATGGATGGATGAAGATGAGAGATTGGAGCGATCAGGAAGCCCTTCTTCTACTTTTACAAGAGCAGCAGGGAATTAGGATTTACGAAAAGCGACGCAGTGCTTCGCTGCTTCGGAGTTTGGGTTTTGCTGCTCTCTCCGTTAGTCGTCACGAAAATTCGCAAAAGATTTATTTTTGGAAAGTGATAAAAAGTTTAGATAAAAAAATGTGCATAAAAAATTTTTAAATAAGAAAATAATAATATATATATAATAAAGATAATAATCAGAAGTGAAAAGAATAAAATTAAAATAGATAAATTAGTCGTATAGAAATAATTGAAAAGTAAAATAGCTAAATAGTAAAATATAAAGAAATTATTAAAAAATAAAATGATGAAGAATGAAAAGTTTTAGCTTGATGTTTTTTATTTTTTGCTAAAGACACTTATAATTTACAAATATATCTCTTCGACTATGTATTGAGAAGTTATACAATTTTTAGATAAAAAGTTTTTATATAAAAATTATTAAATTGAAAGAAAATAATATAATATAATATAGATAATTACGATGATTAAATGGAATAAAGTTAAAACATATCAGGGTGACGGAATGCACCCGAGTGCATTTCACCTATTTATTTTTATTTTTTTGAATTTTTTATATAATTGTTAATCTAAATGTATTTAACATATGTATCAATTTTTATCTTTTCCGGAGATTTTTAGACATTTATTTTTTATTTCTAAAACCAATGGCGCTGATTTTAAAAAATTAAAAATAAATATTTAAAAGTATCTAAAAATGGTACAAAAATTATTATATATGTTAAATATACCCCAAAAAATAATATATATAATAAAGATAATAATGAGAAGTGAAAAGAATAAAATTAAAATAGATAAATTAGTCGTATAGAAATGATTGAAAAGTAAAATAGCTAAATAGTAAAATATAAAGAAATTATTAAAAATAAAATGATGAAGAATGAAAAGTTTTAGCTTGATGTTTTTTATTTTTTTGCTAAAGACACTCATAATTTACAAATATATCTCTTCGACTATGTATTGAGAAGTTATACAATTTTTAGATACAAAATTTTTATATAAAAATTATTAAATTGAAAGAAAATAATATAATATAATATAGATAATTACGATGATTAAATGGAATAA
>JAXCLR010000081.1:54581118-54591560 GCA_035584095.1 Annona squamosa
AAAAAAAAAAAAAAAAAAAAAAAAAAAAAAAAAAAAAAAAAACTTCATTATTGAAGCAAATTTAAGAAGTTATTGGAATTTTACTCGACTTGACTTGCACGACATAGAACGCCTATTCATAATACAGAAAAACCACGTAAAAACCAACTATGAAATAACCGTGCGAACAAAATAAAATGATACTGGATGGAAAAACAAATTAATTGGGTTTATAATATTGAAGAATGGTATATACGGACTGAATGATGGTGAGGGAGAGGAGAAGAATGGCAGCCGTGAGGGACATAAAAGTCCAGGGGCTTTTGAAGTAAGAGCGCTTGAGTTCGACTAGGTGTTTGTTAGGCCGTTGTTTGTTGAAATGATCGTTGCAGTAGGCGAAGACTTCGAGATTAACTCTACCAAGATCTGTATCTGGGTCGATGGACACAGCATGAGAAATACCGTTGAAGAGATCCGCAACTGCTTGGTCAGTCCCCACAAAGTTCTTGATGATATTGTTTTCGGACAGCAGGCTCACATCCTTGTCCGACTTGATAATTCTGCTCATGAAGGAGACGTAGGAGCTGACCTCCTTTCCTGAGCCCGTGTGTAGATGCTCAAATGCGATGAGGTTGAGGAATTTGGATTCGGTGGCATTGTCCACTCGCAGCTGTGGGAGGCGGAGGGTGGCATGGAGGAAGCCTATTTGGAAGGTGATGTCCTTGAGGCTTGGGCTGTCGTTCCTTTTAAACCGGATTCCAGCGTCTTCAAGCTGTGTTGCATGCCAGATGACATCGCCGCAGTCTGTTCGAATGTCCTCTAAGCTTCTTCTCCAGCATTCAACTTCTTTGATCATGCTTTTCCTCAGCACGTCCAATACATGAAGACCACCCACCTCATGATCATCTGTACTTGCTCTTGCTGCGAAGAATCTCAGCTGCATACGTCTCAAGAAGAGACGATACTTTAATTTCCGTGGCGTCTTTTCCTGTTTGAAGAAGGATAGCACTATGTAGTTTACCTCCTCGTGTACGACCTGTTGGAGCCACTGCTTTCGCTGCAGGTATCAGTATTATATATATGCACATACCATCCATCGATTGATTAATGAGATATAGGATCCATATATGTATGATTATCGTACGTGTTTAAATGGGAATTATTTTTCGACTACTATGTGTATGTATAAATCCATGTTCATTTAAAAATTCGACCTACACGTGCATTTTAATTGCCTCCTTTGGCATCGTTATATATTCATAAGCATTGGCTCTGTGATTTTATTATAATTTAATCTATCGTTATTAAACTCATAATGAGGAGCTTTTTCATATAATCTGTCTATCTTGATGCTTGATATGTATCTCAAATATTCTTTAAATATCGATATGTGTTTCAATCAGCTTACGTAAATCAGACAAGCTCACTACACCAAAGGTTATATTTTGACACAAATTTTTGTGACCCTAAGATTTTGGGAACGTTTGGGAATTGAGAAGTCGGTGGAATCTTAGGATGGGTGGAGAGTAAAAATGAGAATATTTTGAGATTTGTATGATTGATATGAAATAATTTGGATAAAATTAGAATAACTAGGTTAGTTGAAAGGGAAAATAATTAAAATATATGGATTATATTATAAAAATAAGATTGTTAGGTCAATAAATCATCTATGGAAAAATATGATTCACAGTTCCATCCTACGTTTCTCAATTCCCAAACATTCCCTTTGTGTCAGGAAAAATCATAGTTGGTGACAATGGCTATCACATGTAAAAATACTTATATGAAATTGTTATTCTATATAAACTATTTCATTTTTAATATCTTGATGTTTGATAGAAAATTTATTTTATCTATTGTATTTAGTATTATTTATAATATTTTGAAAACCTTTTTTTGTATAGTATTAGTTTTCATAGGTCTTATCTATGAACATGTAAGATTAATATAATAAAATAATTTAACGGGTAAATGTTAATTTTTAGTTATATTTTCAATATCTAACTATGTAAAATATAATTTGCATGTAGATAAATGATTTTTCCTAGTATTATTATATTTTAATACACATGTAAATGACTTTAAGAATTTTTTATAATTTATATAGGAATATATATTTTTCAGCAAATGTAACCCATGCTTGAATTGGATGAAATTTAATTTCTTAGTAAAATAAATAATCTTAAATATAATAAATAAATTAAAATTTTCTATCAAAAATCAAAGTTATAAATTTTAAAAGGGTTATATGAAACCGCTTATTCGTTACCAACTCGGATATATAGAGTGAACCGGATCATTAAAATACAGCTTTTAGCGACCGTTAGTTCCAAGATGAGGCTCAAGCCTTCGCAAATTCACTTTGGTGCATTTTGGATGAATGAATTGCTTCCCATTTAAAATATATTTGATGCTAATTAAAGCTAATAACAATCATTTGTATTCATAAACATTCACAGACTAATTAAGAAAACGGGTTCAAAATAATTACATATTTGATCAATGTCATGCATATATATATGTATGTATAAATTATTAATATATAAAAAACTATTAAAAATTAATTGACTGTAAGTGCATGCAGTGGAGTGGATGTAATATAATTAGAATTACCTTGTCCTGCTCATCGATGAGTCCGATTTCAACTGCGAATAGTTTGTGGAGCACAAGAAGAGGAATCTGGTTTTCAAGCATGAGCATGTCCCTCTTCATCCGAGACAGGTTAGAAAGCATTCCGTGATAGCTGAAGATGGGGTCATCCGGAGCATAATCGCTAAAATCATTCGTGGTAACTACTCTCATCACCTCTAACATGAAACACCCATCCACGATCATCATCTTCAAGAATTCCTCCTTATTATCCTTCCACGATGGGTCCAGATCCTCGTAAGTATCCATGAGCTGTTGTAGCACATTTTCTTCCTTCAAGGCCTTCCAATACTCTTCCACGCTTGTCCAGGTCCTTATAGACGCGTGGCAGAGGGCTCTTTCCTTGTGCTTCTCCATCGCCTGCAGCTGCTCCTTCTCGTGATGATATGGCCCCAACGACACCACCTGAGGCTCGTAGAGTTGGACCCGTTGTTTGTCCCCCACCAATCTGTCGGGTACCTTGTAGATTGAATGCTTTTTCCGAACATCCTTTTCTTTGTCCTTAACACTCTCTTTCCCTTCCAACTCCGACTCGATCTGCTTGATCTGCGACGCGATCTGCCTCACCCAACTAGGGGGAACATCCGACTCGGTCTTCACCACCAGACTAGGAATACCATCATCACGTGCACCCATATTTTCTTTCATGAGAATTTCTGTTTCCCCTATCGATCAAAATGCGTTCAAATCTCTGTCTAGCAATATCTTTCTCTCTCACACACACATACACACTTGCTCATGCATGTAATGAATTCTAGTAATTAATAGCAACAGCAAGCTAGCCTTGATTTTGATTCTTCTTCGAACTACCCAAGCATGCATTACATGTTATTTAGCTGTCCTGTGGAATGCGCATTAACGCACGTCGCCAGACTCAGTAAATAATTTCCCAAAGGACGTCAGACTCTTCTTTTCAGGGATGGATAGAAGCCACATATGCCTTACGCCGATCTCACTGTACGCCCGGAGCCTTGGAGTGCAAATAGGGTTGAACCAGACTAACCCATCCCATTTACAATAAAGTTTGGTTACGCATTTTGAAAAATAAAAAATTTATATAGCAAGATTTGAACCAACCTAATTTCAAATGTGAGTTGCTACGGGTAAGAGGATTGTCAATCCAATTCATATGTCAGTATAAAATATAATATATTATTTAAAAAGTAATACATTAGTACATAATATATATAAATTAATTAGATGTTATTTTTCTTTGAAATAAGATTATTTAGGATTTATATTATTATATAAGTTATACATTGAAAATTGTCCCCATAAAAGAATTAATTTTTATTCTTCCATATAAATTTCCATTTAAAAATAGATTTTAATTAAGCAAAATATTTTTAAATATTATATATCTGTTTACCTAATTTCTAACCCAATCCAAACTTACTTTTACAAGATTAGAAAGTTGTTAGATTAAGATGTGAAAAATAGGGTTGAAAGTAAAATCATACCGAAATTTTTACAAGGTAAGTTAAGACTTTGTTTACTCCAACTTAACCCGACTTACACCTCTACCTGAGCCACACCTACCTTATCCCAAATATTAAATTGTTCATGAAGGCAAAGAATACTAAAATGTCATTTGAATCTTTTAAATTCACACAAATTTCATCTTGATGTTATTAGTTAGAATAGAAAAAATAAAAAAACTACCCATAAACTTGTCAAAAATTAAATAAAAACTTTGGAAATATCTTAAGATATAAAAATGTGTATATTCTTCATTTTAAACGAAAAAATATTTAAGAAATAACAATTTATTGGGAATTTTTTAAGAAAAGCAAGGATTAATTACTGTTTAAAATATTTTCTTGCACTTTTCTATTATAATGCAATAATATTTAATTTTCTATAAATAAAGTATTTAATTATGGGCGTGTTTGGCATTGGGAAAAATGTGATGCAAAAGTTATGAGGATTACTTTAAAGTTCAGGAATTGTTGGGTAAGATGTAGATGAAAATAATAGAATGGAACGGATACGATTGAGGTATAATGGTAAAATGTGAAAAAAATGGATTGGACAGTTGTATGAAAATGTATAAGAAGATGACTGAAACCAAATATCAATATACACAACCAATGCCGGTTTAGGGTATCCCTAAGGGGTGAATGCGCAGACAAAAGTAGAGGACGAGTCAGCTGTCCGCTGCAGTGCACATTAACGTACATCGCCTCACTTAGGTGGCACCATTACTCTAGCCAACATAAGTTTGTTGATATTATAAATATATCCACAAAATTTGTATGAAATTATAAACATGTTCCTTTCGTTAGGATGCAATTAGAATTCTCTGTAAAATGATAATAATATCCTCTCAGCCAAGTGATATACTAATAATTTTCCAAGTATTATAAATGTATTTGCTATTTTATTATTTTATACATTTTTACATACATTATTATTTTAGATTTTTTTGCAAATATGTTTAAAATATTACAAAAAATCGTAATTGTATCACTTAACTTAAAAGACATTATCAGCATTTTACAGAAAATTTTAATAGTGTTCTACCAGAAAGATCACAATTGCAATTTCATAAGAATTTATAGGCATAATTACAATATCGGTGAAGCTAGGAATAGAGACGCAATATTGGTCAAACCTTGCGGACATATTTGCAAAAATCCTCCTTTCTATTGAACAAAACTTTGATTTTAACAATATATAGGGATGTAAAAAGTTATGTATCCTTCATATTAAATTTAAGATATGATTCTATTAGCACTGGCTAAGTAATGCTCTCGCCAAAAAATAAATTTTTCTATGAACTTACTAATCTAAGCACATTTAATGTATAAATTAAGTTTTATAATTTTTGAGATGTGTATATATTTTTAAAATTTTTAAATACAAGGTTATTTAAGTAATTTTAAATCATAGAAAACAACTAAAACACAAGAGGTAAAACTTGGTTTTATGTTAACAAGTTTATGAAAACGAAATATGACTGAAATATAAAGAAGAAATGAAAAATGAAATAATTAGATAATTAATGTTGTTGAATTTTCGCATTTCTCTCGTTATTATCACATTCTTTAGCGCCTAAAACATTACCTTCAGCAAGAATTTGAAAGCATGATAAGATTAACTAATTGCAATCGTATGGTGCGGAAACTAAGGAGAAAAGGCGGAGACAAGTTAATAAAGTTAGAAAATAATAATAAAATTTGTTTTTATAAAGTAGGTAATTGTAGTACCGCTGCTCCAGTACGGTGCCAAGGAGTGCACCATTAAGGACTTCCATGGCAGCATGCCTTGCCAGACTTGATTGGCATAGACGGAAATGAGAAGGGCCGGATATACTCGTGCAGCAGTGCTGCTTCGCTATTGGCCAGCTGCCGCTGCGTGTGATTGTGGAAGGAAGATTTCTTCGCTTCTCTCCGTCCCCATTTCTCTGTGAGAATTCTATGTGGGAACTGTAATTGAAACATGCCGCCGGGAACAAGGCCGTACGTAAATATATATACACTCAACGCTTGGGAGGGCTATCCTTGAGGGGCGAATGGGATGTGACGAAGGGTGGGGACGAGTTAGCTGTCCGCGGCGGTGCGCATTTAAAGGTGCGTCACTAGACTAAGGGTATGTTTGGCAAGGGTTAAAAATTGTCATATTAAAATTTTTCAATTTAAAATTTTTTACTTTCCACATCTATTATATTTTTTAAGGGATGTTTATGGCATTTAAGGGATGTTTATGGCTTATTCGTTTCAAAAATATGATAAATTGAATTCCTCTTTGGCAAATGTTATAACTTATGGATATGCTTATTGCTATTTTTAGATAAAAAGACAATTGAAAAAGGTTTAATACAGAAGCTCCAACGTATCACTTCTATTAAAGGTGTTCATCCATTTTCTCCTAAGCAGAAACAAAACACCCAAGGCAATGCCAAACGCAGCCTTAATAATTACCTTGCGGTGCCACCAAGCCACGTATGTCTTATTGCATTCTCGCCATAAGCCCCGAGCCACGCTTGCCTTTTCATCACAATCTCACCGTTAAGTCATGGACCTGACATGCTTTATCCCAATGTTACAATCTCTTTTCAATTGTAGGCCAAAATTCGATTTATCATAATTGTTCTTTCGTGGCGTTGCGTGATGCAAGAAATATTAAAATGTTATTTGGATTTTATTAAATTCACATTATTTTTATCTTGATGTTATTATGTTTCCATAGAAAATATTAAAAGCTAGCTATAAAATTTTTGAAATTCGAATAAAACAAAATTTTAATTTTTTTATTGGACATAACTTTGATTTCGACATTATATACAGGGATGCAAAAAGTTATGTATTCTTTGTATTAAATGTGAGATACGATCCTATTATCCCTGATAAAGTAATGCACCCAGGTGTATGAAATTACAACCTAAATTTAGTTTATATGTTAAATAAATCTATGTTAACAAGCTCGTGAAATAGAGAGCAAAATAAGTTTTTTAAATGGGTTTTTTAATGTGAGCTAAATATTTTAGAATATGTTTGGGAATGGATAAAACTTTTGGATGAAAATTTTTTGTGCAGAAGGTTTTGAATTAGAAGAAAATGATATGATATGATGGGAATAATGATGATAAATAAAAAGAATAAGTTAAAATAAATAGGTTAGTTATATAGACAACTATGTAGAAATGATTGAAAAATAAAGTATTTTTTTTTTTTGGATAAAGGAAAAATAAAATAGTTTTATAAGAAGATAAAAAAAAAGCTCATGATAAAGCTCATGCGCGTGGTGATGATTACAACATTGGAGGTTGTATCAATTATGGTGCATGAACAATCCAGCCCGTGTACTGACGATAATATTGGAGATCATGAATGTGGCGGTTATAATATTAGAGACTGCATGATTGCATCCACCAATATATATAGACGTATATTTCTCAGGATCACATCAGTTAGCGTGGTTCTCAGCAGCCTGAGAGAGTTCAGATAATCAAGCAATTGTGGTTCGCAGATAAATAGATAGAGATGATTACCTTAAGAGAGAAGTAGTTGCTGCTCATGTTTTCCCGTCGGTTTCCTACCACCTCCATGCCCACCAGCTGCCCAACAGCGAAGGACTACCATTGTATCCGTGGGTCGGCAGCGTCCGTTCGGGCCTCCTCTTTTCCGACGATTCCCGTCAAGTGTGATGAGGCATGCGTGCATGCCGCGGTGGACGTCCTTGTTACATGCACCACTATTATTACTAAGATAAAGGACGTACGTCGCTACGAAGGTATGTAATAGATGACCATCTTCTCTTCCTACTTGTAATGTCTTATGTGTGGTGTGGTTTGTTTCAAATAAACGAAGAGAGGTGGTCGTCTTCCTGCGTGTCCCTCCCTGTGTTTCTTGCTGCTTTCTTTCCATACATAAATCTATAGACGTCTATGTATGTGAACGATGTCATCCATCCTACATATGCATAAACTGTCATTTTAGTTTTATATGTTTGTTCATCTCTGGATGGCCCCGGATTTAATTGGCTTTCTGATATTCTTGTCGCGCATGCAAAATTACAAAGTACCATTTCAGGAACACCAAAACCACGTATATACGGTCTCCCCATCAGATATTCAGCGTGTTCTCTTTCTATGGACGTTTCTTGATGTTTTGGATTAATGCCATTAACAACTAGCATTCAAAATTGTTGGGCTATTCAACACCTGAATGATAAAGTAATTGACACGAGTGGTTGTGAGTATATACACGTGTAAGGAAAAAAATAATTAATGTTTTTTTCTGTCTACACCACTATTATTATCTCCCTTCCCTTCACCTATTGTAATAATAAGAAAAAGTTGCCTCCTTGATCAAGCTCATTCAAGGCTGGTCTTACAGGTGTCCGATTTTATACGATAGCAACCTGCGTATTCTTTTTTTTTAACCAAAAAAAAAAACTCGTATATTTTTTTGTATAAATATTTATTTATTTATTTGATGTACCATCCAGTATGGTGTATGACATTGTTGTAGCTGGGTGCCAATAGCCAATATAATAATAATCTGCACATGCATGGCTGCAATTGGTTTTGCTCCTGCCCTCCATGCATATATATCAACCCTAACACCACAAGCTATACGCTACGTAGTTTTATAAGAAGATAAAAAAATAAAAAACACAGTAGTTATGGAGATTGAAAAGTTTTGAATTAAGGGCGTGTTTGGAAAATGATAAAAATTTTGCTGCATATTAAATTGAGAAAAAATAAAGTAATATGATAGAGATAATGATGAAAAGTAAAGAGAATAAAATTAAAATAGATAAATTGGTTATATGAGTAGTTACTTAGAAATGATTGAAAATAGGATAGTTATATAGAAAAATATGAAAAATAATTAAAAATAAAAATGTTATGGAGAGAGAAAAATTGTAGATTTAAAAGTTTTTATTTAAAAAGTTTTAAACTTATCCAAACAAACCCTAAAGCGCTTACTACAAAAGCTCCAAAATATCAATTTTATTAAAGGTGTTCATCCATTTCTTTCAAGCAAAAGCAAAACACCCATCGCAATGCCCAATGGAGTCTTAATAATTTCCTTGGTGTGCCACCAAGCCACGTATACCTTATTGCAATCTCATCATAAGCACGCGCGCAATCTCAAGCCATTTGATACTACAAATTAGTACATGCATAATCCTTATAACATGGAGGAACTGAATAATACCCTCACAACTGGAGGGACAAAATGATACTGTAACGTATCGGCCTAAAAAAGTGATTTCGGTCGTATATTTAATGCAATTTTTCGAGATCAGTCGTACATTTATGGTGAAATTAATTATTATAATTTTATAAAAATTTTACTTCCACTAGTTATGTTCCCATTAGTATATCAAGGCACAAAGAAAAATAACTTTTACAAGTCTATCATTCTTAATAGATGCATTTGAAAGAAATAAATATAAATAATTATTCTTAAAAATCTTTACGTAAATCCAAAATGCTAGTGTCCCACCTAAAGACACTTGACTTGGTACACCTGTAAACATAATGGGTTAGTCCTAACATGACTAGCAAGTAGAAAATTATTTGAAATTGGATTATGACCCAATTAAAACTTAATTAAATTATAAAGATAATTATTTAATTTAATAGCTCAAAAATTAGGCCTCAAATACAAAATCAAACCCTTCCATTGAGTCCAGAAGCACAAAAATATAGAAATGAACTATTCAATCACTCAAATTGGAGTTCAAATAAATAAATCATAATAAAACGGAATAAACGGCCCATAGTAAGCCACATCATCATAACCTTTACTGCAGGTGGCCTCCTCCAAGACCTCTCTTACTTAGCCTTATTGCCATAATGAGTTACATGTCAATTTCCAAAAATACCTAGACATTAGAAGCATGCATAAAAATATCGAAAGCAATGAAACATTTTGGTTGCAAAAAGGAAGATTCTCATGCTTCATACGCAATTCCTCTCTCCGACGGAATTTCTTCCGTCCAAATATGCACGCTGGACGAACTACGCTGGACGAACTTCTTTTCTTGGTGGCAGTTCACTTACTGGACATGATTTATTTATCGTCTAATTTGCACAAATTATATTATCACTATATATATACACTGTAATTAACCTACATCATTAATATAATTCTAATGTCCATATATATATATTGATTGCATATTAATTTACATCAATGCATTTATAAAAAGAGGGCCGATCTTTTCAGACCGGTCGGAAATCCGGTCGGAAATCCGGTGATTTCCGACCGGTCCAAAAACATATTTTTAAAATTTTTTTTTTTGAAAAATATTTTATAAACTTGTTAATCTAGTTATATTTAATTTATAAACCA
>JAXCLR010000081.1:54678680-54703977 GCA_035584095.1 Annona squamosa
TGGTGCTGATTTTAAAAAATTAAAAATAAATATTTAAAAGTATCTAAAAATAGTACAAAAAATTATTATATATGTTAAATATACCCAGATTAATGGTTGTATAAAACAAATTTCAAAAAATTTTAAAAATTGATTTTTGCTCCTGAGTGCATTATATCCCATCCTAAAATAGATAAGTTAATTGTGCAGGTAGTTATATAAAAATAATTAAAAAATTAGATAATTGTAAAGAAATAATTTAAAAATAAAATAATTATGAATAGTGAAAAATTTTAAATCAAAGTGTTTTAGCTTGACATTTTTACTATTTACTAAACACACAATTAGTTTAATTATAATGACAAATATATCTATATAGTTCTAAAATAATAAATTACCACAATTATTTGCAAATATATCCCATAGATTAATTATAATTAAAAAATTTCCTATACAGTTTTTAAAATTATAAATTACCTCTATTATTTGTGTAAGTTTGCAAATATATTCATGCTAATATATGTATTTATTTTTCTTCTTTTACTTGAGTAGTAAAAATTTATTTATCCAATCAAGCATAACTTAATTGACCAGCGATGCCAGTTACCAAGTCTGCACAGGAGTTCAACTCCCGTGTCATTCTCACCATGTGGGAGCACTAGTCTCACGATGCAGGAGCAATAAAACTCCCGTATTAAAAGCTTTAGTCTCTTCTCAAATAATGTAAGACAATTTGAAAAAATTTATAAAAATTAATTTGTAAAGATAATTTGTAAGGTTTCTCATCACTTGATTTGTAATAATTAATGAAGAAAAATAAGATATTGTAAATTATGGTTCCAACATAGAACTTTGAGGATGTAGGAGAGCGAGACACGGCAGGCAGATATAGAGTTATTTACATTTTGGTCTTTCTAATAACGTGTATTTTAGACTTTTTGTTTATAAATTAATTTCGTATATTTTAGACTTTTTGTTTATAAACAACAGCCGTTAGTTGGGTATTTTGATGGTAAGGTTTTAAATGTAAAGTGAACAATCTTTGCATATTTATAGGATTTAAAAAATAAATATGAAAAATTTGTATCGTACCAAGATCGACACAAAAACAAACTCCATACCAAAATAGACGACAACAGGAATGCAATGACTCTACTCAATCGACGAGACAAGAGACGCCCTTAACCATGGCAGACGCGTGGGGCGGCATGATTGCAGGGAACTCGAAGAAGAGGACAAAGCTCTAAGATAGCAAGTTCGCTATGGCGTGGGAGGGAAGGACGATGGTGTCGACAACGCTGCTTGGTAGGGAGGGAAAGAAGATGCTGGGTTCCGGGGAAAAAAAAAAATGGTGGAAATGAAATGATGCAGATAGATGGCGAATTACGTTTTCTTTTTGGAAAATTTCGTGCAGGTTGCTTCTACTTTTGGCGCGTGTTTGGCTTGGCACACGTGTTAAAGTTACCGCAAAAAAATTCAGCCATAAATATAATCACCAAATTGGAAGTTTATTTTTAGTTTTTTACAGCATTTATTCCAGCTTTTAGTCCAAAATTTTTTTACAGAATAAATATGCCACGCCGCACATTCTTGAAAATGCCGAATACATTTCTCACAAAAAATTAATGCCAGATAGATAAATATACCTAAATCGCATCCTATGTTAGATGTAACAACAAATATTCCGCGCAGTTTTAATTTTATTCGGTTTTTAAGGGAAAATGTTAATTATATGCAAATCAGACTCCTTAGCGAAAATCTTTGTAAATAATAGTTTTCAAGCACTATTGTCCCAGATATGTAGGTTAAAATTTTGTAAATTATTGAGTTAAAGTATCATTTTAAAATAGTATTTACTTCTAATAGAAAAAATTCAGATCTCCAAATAAAATATCCTGAATTATATCTTTGAATTAAATTATTTATTTGCATCTCTATCTTTTCTTTCCAGATTTATTTAACATCTAAACGTTTACACCTTTTTTTACTACCTTTGTTGACAGTTGTGAGGTACATTCTTAATTAAATTGACTACAAGTAGTCGATTAGTTAGTTGTTTAATATATTCACGTGGATAATAATAATAACCGAACCCAAAATTCTCTGTATATAAAAGATGAATAATGATTTAAGTGCATCGGGTACAGCCACCATTTAGTTTTTAATTATTATTTTTAAATCTAGATATTTATCATGTTTAACAAATTCTATTTTATCATGTTATCGAAAATTTTCATTAGAAATTTGTATTTTTTTTTATAAAATAACATCTTTTAAAAGTGAGTGTATAACTATTAAATTTTTAAAAAATGTACAGTGAAAAGGTATGATGGTATTAGCCCTTGTGCACACGTATATTTTTTATTGTTTTACTATTTTATGAAAATGTGTGTTTAAATGTATTTAATTTTTATATCAAATTTATAATTTTTTTGGTATATATTTATTTTCTAATTTTAAAAATCTATGACAAACTTAGTAGATAGATATATTTGAAATTAAGGTTAGTCATAATGCGTATGTTTGAGATTTATGACATACTCAGTGAGTAAAAAGAAAAATTTTCTTAAAAAACATAATTGGGTATATTTAGAATTAATGTGATAGATATATTTGAAATTGACCATATTATTTATTACAAAAATGAGAGATTATATATGAAAGAAGTAAACTAATATTGGAAGTGGAAATTCTTTTTGAAAAATGAGAAATCTCATCCTAGTATAAACTCACAAAGGGCATGCTTTGGCTGTGAAATAGGAAAGGGATGAAATAGAATTTTCATTAAAAAAAACTTTATTTTTCCATACGAAATACATAACATCGTTCTTTTCTTATTCTTCATATTATTTTTCTCATTTTTAATATGATTTCTCATATAACAACATACAATAGCCTCCCTCTTCCCATCATCGTCTCATTCCACCCTCTAAATTGGTAAATGAATAAATCAAAGTACATGGGATAATAATCAATTGGAGAATGGTGCACTAATTTTTTTAGATCTGTGTAGTTTGGTTTGGACTTTTAATTATATGAAAGAATATTGGTGCAGCAATAACAAGGAATTTAGGCGGGAAGAATGAAAATGCAGAGAGCAGGACGATGTCTCGTCCTAAATTGTTCCTCCCAGAGGCATATTACATGGATTACTTGCATATGAGGAGGAAGACGTAGAGCAGAGAAGCAGTGAGAAAAAGCCCTTGCCGAAGTAGACCACCAACACCAGCACTGCCCCGCTGTTTCCGCCGGCGCAAGCGCCTGCTCTTACTACCACTGACCAGTACTGCCTGAAGGCCTCGGGGAATTTCTTCTTCTTCTATGTATCTGCTTCTATGGCGGATATGTGAGGGATTTGACAACTGGAGAGCATTTCTCAACTGGATGGTGGCAAGGCGTTTAAGGGCCTGGAATTCTGTTTCATCCATCTTCGTCCGTTTGATTCTCTCTGCAGTCTCCCTTTATCTCTATCTGTCCGGTATTTGTAGGCTGTGAGTGTTTGCTGCAAGAGAAGAGAAGCGTCTCTTTTCGTGGACTGATTCACGAATCTCTGTCTGAAATTTTCTAGACAGTCGCCACCCTGGACAGGAAGGATACATACGGGTTAGAAATCGATTTGATGGGCTTTTAAGTCTGAATTGTGGGAATGAAAAACTGTTTCAACCGTCAGTTTGAATTCGACACGTAAAATAGTTAATTACAATTAGGGTCGGTTCGGTAAAAAAATTCTTATTTCTTTCTACGCACATGTTGATATATTTTAGGGTAATGTATTTGTAATTTTTGAAATTATATAGATATATGTGCAATTATAGTTAAATTATGTATGTATATTTGTAAATTATTCTATACATTAATATCTTAACAGAATAGTTGCTCTAATTTTTCAATTATTATCTTTCATTTGCAATTAATTTTCACATCTCTCTGCGACTTTCATGTTTATTTTCTCTTTATTTTCGTTATCCCAAATTATTAGCCCCATCACAAAAAAAAAAAAAAAATTAGCCCTGTAACGTGGCATCATTTTTTCATTTTCATCTTATTTTTACCCCAAAATTTCTACCCTTACCTCCGAATATCATACTACTCTGATTTTTTTCCAAAAAAGTTTCTCGATTTTTCCGCATCGCTTAGCAACTTCCTTATAAATGCTTGCGGTTCACTGAAACTTTTACAAAACAGCCACGATATTATGCATCTTTTACCGTTCTTCCATTTTGAGTGGTTCGTCTAAGAGAACAAAAAATTGCGTTAGTGCCCAGCACACTCATATAAAAGGGTGTGGTTAGTATTTGATAAAAATTTAAAAATTTTTGAGTGAAAAATTTTTGGTTTAAAACTTTTTCAAATTAGCGAAGTTATGCAATATCATAGGATATTATAAATAAAGAATATAAAGTTATAATACATAAAGCAGTAGTGTAGAAATTATTGAATAATAAAGTAATTATATAAGATAATGTGAAGAAATAACTAAAAAATAAGATAATTACGAAAAATAAAAAGTTTTAGATCTATAAGTTCACAAGAATGGCCAGCATACACAAAGCATAAAAGGTTTTGCTAAACTGTTGTGTATAATCCTTTCTATACTTTATTACCACCATGGCAGTATCCTAGTAGTTCATATCACTACCCGTCATTGGCAAACATGAGATTAACTTTGCTGTATGCATCCTTCCTCTTTTAGTAAGTAAGGGTTTTTGCATTGTCTCCCCTAAAAATGGTAGAAGTTTTATAGTTTTTTCATGAGATAAGAGTATTTTAGAAATTTTGTATCCAAAGTGTGAAAGTTGTAAATGAGTCTGATTGTAATATTAGTTGTTGCAGTGTATAAAATTACCAATAAAAAATATACTTCATTTATTATATTTATTATAATTTATATTTTATATTACGACGTAAACTCTTTCATTCGTCTAGTATTATTGTATACGATTTTCATATATAAATCCGTAACATTAACTAATAAAATGGTTTAATGTTAAATATTAATTTTTTTTCGGTTTTATTGTGTTGAAGAACAGAAGAAATGTTCATGTTTTGGCCTGATGTTGACTTTTTCTACTGTTTGGAGAAAAACTTACTTAGGATGTCAGGCTTCAGATCATGAACGCAGTTCGGTGGCGGAGAAACCATTGAAGCTGACCTACTCGGACATTTTATTGCTTGGAGAAGGTTTGAACGATTTCTCGAAGAAAGCATGGGATTTTGCATTGTCGCGGAAGGCCCTTGGGGATGATGTGGAGTGGGCACGAAAATCGAAGATCTCTGGAGCATCTAAGGTGAGAGTTCCAGCTGCTTTATTGCCGTTTGATTGAACTGGATTGGATAAAGATTTGGAGACGGATGACCCAGCTTCTGTTCTGCTGGTAGATGTTAGCATTTGCTTGTACAGGTTAAAAATCAATTGTCATCCAGCTAATGAAATGAGCCCCATTCGAGAATACGGGGGACAAAAGGAATGAAAAGATAAGTAAAAGGCAGATTCTGAAGTAGTGAAGAGAAAGATGGGGGGAAAAAAAAAATCAAGTTTAGTGAATGAAAATATAGAAGGTGATGACAGAAAATGTAACGCCCCGATGACTAATTTCCACTCTTGGTCAACGGTTGTTACATTTTATTAGAAAATCCGACAATATATCTCCCAAACCATGAAGCTAAAGGGTTAGATAAAATCACTCAGTACAAGCGTCCTGAGATTATACCATCTCCTTTACACCTAACAGAAACATATGGAAGTTAAATAGAATAAATCATTCTAAATCTTATACAAATCATTATCATCATCATCACCACCACCACCACCCATAAAATAAGGTTTCTAGAAGGAGTTCTCACTATTTTATTCATCTCTGTATCCACAAAATACCAAACTTAGTTTTTCTATTAATTTAAAGGCTAGAATATATATATATTTAGCTTGATAGACCAAGATCCCTTCTTTCTCTCGTCTAAGCACTAACTCCATATTGGACTCTCATCTCATTTCCTCAATCTAAAAAATCAATAAAATAAAACGATAATGGTAAAACTTAATATTAAACCAAACAAGCATCATTTTCATAAAAATAACTTAAACATTAAAATCTCTATAATTCATACATTCACCCATATTATGTTCATGCATGCAGTCATGCTCCAAATGCTCATGTAATGCAAATATTTATATATATCATCGTCATCTATCATCATCCAAGTCACTTCGGCTCATTCGGTGGACTAATAACCATTAATATCTTACACAGCTATACCGCAATGCATCATAACTTATCTCATTCTCTGGCTCGGCCAAAGAATTGTCATATGCCCATGTCATGCTAAACACAGGGTCGGTTTGGCAATGGTTAAAAAATGCCAAGTTAAAACTTTTCACTCTTCTCAACTATCATATTTTTTAATTACTTTTTCACATTTTCTTATATAACTACCTTATCTATTTTAACTTTATCATATTTACTACTTATCATTACCTCTATCATATTCCAGCATTTGACAATTTTTAGTATTCGAAATTCTTCATCAAAAGTTTATCTATTTCCAAACACACTCACAATATAATGCACTTCTACATCATGTTGTGCTTATATACTTATACTTAATTGTCACACTTAAACAATTGAATTAATAAGATATTCTATAAGACATGGTTAACTCATTATAATTTTTTAATTAACTTGATGCAATTAAATAATTAAAGCTATGAAAACCTATATTTTAAAAAAAAATTTAACAAAATCTCAAACAAATCATCCAAATTATTACAAAACATTTATGTTGATAACAAATAAACATCCATGAATATCCATGAGCATCCAAATAAAAGCGAAAAAATTTCTACTTACCTTCTATGCAAGTTTCCAAATCTCTAACTTGCACGCTATACAATCCTAGTGTCCTTTTTTGCTTTTAATATACACTCAAAACAATAATAATATCTTTCAATAATATTCCAAATATTTATTTACATAGTTTCGTCCTCAAATACTCTTATTTCTAAAAATTTTAAAGTTCAAAATACCTATTTAGAGACACTCATTTTTCATATTGTCTCAAATTTTCTAACATTATCGATATTTCTCATAATCAAATATCATTATAAAATTATTCACCTAGATTTTATGCTCATATTTCATCTCTATAGAAATATTTTGTTCCTCTGTCTTATTAGGGTTTAGAATTTCTAACTCTAACATCTCAGTTTAAAGTTAAATTTTTTCCATACCATAACAATATACTAAACAAATGTAATATATAAGAAAAAAAGAAGATGAAAAAAGGAAATTGCTTACCAAAATTTGCACCCCCCAAAATTTTCTCCTCTTTCTCTTTCTCTTCGTCTCTCTTGAACTGTCCATTTTTTATTTTCATTTTCTTAAACCAAAGAATATGAAATTTTTTTTACAAGTCCCTCTATTAATATAATTTATAATTAAATACTTTATGAATAATTATATTTAGGATTTTACAGAAAATAGAATTGTCTGGTGGGGCTAAAAACATGTAACTTGATTAAGATAAGTCAAAAAGTATACAATACTGGAAAGGAGATTTTCAATAATTTTCTTGTCGCCATGCAAGGTCTTCATTACTGATTTCATGATCTGACAGTCTAGCTGATTAAAACGGAAGAAATAATTGCCAACACGAGCATAGCCGGGTCAGCAAAGGTTCTGCTTGTGACCTCGGGGTTCCGTGCCTCTCACCTGAGAAGTGTTGGTCTCTTCCGGTACAAAAGAAATTAGAAAAAGAGAAATAATTGCCACTATCACTTCATGGTATGTAGCTGAGACTACGTGTGTGTTTAGCAATTAAAAAAATGTTAAGATAAAAACGTTTATTTTAAAACTTTTTACTTTACATAACTACCTTATTTTTAATAATTTGTTCACATCTTCTTATGCAATCTTCTTATTTTCTAATCATTTCTACATAATTATTTATGTAATTAATTTATCTATTTTAATTTTATTCTCTTTACTTTTTATTGTTACCATTGTTATATCACATCATTCTCTTTAAAATTAAAAACCAAAAGTTTTTCATTTAAAAGTTTTATCACTTCTCAAATACACACCAAGTTAGAGTCACTTCATTATTTGTAAACAACCAAGAAGATTGCTCCATTAATTGAAACTCGCCAATTACAATTAGGTGACCTAATTTAATTGCCTACTTTGGACCAATCATGGATAAAAATCAACTATTATCATTTGACATTATTACAATGTCATACGATTATGGCACCTATGCGTACATGTGGCCATCTGGACTAGAAATGCCACTTACATGGTTCTGGTGAATTAATGAGCCCTTATTGCATAAATCAGCTATAGTGTTTGCTTCGGGAATCAATATTTCCCTATGTACATCAATATCTGAATGTTGTTTCTGATGATTGTTTGAGATTGATTGATGTTTGCTTTAAATTCTTTGTAGAGTGCACAGATACCCCATGAAAATAATTTTTTTGCCAGTTTTTATTAATTTTTATCTTATCTATTGAAATTATATTAGGACTGGGATCCCTATATGCCCATAATCGTTTTCCACTCCTAGTCGTGCTAGGAAACATAGTATTAATTGGATACACTGTGTATGAAAATATATTCATAGTGAGATAGCTTTTGCGCTAACTATTAGATATCCCTCCTAAACTAGTTATAAATATATATGAGGTATTTGGAAAAAATTACACACCAAAGCATACGGGTTTTCCTAAACTCTTTCAAAGATTAGTGACATTTAGGTTGTAGTAGTGTGGTTGGTTTTATCTTATGATTTCAATCTGGTCGAGTGAAGAAGTTTGAGTCATAGCCTTTTGATCTTTTCGCTTTTATTTTCATTAAGGGTGTGTTTGGTTGGAGGTAAAACTTTTGATGAAAAGTTTTTGGAGTAGAAGTTGTCAAATCAATAGAAAGTAATGTGATATAATAGGAGTAATGATGAGGAGTAAAGAGAATAAAGTTAAGATAGATAGGTTCGTTGTATGGGTAGTTGTGTAGAAATAATTGAAAAGTAGGGTAGTTTGTATAGAAAAATGTAAAAAAAAAAAATTAAAAAATAGAGTAATTATGGAGAGTGAAAAGTTTTAGATTAAAAAGTTTTAGTTGACACCTTTTTACCCTAAACAAACACACCCTACATAAGGTATGTGGTAAACTCTTAATAATCTAACATAGGTATCAGAGCCTGATCGGTGTCTTGGCTTAATTGCTTGGTTATGATAAAAAAAAATACATGCTTAAATTTTTCGCTAAATTCTAGTCAGCATGGATAGAAACTCGTTTGCCAAAATTGTTGTTTCAAACTTGGAACTCATGGAGAAAATAGCGCCGAGCATGTGATTTTACCTCCAAATTATTGGTGTTAAAATTGCCATGTAATTCATTAAAGTTGCTATATTCTTATTCTTATGGTATTCAAAATATGTGCAAGAGGGGTCTTGTATTAAAGATTGGATTTTTCTAAACAATATGAATGGTTTGGATTTTGAAAAATCAACGAGGGTAATCACTATGGTTAATTTAATGCAACATGACCATTGTTATATCCCACTCGTACCAACTCTGTGTTGTAGTTGGATTGGTTTTTCGCTTGGAATGTTCAATTTCCATAATTCTTATGTATTATAATCATGCTATGTTATTAGTGGAAGATTTATCATAAAATTTGTCTATAATGAGAATTGGGACAAATATAATGGGTCTTATGTTTTACAACATTAGATAATATGATAATCATGTGATAGTGCTTCATATGATCATTCTGTTGATAATTAACTAATGATTTGAATTAATTATGCAAATCACATGATCCAATATATTAATTATGTGATTATCGAATTTTGGGATTGATTGGTTCATTAATATATTATTTATTTGGATTTAAAATTAAATAAGTGTGATGAGATGCACCTAGAATTATCTAGAATTATCTATCGCAGGTTGTATAGTGTCAAATCCTCTGTCGACTTGGTTTGAGGGGAATTTTCCAGAAAAACTCAGGGATGAATATTTTACGAATAAAAACAGATTTGTAACAATCGTAGAAGCACCCTATGAAAGATGTGGAGCGCGTCGAGCTTCAATTAGGCAAGGCCTGGAAACAAGACCAGTCCAGCCACAAAACAGGCCATGGGCTGCTACTAGTAGGCTAGGCCTGCGTGGATAACCACTCCAAGCCTGGACTTCCATGGGCACGGGCCTGTGCCAATAGATTCAGTAGAGTTCTCACTTGAAATTAATAATTCTCAAGTTAGTAAGTTTTAGAAAAATTCTTGCTTGGAACTAAAATTTTGCACAATTGAGCTAACTTAATGGCAATCCAACATTTGTGACATCAATGATGATTGGGAATGGTGAACTTTCGAATTTGTTCATTATGTTGGTTTACCATTACTTTAGTTGGCCTTTTACAACAAAATAATTTATGGTAGTATGTTGTTAATAATAAAATCAATTACTAATAATAGCATCTAAATAATTTAAACCAAGATAACAAATTAAATACGATAATTATGAAATCTGACATCTAAATTTCAATATCTCCTGAAAGAGTGGGAGACACTGAAAAACATTGAACGATATCATGAATAAACTTGAGAAAAACAGTTTACATAGTTTGAAAAACTCACTCTCTTTGTGTTATTGAGCGTTATACATCATTAGAATTATGTATTGCTATTTAGATCATGTGGGAAGAGCACCAAGATTATACCATGAGGTAGCATTTTCAGTGGATGTCAATACAATCCAAGAGCTTAGGTCAATTGAACATGCTTTTATAGATTAGCAAAAGATATTGGGTACAACGAGATCTCTTCCTGATTACTAAATATATATAAATTTGATGCATAATAGAAATACAAAATCCTTTGAGGATATTTCGTACTAGTTGAATCTAGAGGTTGAGTGCCTAAATGCTGCATAATCTTCCTATAACTAAGAATACATGTTTAATTCTGATTTATGTGGAAATTTGAGTTTCAAATACAAGAGGAAAAGAGGAACAAAGTTTTCTTTAAAGGGAAGAGATAATGATCAAGGCCCACATAAGGCTAAGGAGTCCGGCTCAAACAAGATATTCGTGGTGGAAAGAAAGATATGATTGAGATTAAGTATTATGATTGTAACAAAATAAGACTACTTTGCTCGTGTGTGATGCAACTTTGCAAGACATATCTAGGAAAGTAGTTAGTCTATAATTAAGAAATATCTATGCGAGAGGAAAACTATTTTGTTTACATCACTTGCATGTATTCACCTGTTGACCAGTTATATCCATTTATATAATTAGTTTATGTGATTAGACATAATTGTGATTACAATATAATGAGAGAGAAAATCAAGTATAGCTTTATAAGAAATTAAGTAAACTTAGATTGATGTAATAAATGAGTTTGGAGCATAGAGAAATATTTATGTGCATATGTATTCACAATTCTATTTTGGGTTTGTAGCTACTATGTATTCCTAACAAATGTATGACCTTGAGCTCCCAAGTTCTTGCAGGTCGCATGACTTATTTGTCAGTGTGAATAATCTGGAAAGGGAGATTAGTTGAGCAACGCATTATGTGCAAGTGAGAAATGTTGGAATTATTTAAGATTAGAATTCCTATATGCTCATAATGAGTTTCCTACTTCTATTTGTACTAGGAAACACAGTCCCACTTGAATACATTATGTATGGAAATATACTTATAGTGGGATAGCTCTTGCGTAGCTATTGGGTATCTTTCCAAGACTAGTTATAAAAATGTGTGAAGTTTCTGGGAGAAACACACATCAAAGCATACGGGAGAAATTTCTAAAGAGTTCCCCTAAACCCTTCCAAAGATTAGTGACATTTATGTTGTGGTAGTACAATTGATTTCTAATCTTATATTTCCAATTCGGCCGAGTGATGAAGTTTGAGACACAACCTTTTGATCTTTCTGATTTCGCTTTTGTTAAATAAGGTATGGGGTAAATCCTTAATAATCTGACAATATTTATGTATTTTCCATGACTCTATGCACAAGTTGCATGTTACTATTAGTGTGCTTCTTTTGGTTCCTTCTTTCTCCTTTGCTATTATTCCAAAACTAAAATTACATTTTTCTTTCCTTCAACCTATGTTGACAAAACAAAGGTTGATCAGTTGCATAAACTCTTGCATTTTTTTATTCAAAGATTCAAAGTGTTCAAAGAACTTGTTTGAACTTTAGAGGGAAAGATCCTATGGTGATTCACAAGAGACAGCTATAAATCCAGGATTTGTTGGGCTTTTTTACTTGGCTGCTATGTGTTTTATATCAAGTTTTCAAGCATAATTCTTAATTATTATATATGAAAATATGTAAAAGAGAGTTCCTTGTTAGATGAAGAACACACACGAACATGGTAGTTTTAATTACTGATGAACTCTATCTTGGCTTCCAGTCTTTAATTTATGCCTCTAAACTCTCTAGCGACGTCTAGTTCATTCTCTTCACTTACTACTTACTTTCACAACTCAGCCACAATTGTTTTCACAGAGGCAGTTGGAAAGTTCCAAAGCTGAGTGAGTGGGATTCATATAATTTGAGTGGAAGAGGAGCCCTTATACCATTCAAAAGTCTTTGCTTCCCACTGCACCCTTGAAGTATAGGATACTTTGATTCTTGTTCTGTTTAGCAATAGATTAATGCAGCTAAATTTAGTTTCATTCGTTTGTAAAACCTAATTTTTTTCTTTTTATACATCATCTTCAATTTGCCTGTAATGCGCATCCAGGGTATGCCAAATGAAATTCCATTAATCAAGCCTTCCATAGGGAAAAATGTATGCTAATGTTGGGGATTTTTAGCATCTTAAACCCTTTAACTTTTCCTATTTGTATTTTAAGCTCCGAAGTTTGACCATTTGCATTTTAAACCTTAGAAACTTTAGCTCTTTTGTATTTTAAACCTTTTAGCATAAAGCTGTTTAAAATCGATGCTAATGCCTATGAATTGTCGTAAATGCCCTCTCTTGTTAAAAAAAACAAATAAGAGCTACTCTAACCTTTCTTATGGCTACTCTTTATTATGATCGCGTATTATGTGCTTTTCTGGGTTGTTAGTGTTCTCAATCTCACTTGGTGCATTCTTTAGGTAAGGACATCCAACCCCGGCCTTGGTGCCCCACTTTTCTATTTTCAAATTTTGAATTTTTATAAATTCCTTTTTGCTAGATGATGTTGGTTAACTCAATGAAAGGCTGATTGCACCATCTAAGTATGGTTCAATTATCAAATTGGCGTCTACTAAGTATGGCTAAAATCCTTTGGGGTGCAAAATTTTAAAGTTAACTCATTTTGTGTTGCCTAGTAATATTAGGTCTGGTAGTCCCCTGAACTAGAAAGTAAATTACCTTGTTGAGGTAATGCAAAATTGAAAAGTGAAACCATTTTGTGTTGCCTTGTGATATTAGGTCTGGCAGTACAGTCTTGGAAAGGAATTATCATGGACTATCCCGTCACTTTTCACAACCTTTTAAATGCTTTTCTTGGAAATTAGCTTGGTGGCATCTTTACTTCAAGGAAGCCAAGCGAGTGGTTTGGAAGCTTTAACACGAACATTTGTCATTTCAGGCATTGTTATTAGTGGAGATGTACTACTAAAGGTATTTTTGGCTTTTGTATTTTAAGCCTTGCTATGATTTTGTCCTGAGGTAAAATGAATTACATTTGCATTTGAGGAATCTGTTCTAGGCAACGTGGTTTTCATCTTTGGTTGAAAATTAGAGCATGTTGTGTAAACTTTCATATTGAACTTGTTCATGCATACCAAAGATTCAAGTTTTCAATATTTCTGGACATGAAGCTATAAAATTTTTATGCAAAATGAATATACCAAACTTCAAAAATTGAAAATCAAAGGAAGAATACTTATGATGAAGAAGTTAAGCAAGCAAAGATAATTTCAAGGAAGCTTAAGCTCATTTGGCAAGAAAAAGAAGTTAAGTCGCAAATGAAGTCGACTCCAACATCGACTTGGGTCAAATCCCAGATCAAGTTGACCCAAAAGACAGACTTGAAAGTTGGAGCAATCTGAAGTCGCACTCGAAGTTGACTCCACCTACGACTTGTGTCAGGTCTAAGACCAAGTCAACCTGAGGAAGAACTTGAACAAACTGAGCACAATCGAAGTCGCACATGAAGTGAACTCCAGCATGCGGCTTGGGCGAAGTCGTACAGGAAGTCGACTCCACCTACCACTTGGGGAAACAATGTTCAAAATTTTGAATGTTGGAACATTTATTACGCGCTAACCAACTTTATAACATTCAAAATTCTCCCTCATCTATATATAGACACTCAAGCAAATGTAGACATATATAAGTAAGAGCTGAAAAAGAGGAAAGAAGTGCTACTAAGATATATATTGCACTTTTTTCTACATTTGAGTGATCTATATATTTTTAAAGGAAGAACAAAATTCAAAGTTGCAATTTGCTTCAACGCAGAACAATTAGTCGCTTCCACAAATTCTTCCTTGAGCTGAAACTTGCTACACAAATCTGTAAAGTGTGGATTTCTTTTATTTCATCTTATTATTTGGTTTTTGATGCTCGGTTTGATTTCGGTATTTCAAACCAAGATATCGCAAAGTAATTGTGATTGGAGTGGAACTCGTCACCTACTTGCGCTATTTGTTGTATACGCCTCATAGAGCTAGAATCTAGAAGAGAGTAGAGACTCTGGTTGTATATGCCCCCTAGAGCTAGAATCTAAAAGAGAATAGAACTCTAGTTATATTCGCGGAATACATAGTGGAAAGGAAGAAATGGTTGAACTCTAGTTTTCATTATCTTATTGCTTTCCATTTATCTCATCAAAGGGGATTAAACTAAACCAGGGTAAGGTTTCTAATTTAAGTTTAAAATTTTTAATTACCAATTCACCCATCCCCTCTTGGGTAATTGTCATCAACTTGGGACCAACAATAGAGTCCGCTCCTGGTTTGATAAGTTATCTACTGCACACTGGGACATCTTGAGTCGAACCCCATTTTATCGATTGGCGAGCCTCAAACCAGTTTTAATTCCTCGGGCCTTGAAGACATCCCTCATAGAGCAGTAGGGGCCGGAGACCCACACCTTTCATCTTCCTTTGGGCGAATGAGGGATTTTCCTTTTGGATGTGGAGATGCAGTTGGGGCTTTCCTCAATGGCTCGGGAGTGCGTTGTTTTTTCTGCTCTTGATCCCGTAATTGTAGAAGACTGCTTAGCTTTGACTAGACTGGAGGCATCTTCTTCAAAGTTTTTCCATCTAGAAGAGCTATGGAAGTTCTGAGATCAGATGAGGGCGGATGAAGCTAGTCCTGAAGCCATTTAGCAGGAAGGTTCGCAGCTTCCTGTTTTATCTCATCGGGGCTTTTTTCCGGGACGACTCTTCTCGGAATGTGGACCTTAGGTGGCTCTAAGTTTTGAGGGACTTAATTTTTCCTCACCCTATCAAGTGGGGGCGTATACTTTTAAGCTACCTCTTTGTCAATCTGGACGCAGTTAGTCGGGGCTGTAGAAGTTGTTCCGGCTTATCACATCTTATTGGGGTATGATTCTTTTTCCTATACCTCCCCTTTTTTATCTTGGCCCACTCTGCTTCTTATATCCTTTCTTTTTTTTCGCAGTTATACTTTTATGAGTATTTTTTTGTTGGGCGACCCCGCAATAATTCTCCTGATGCTCTTTCTCGAGCAGCTTGATGGGCAGAGTCTCACAAGACTCATATTTCTCCCTTGATGTGACGGTCTTTAATCAGCAACCTATCCGAAGAGTAGGTTTATTCATTTTGCCATCTTGCTTTCCGTCTTTTGGCATTAGTTATGACCCATTGTGTTTGTTTCTTTTTCGTGCGGCAGTTTCATGTTGCCCCCTATGCTCGGTGGATGTACGATCCTGTTGCTAACGTTGTGATGGGAGAGTCCAGCAGTCGCTTCTTACTTTCAGATGGGGTGCGTGTCATTTGGTACTTTGGGGACAGGCTACTATGGCAGTTGATGGGTGTTAATTGAATCGCGTTTCCCCTTGTTCACCATTTCTTCCTAGAGCAAGCCTCGGTTTCCATAGAAGAGCTCCGCCAATGTCAAGATGGATGGGAGTTGGCGAATTTTGAGATGCCAGAAGGAGTTTATAATCTATAGTACTCGAGGTATGGGTGCAATGTTCGGGCTCCAGATCTTATTTTAGACAGTCGTCATGAGGCCTCAGTTACCAACGTCCTTGCTTGAGCTAAGGCTGCCGGTGGGATGCATTGAAGGCTTTTTTTCATCTTTTCCCTTTTTTGGCCAAACTGTATTTTTTGTAAATCTGAATGCTTGGATGCCCCTTTTTTGGATGTAAAGCCATGCAAATTTCGGTTCATTTTTAGGAGACCTTCTTGTGCTTTGCTTTGGATGCATATATGTAATATTTTGCTTCTGCAGGGTATTGATCTTGTAAAGCTCTTGTTCTTGATGTCTCTTGTAATGCCTTAATCAATTGTAGGCCATAGGCTATTGAGAATTTTGCATGGAGACGCCATATATTATATATAGGCCTAAAAACTTCTTAGGTCTGGGTGTGTTTGGGAATAGATAAAATTTTTGATGAATTGTTTTGAAGAGTAAAAGTTGTCAAGTGATGTGATTTGATAGAGGTAATAATGAGGAGTAAAGAAGATAAAGTTAAAATAGATGGGTTAGTTGTGTGGATAATTATGAAGAAATGATTGAAAAGTAGGGTAGTTGTATAGGAAAATGTGAAAAAGTAATTAAAAAGTATGATATTTATGGAGAGTGAAAAGTTTTAGAGTGAAAAGTTTTAACATGACATTTTATTCACATTGCCAAACATACCCTCAATCAACGTCCCCCATTATTTTTGCAATCCACCTTTTGAAATCCATATTTCGTGCATGCTTTCTGTATTTCCCCTATTTTGCACCATTTTGTCATCTGTCTGGCTCGAAATCTCCTCATCATTCTTTTTTTGCACTCTTTCTTCAATGCAGATGGGTTGTTGTCAGCGCATTGCCCTCGATTTCCCCCTTTTGCTTGTTTGTCTTCTTATCGGATCGTCCTTTCTCTCTTGGAACAGTTGGATGTCAGCTTGCTTGGGTATGCAAACAACCCTTTGACCTGGATCTGTTGCTACAAAGATTAGAGGTATGACTTTTCCATTAATGGCTTCAGTCCTCTCATTATCTTTCGCCTGATTTCCTCCTCCTTTTCCTGAGATTTTTCCTTTGTAAATCATTCCATGGAGAGGCTTGCCATCATCGTTTCTGCATTTATTTCAGCAGGTAGGTGGTTATTTTACCTCCTATTTAAGCCCTTTTAATGGCGTTTCCATGGCTGCATTTACTGTCTTCTTCTACTGTGTTGCTTGCTACGCATTCGCCATTGATTTCCATTCTGTGGTGCTTTTGTTTCCTACATTTAACTCCTTTGAAATTTTAATGCATCTGGTTGCATTGGAACATTTTCCAAATGAATCATCAGATAATTAAGTATACACAAAAAAAGATAATTATATGTAGGATTTGAATAAGGAGACCTACGCTTACTAAGTAGCAATGTACGAGCCAATCCATAAGAAAGAAACCGCTAAATGTGAAAATTGGACAAGGGAGTTGTTGAAAAAAAAAGAATAGGAGGCTTTTATTTCCCAAATTCAATAGTAAAACATGAGGAAAGCAACTGAGCTTCAAATCTAAATGTATAATGTACCAGCATCAGTCAGTGTGACCAACAGGAATTAACGAACCAAAAAGAATCCAATTACTGGAGTCTTTGCTGGACCTTGACAATATATCAGGCATTTGATTTTATAAAATAGTCGACTTGGATAAATAGAAGAAACTTGCAAATTTGACATGGCCATTGTGTGCATTATTAGCATCTTTGATCATTCTCAAACAAACACGAGCAGCAAGAATTTGTATGAGTTATATCATTTTATTTGTATGAGTTATATCATTTTTAGTCTAACAAACATCACAAAACACGTTTCTATTTGCTAGTGCAACCGAATAAGAAAATAGAATATGATTATATACATCATGATGTTTTTAGGCTAAATACAACATTAATTTAAGAAAATAGAATATGATTATATACATCATGATATTTTTAGGCTAAATACAACATTCATTTATGTTTCTAATTAATTATATTTTTTGATTTTTTCTTCGTAAACATGTTTATCTAAATGTTTTCAATTTATATACCAAGTTTTGCTATTTTAAAATGCTTTTACATATTTATTTTTAATTTTTTAAAAATTATATTTTTTAAGGGGAACAAAATGACTTAAATGCCCTTAAAATTGATGATTTCTAAAAAATCAAAAATAAATATGTAAAATTATTGTAAAATGAAAAATCTTTGTATATAAATTGAATATACTTAGAAAAACATGGGTACGAAGAAAAAATTAAAAAATAAATCTAATTGATAAATGAATATTCTATTCTAGCCTAAAATGCATCATGATGTACATAAAATCATGCTTCTAAGATAATAAATTACAAGAAGTCGATAACACATTCACATGTATGAATACAAATAATATATAGAATCTCCCCTTACTTTTATAGGGAAGACGCTTATGTCATGATGAACTAAGCATACGATGAACTCCTACATTCTCAATGTGTATACATGCATTTGCAGGGGAGCAAATGTCCAGATAATAGCTTATAATTTTAATATTTGAAATTAGTATACAAGAAATCCTAAAAGCTATCCCTGGCAGGACATCGTAGGAGGAATGCACCCGACTATATTTCACATTTTTTTACAATTGTTAATCTAGATATATTTAATATGTGTATTAATTTTTACTCTTTTGGAGACTTTTAGATTTTTTTGAATTTTTTAAAATCAGTCACATTTTTGTAATTCATAAATTACAAAATGCCATTAATTTTAAAAAATCAAAAAAATATTTAAAAGTCATAAAAAATGGTAAAAATTAATATATTTGTTAAATACGTATGATTAATAGTTGTGTAAAAAAATTTCAGAAAAATTAAAAATTAATTTTTTGCTCTCAGGTGCATCGAAGCTAAGTACACTCAGATGTATTGTATCGCGACTCAAAAAGATATATAACTAACTGAAGGAAAAGACATCTTTGGTTTAGTGACGATGAATGCAAATGCACCGAAAGTATCATATGAGAATTTCTCATGCACATCCTTTGAATCTGCATCAGAGAAAGTTCTAGCATTCATGCACACCTTCCTTCATTTCACCTTCCTTCATAAATTGATAAAATGAAGAAAGTCCTAAAATTTTATCAACATATAGAATCGAGATTTCCAACAAAAAGGTTTGCACGAATGTCCAAGCTCTTCTTATCTTGTGATGCCTGGGAGAAAAAGAAATAAGAAAGAAAAATAACTATCATGATTTATATATTGAAACTACATAAATGCCTAAGAAATTAATTCCCGATAGCGACGCCACAAGAGTGGGACCATTGTCATCCCACAAAAGAGCATATTCTCATCTTGCAGTGGTAGCCTAATCAGCAAATAGGTTGAAAATAATCAAATTTCAAAGTTGATTCTTCTCATGAATATAAAAGCTACATAGAATTCTCAGAAACTTTGATAAGTATAAATGATAAACACACTATCTACGAATTGGCTTCCATAAAGTTTGATCATGTGCAAAATCTTGAGTGCCTACCTTGGAAAAGGCAGCATAAAAAAAGGAAGAATGGAAAAAGAGTTTAAAGAATTGCTACTCACACAGGAACTTACATGTGAATCATTAATTAGAACTTACATAGTCAGCATCTTCTTCGCTACGAAACTCCACAAAGCCATATCTTTGATGGAGGTTAGTCACTCTAGCATTTGAAACATACACATTGACTGAAACATTAAAAAAATAAAAATTAAAAAAGGTAAGGCTAGGCTTGTCATGCGATTAAAGGCATTCATATGCAGTTCTCACCAGTATTCTACTCCTTAATAGAAAGACCAAGAACTATCGTATTACAATCTAAATCATGTCAACTACACATAAACTCTTCAAAAGAACAGCTGAAATAGATTCATAGAATCGTTGTCAGTCGTTACCTTTGCAGGATTGGGGGTGGTTTCGGGTTTAGAAAATCAGGCGTATTGGCTAATATGGGATTTATTCATGTTTATGTACTTGGGAATTTGTTAATGTGAGATGTTAAATGTTTTAATTGCTTTATTGGTCTTATTTTAACCATTTTTCTTTTCTAAAAAAAAAAATTCTTTTCTTAAGCTCAAATTTGAACGTCGTATTCCACAGTAATGTTTTAGTTCGCCTTGCATCGGGATGCAAAATCCCATTATTTTCAAGCATGTAAAAATCATAGGGATTTTGTTAAATATAGGTAGATTTATAAGAATCAAGAGAGAAATTATAGAAAAGGAGATGAAAATTCAAATTCGTGGTTACGGAGAGTTAGGGTTTCAAGTTTTATCTCAAATCAGGGTAGAAATCATGGGTTTTAAATAAGTTCATGCTTATGATGATGAGTAGCATTTAAAACATGTAAATAGAAGTTCAAATTTGGTCATATGCACGAATCCAAAATTTCAAGAGAAGAAGTTTTAATATTTCTATCCCAAATTGTTGTACAGTATATTTAAATGATGTTGGGATGTATTAATTGCAAAATTACATGTATAATCATGAGTAGAAAAGAAAATTCAAATTTCTATCATATCCTAAATGCATGGAAGACCTACAAATGTGTCCTTGGAATAAGACTTTTGCATCCAACTTGTGTTAAATGAATTATAAGCATCCAACTTGTGTTAAATGAATTATAAATAAGTATAGAAAAAATTTCATGTTAAATTTCTACCTAAGATAGAGATATTTTGAATGAAATCCAAATTGTTAGTTTGTGAAATGAATTTAAATATGAGGTTTTATTTGAAATGTGTAAAGAAGGGTTTAGGCATGATGTAGAACTTGTTAGATGAAAGACATTAAATTTATTTTGATGACCATAAATAGGGCAATTTGGTCGATAGCTCATATGCATGTGGTTTGATATGGAAATGCTAGATTTAATTGTTTCATGTTATATAAAAATAACATGAAATTGAAATTTTAAGTTTTAACGAAACAAACGAAGATATAAGAAGGCTGATGGTGGTCTTCCTTAAACATTGATGAAAAAAATTTTAATTAATGGTTTCTAGTGATTTAATATAATCACTAAAGCATTTGTATAAGGATAAAGTGTTAATTTCATGAAAAGTTGTATGGAAGTTGAAAGTATCTAACTATGCATCTAGGTACAAGATTGAATGTACTCTTATGATTTTTCAATGCTTAATTTATTAAATTTATGACTAGAAAATAATTACTTTGATTTAAAATATTAAGATACATGGGAATATCAAATTATGGGTGTCAAAATAAATTAGGAAGTATAGAAAGAATGAAACTGTGAGTTGTTTACCCATGAAAATATTATAAAGCAAGGACGAAATGAGATTTAAGTGAAATAGACTAATTAACAGGTTGTTTGACCAAGAAAATGAATTATTAGATTAACTCATAAGTTTTATATAAAAAGGAAATAAATTTGACATGAAATGAAATGAATGATTATTAAGCCGCTTTCATATTATAAATATAAAATAATAATTAGATGAGAATAGGAGTGATTGATATGATTTGACTTGAATATTGATTGATTTAACTTAATTATGTGAAAACAATCACTATTTGTTCAATTTGTACAAAGCAAGAAAGTATATGTAATTTTAAGACTCGAATCATACAAAATAGTGAATTTTACATTGAAAATGAGCTCAACTAGGCATGCCCGAGTTGCCACGTCGACAAGCTCAAAAAATGCTTTCCGTTGATATGTTGTAGCTCCCGTTATTCCTTCGGGATTAAAAGTTATGAGCAGTTGAAGATGACTTACTTATTCAGCACAATGTGCAACTATTTTGAGAAGCTCAAAGCTCAATGACTAAGACTACATTTGATTTGATGATTTCGAAGAACTAAAAAAAGTTAAAATGATGATCAAGGTAATCTAGAATATTTTGGGATGTGTTTAGAAATTTCAACAGGAATTGAAACAAAATGGGCCGCGAAACTTCACAAAATGAAGCAAAAATTCATGAAACTAAACATAGCCTAGGTCATGTTGTGCATTGGTTGTGCAATTTCTAGTCCATTTTGGATTATGTGTGCAAGTACTCCCCTGTACTATATATATAAACACCTACTAGCAACGTACCAAAGCATCTAAGAACATCCTTAGAGCTAAGGTTGAGGTTCGAAAGTGAGAAAAGTAAAGAGCACGATGTGAGAAGCGAGACGGTGAGCTCCTTGGAGTTGTTGAGGCACCATCAGTGCTTCCAATTAATAAAGTTTTCCTTTCTTTCTTTCATTTGATTTTACTGATCTTGTTTATGACGAAGATTAGATACAATATTATTTTATGCTTAATTTTTATTATAAACATACTAGGCTAAACTTGTTATCTAGGGTTTAGAATGTAGCATGCGTCCCATGTGATGAATATTATAGTTTGATTATTCAAGGTATTTTGCGTGAATTTAATATCTTATAATTTAATATTTACTTAGTGTAAAGGTCTATACTTTGACAATGATTTATAGATATTGGTGATAGAACTGAAATGTGAAAAATTTAATATACAATAATCGAGATATTAAACCTGAAGATTTAAGATAATGAAAATAGGCATGAAAACTTTAAGGAATTTCATGAATGGCCACAGAACTAAATGAATCTTAATTGACTTAATCCTATAAAAATAGGTGGTGAAGAATATATTAGGATTATGCTTTGCAGGTTTCAAGAGAAGGTGCAATGATAATTTAGGGTTTGTTCTCTTTTAACATATACTATTCAATTTCAATAAGAATTCTATGTATCCATTGCAAAAGGCGTATGCGAAACACTAGATCTTAAGTATTCTCGATCTCGTTGTTTCTAATCCCTATTCTGTATTCTACAAATCAATTTTCCTTTTTGTTATCCTTTCTTCTTCTCTTGATTGCAGTTATAAAGTGCTTGAATCTAACATCTTAAGTTTCAGATTCCTTGTGAATTGATAATTTATACACTACAATGTATGAGCTATGTACTTGCGGTGAGATTACGAACAATGATGTATTTTAAGCAAGTAAAAGAGTTTAACTAAGAGTAAAATGGAATGAATTATGAATTTGAAAAGCATGTCGCGTAAAATGGGTTATAGTTTAAAATATCAAATTATTTTGAATAATTTTTTGAGATGGAATGGTTATGTTTTGACAAAAAATGGAAATTAGGTTAAGAAACCTAATTAAAATAGGAAGCCCCATTATGTCTCACTGTAGTTTAAAATGTTAATGAAAAAACCTGTCTTATTAAAATAGATTGTAAAAGCTACGTTAAGTTCGAATAGCCTTTATAATATGTAAAGGTCATTTGTATATCTTGGGAAAGATTTATTTTGCCATATTAATTTTTGTGTTAAATACAAAGTTCACACATAAGTATTTTTGAATAAAAAAAGATAAAAAGGCTTTAATAGTTTATGATACATGAAACTTAAAAATATGATGTAAATTGAAATTTATATGATTAAGATGAATTTGATTTTATGATGTCACTCTGTTGAATTTCATATATGTGCTTCCTTAATTTTCCAAATTTTATAATTGAAAAAGTTGATTTCTCAATCGTTATAGCAATAAACATCTTATGGGGAAAGATATTTGGATTATTTGATTTGGGTACCTCTATCTTGCATGATCAGTACTCTTTTCTTTTGTTGATCTTTCGTAAATTCATTATTCATCATTTCTATTCAAGCTTCCTGCAGCGATGCTTGAACCACTACTGCACTTGTTAACTATATTTCCTATAGCCAACCGATCTAAACGCTCTTGCAATTCCGTTTGATGCTTTCGCTTAAAGATTGCTCTACTAAACAGCACTTTTTTCCAATCTATATCTTTTGAATTTTGAGAATTGCGAATCTTTAATAAGATCAATCCTTCAATCTTCTTTTGTGATCTAAAGCCAATGCTTTGATACTAGTGTTAGAAAGCGTGGTTTTGCTGCCACTGTTGCCCAGGAATGAAATAAAAAAGACTAAAAGAGATAAGGAGGATAGAGGGGATCTATATATATAAAAAAAAATTTCATTACTGAAGCAAATTTAAGAAGTTAGTGCAATTTTACTCGACTTGACTTGCACTACATAGAACGCCTATTCATAATACAGAAAAACCACGTAAAAACCGACTATGAAATAACCATGCAAACAAAATAAAATGACACTTGACGGAAATATAAATTAATTGGGTTTATAATATTGAAGAATGGTATATACGGGCTGAATGATGGTGAGGGAGAGGAGAAGAATGGCAGCCATGAGGGAGATAAAAGTCCAGGGGCTTTTGAAGTAAGAGCGCTTGAGGTCGACTAGGTGTTTGTGAGCCCGGTATTTGTTGAATCGATCGTTGCAGTAGGCGATGACTTCGAGACAAACTGTACCAAGATCTGTAGCTGGGTCGATGGACACATCATAACAAATACCATTGAAGAGATCTGCAAGTGCTTGGTCAGTCGCCACAAAGTTCTTGATGATGTTGTTCTCGGACAGCAGGCTCGCATCCTTGTCCGACTTGATAATTTTATTCATGAAGGAGACGTAGGAGCTGGCTTCCTTCCCTGAGCGCGGTCGTAGATTCTCAAATGCCATGAGGTTGAGGAATTTTGATTCGGTGACATCGTCCACTAGCAGCTGTGGGAGGCTGAGGGTGGCATCGAGGAAGCCTGTTTGGAAGGTGATGTCCTTGAGGCTTGGGCTGTCGTTCCTTTTAAACTGGATTCCAGCGTCTTCAAGCTGTATTGCGCTCCAGATGGCATCGTAGCTGCCTCTTTGAACGACCTCTGGTCTTCTTCTCCAACCTTTGATGTCTTTGACCATGCTTTTCCTCACCACGTCCAACACATGAAGACCCCTCACATCATGATCATCTGTAGCTGCTGCTGCTGCTAAGAATGTCAGCTTCATATGTCTCATTAAGCGACGATACTTTAATGACGGTGGCGTCTCTATTTGTGCCTGTTGGAAGAAGTCTAGTACCATGTTGTTTACCTCCTGGTGCGGATCCCGCTGCTTTTGCTGCATATATCGATTGATTAGTAAGATATAGGTGTTGGAAATCATGTGATGCGGAAGCGTACCTGAATCCATGTGTGCGTATATTCCACCTGTAGACCGAGTAGAGCACGAGGTCTTCTCCCTCAACACTTCTCCCTATAATACTAGCAGTAGATGGGA
>JAXCLR010000081.1:54704077-54718086 GCA_035584095.1 Annona squamosa
CTAATCCGTTTATTTAATTAAATAGTTGAACGGGTTGGCAGATCATAACCCATTTATTCAAAAATTTCAACCCAAACTCATTTCTTAACGGGTTGAACGAACGGGTTAACGGGTTGATCATGACCATTAACACCCCTAGTTGGCATATTAGACTGTTTTTTTTTTTTTTTGTTTTTAAATTGCTAGATCTCCTTCTTTCTCATTGGACTTTTAGCAGCAATATTGTATAGTTGCAAAAAGTAATTAGCAATGAGATTTTAGCTTTAGATGGATTTTTTAATTGCTAAAAAAAAACTTAATTTTCTCGTTGTATATATTTGGGTGGAGCATCAGCACATGCAGCTATACAACTTTAATGGATGCATATTAAGTTCTTAAATGAGACCTCTCTTGAAGTTCCAAGTCAAGTAACATTTTAGATTTAAGCTACATGAATAAATAGTATTTATATTAATCGCCACGACTAAGTAAGTTCAATTTCATAAAATTATGGTCTAAAAAATATAGTTTGTGAGCTGAAGACATTTCTGTACATGTAACACCATCTGTATTATTAAATAATGTATATCTTTATTTGGAGATATATGTTTTAATTAATTTGAAGCTGAAAGTACAATGACTCGTACATTATCTTGTTAGTAGTTGTTAAATCCTTCCTTGGCTTGATCAGTTACCCTTCGACGATTTTATTCATGTAAAGCTTTAAACTAATTATACATGATTATTTGGTAAGCGCATTAGTATTCATCCTTAATTAGTGAATTGCAATGATGCAGGACGAGGCCGTAAACCAGGTTGTTCTGGACTTCTTTTCGCCCCTGTCGTCGTATCAAAAAGAGCTGGGTCTACACGTGCTGGACGTGGTGAGGAAAAGCTTGCTTGAGGAGCCAACCAGCACCAAATGGAAAGCTTGGAGGAAGGCATGGAGCAGTGATGTCATCTGGCCAGCCACGAAGCTGAAGGAAGCCGGCATCGATTTCAAGAAGAGCAGCAGCAGCAGCCTCAAAGACATCAGCTTCGAGAAGGGCGTTCTGAGCCTGACGGAGATCATGTTGGACGAGTCGTCCGAGTCCACGTTCCTGAATCTCATGGCCTTCGAGCATCTACACACCGGCGCAGGGAACGATGTGAGCTCTTACGTGTCGTTCATGGACAACATCATCGACTCGGAGAGGGACGTGATCCTGCTGTCGGAGAGCAATATCGTGAAGAACTTTGTGGGGACTGACAGCGCAGTGGCGAAGCTGTTCGATGGCATGGCTCAGGGCGTGTCCATCGATCCGGTGAGTCGACTCAGCGACGTGCATCAAGCGGTGACTGAGTACTGCAGCACACTTTGGTGGAGAAACCTGGTCTGCATACAACTAATCAGCCTCAAGCGCGCCTACTTCCAAAACCTCTGGACTATTATGTCCCTCGCCGCTGCCATCCTTCTCCTCTCCCTAACCATCCTTCAGTCTGTATACACCATCCTACAATACTACAAACCCAATTAGTTAGTTATTCCATTCAATTCACTCATTAATTAAACACTCCTCCGAATCACGCCAATAATGTACGCATTGGCAATTATATATTCTTGTTTTCTTAGGTAATAACAATTATGTTTTTATTGAATATTGTGTTTGGTCCGTTGAGTTGTGTTTATGAATCTGGTTGAACAGGTTGGAGTCTAATCAAAATCCTAATCTATTTAAAATATCTCAATACTAATCTATTTATTAATATATTTAAACAATTTCAACCCTTGTTAAGTTAGTACCTACCTTTGCATGTCATTTTTGGTATGTAGTCTCGTGGTTTACAATAATAAAATAGATTTTTTAAAAATCCACTTTTAATTGGATTAAACGGATGTTTATCCTAATTACTCCTCATTTTAGTTCTTTAAACCACTGAATTGGCTCATTGACTATTTAATATTGGGATGGTTGACTAGATAGAACGAGAACTAAATGAAAATTAACAAAGAATAAACATAAATAACAGAGTAAAAACATAAAATAATCCGCCTTTTATATTAAACAATGAAATACGCTGATTGAAAAAAGTCATAAATATGCGAACGCTCAATTTTCCTTCTACACGAAGACTTTTATTTCCGTTCAACGTATCAGAAGTTCAGAACCTCTAAAAATATGATTGACTACACTTCAAAAAAAAAAAAGATTGAATAATAAAAAAGACATATTAAAAGTGCCCAGTTAGTGGAGGATATGATAATCATGATATCAAAAACAGATACTTTTTCTAGGATGAAAAAGTATGAGGAAACGTTGAAAAATAAACAGTAAAAATAACAATAAAATTATTAAAATTAGTTTTTTTATTAGAACTGATTAAAAATATTTAATGCTGTAAACAGTGTCTATTTCAAAGAATTTAAGAAACTTAGATAAGAAGTGAATGAGTTGAAATTTACTGATTCCAAGACAACTTTATAAAATTTTAATCTAAGTAGTGAATGAATTGAATTTACTGATCCCAAGAGAGCTTTATAACTTTTTAATCTAAGTTTTTATTTTTAAATATAAGCTTTCACATTGTTAATAATAATTTTTTTTTATTTCATTCTCAATGTACAGGCTCTGTCACATTCGAGACCCTTATATGCAGCAGAACAGCTCCTAATTAAAGGATGCGAACTAGATTCTTAAATGAAATGAATTTTGTAATCCCTTTAATTAAGTTTCCCAGTCATGCGACATTTTATATTTAAGCTAAATAAATAGTATATTTTAATTGCCACGACTAATTAATTAAGTTAGATTTCGTAAAAATATAGCCTAAAAATATAATTTGTGTGGTGAAGACATTTCTATGCATGTAACACCAACAGTACTAGTAAATAATATATGCTTTATTTGGAGATCCATGTTTTAAGTAATTTGAAGGTGAAAGTGCAATGACTCATATATTACCTAGTTAGTAGTTATTAATTCTTTCTTAGCTTGATTGCCCTGAATTCAACGATTTTATTCATTTAAAGCTTTAAAACATGCTTGTATACGTATCCTCTTCCTTGAACTAATTAATTATACATAATGATTTGGTAATCCCATTACTTAGTATTAGTCATTAATTAGTGGATTGCAATAATGTAGGACGAAGACATAAACTTGCTCATTCTGGACTTCTTTTCGCTCCGGTCATGGATCATCCTGCCCGAGCTGGGGCTCCACGTGCCGGACGTGGTGAGGGAGAGCATGCTGAAAAATCAACCCGGAGACAATGCTTTTTGACTACAAGCTGGGAGAGTTAAGAGACTTATCGCTTTTGATGACTACATTCTATATTTGAAACAGTGTAATGTTAATGCTATTAATTCTTATTTAAAGGGAGCTGAACTCAATCTCACGGTGGGGGCCTAGTGATGTGCGGGATGACTTACTGCAAAAACTGAAACTTCAAATCAACTTTCTGTTGGAAGATGAGGAGCAAATTTGGAGGATGCGAGCAAAGGCTCATTGGCTCCACGAGAGTGACAGAAACACACGCTTCTTTCACAGGACGACTTCAAACAGGAGAAGGGCTAACTTCATAGATGCATTAAGGGACCGAAATGGTACGTGGGTCTGGGACCAAGACATGCTTTTGGACATGGCAGTTAGGCATTTCTCGGAGGGTTTTTCATCGTCTTCTTCTACACCTGTGCCTTGGCTGGATACGGTTATCTCGAAAAGAATCTCTATGGAACAAAGACTTCTGCTCACAAAACCAATACAGGATGAGGAAGTCTTCAAAGCAATCAAAGGGATGCGACCCACCAAGGCCCCTGGGCCGGATGGGATGTCGGCGGGGTTCTACCAGGATCATTGGAACACAGTTGGGAAGGACATTATCAAATGGTGCCGTGCGTTCTTTTCGGAGAGAAACCCCGTACAACTACGCAAGCTAATCATGAAGGCAAATTCAACAACACTTATTTTGATTCCAAAGAGGGCAAATGTCCAAGATCTCTCCCATTTTAGACCCATTAGCCTGTGCAACGTTATGTATAAGATTTTGGCTAAGGTCTTAGCTAATAGACTCAAGTCAGTCCTCCATGATGTTATCGGTGACGAACAGAGTGCCTTTGTGCCGGGCCGGCTCATAACGGACAACATGCTGATTGCCTTCGAAGCCATCCACTCAATCCGTAAACGCAAAATGGGCCGTAAGAGAGAAATGGCGATAAAGCTTGATATGTCAAAAGAGTATGATAGGGTTGAATGACACTTTCTGGAGCAGATGATGGTCACTATGAACTTCTGCCCTGTATGGATCAACTGGATCATGTGCTGCATCACCACAGTTTCATATCGTGTCAATGTCAATGGCTTTCATTCATCTTACTTCCATCCACATCGGGGACTCAGGCAGGGTGATCCTTTATCTCCTTATTTATTTCTTTTGTGTGCGCAGGGCCTTTTTGTGCTGATTTTCAAGGCGGCTGAAGACGGTGCAATCCACGGCATTAGACTTCGACCTCATGGACCATTGATCTCACACCTACTATTTGCTGATGACGCCATTGTCTTTGTTCGGGCGTGCGGGAATGATGTAAGGAATCTATTGGACCAACTAAAGAGATACGCTGAATCCTTGGGCCAGTTGGTAAATGTGGACAAGACGGGTGTTGTTTTCAGCCCGAATACGGATAGCGGTGCCAGAAGGGAAGTGACCCAAATTCTTGGATCTGAGGGACGGGACTTCCAGCATTATCTGGGCCTCCCGGCTTGGCTCGGGAGATCCAAATTGGGGTTGGTCAAGGACCTTAAAGAACGCATATGGAAGCGCATTCAGGGGTGGAAAGGCAGGCTACTCTCATGGGGTGGTAAGGAGGTTCTGATCAAGGCAGTCGCGCAAGCAATCCCGACGTACGTTATGAGCATCTTTCTACTACCCAAATCATTCTGTCAAGACATAAATGGAATGCTAAGCAAGTTTTAGTGGGGGGAAAAGGACGGAAAACGGAAAATGAGCTGGGTGGCATGGGGGGAGATGTGCAAGCCAAAGAGAGCCGGTGGTTTGGGTTTCAGGGATCTCCAAACTTCAACTATGCGCTTGTTGCCAAACAGGTTTGGAGATTAGTTTCTTGTGATACATCCTTGTGTCATAGAGTGCTAAAATCCAGATACTTCCCACATACCAATATTTGGTCGTGCAAGGAAAGGCCATCAGACTCTTTCACATGGAAGAGTATTTAAAAAGATAGAGATGTGATTGTGAGGGGATGCAGATGGCGGATTGGAAATGGAAATCGGGTTCGGTTTTTCAAAGATGTGTGGCTTGAGACATGCGTGGAGAAGGCTGGACCCCTCCCGGCTTCAATCCTGAAGGAAGCAACGGTTGACCTCTTCATCGATGGTCAAACCAATTTTTGGAATATGGATCGGGTTCTTGCGGCTGTGGGGGAGACGCGATGGCACGAGGTCAACGGTATCCTTCTTCCCAATGGCCCTATGGGGGATACTATCTACTGGAGGCATGAACCTAATGGCCATTATTCTGTGAAGTCGACGTACAGAATGTTATGTTCCTCGACTGCTGTCCCAGGCCACTTGGAAACCCTTAAAACCATATGAAGGCTTAAACTACCGTCTAAGGTGCTCATCTTTGGATGGCGACTTCTTTTGAATGCCCTTCCCACGCTTCAAAACCTCACATGCAGGGGCATTGTTGTGGACCCGGTTTGTACATTGTGTAAGAATGAAACTGAAGATGCAAACCACCTTTTCCTCAAGTGTGAATCTACTCGTGAGGTTGGCTGGAGGGCGGCACGGCTGGCCTATCAAGAGGTACCAATACAGGAGGTGATGGAATTGCTGGCAAAGCAAAATAGACATGTGGATCTCTTGAGATTTATATTGTGCTGCTGGAGGGTGTGGTGGCTACGGAACAAACTCAGAGAGGAAGGACTTCAACCAAATTTTATGGATACCTTGGCCTGGTGCTCGGACTTCCTTTATCATCACTGGCAGGCTAAAATGAATGTTCAGACGGGGGCTTTGGGATGAAACTTGGTATCACGGTGGCTCAAACCGCCTATGGGCTTTGTAAAGATCAATGTGGATGCTCGTTGCCGTCACGATCAGAGGGTTTTTGCCTGTGCAGCGGTGAGTAGAGACTCCCGGGGATCATTCATTGCTGCTAGTGGCTGGAAAATGTGGGGTGTGATGGAGCCACTATTAATGGAGGCCACGACTTTCTTATTAGGGATCAAATGGGCGCTCCAATCTAAGATGACACATGCTCTGATTGAATCTGATTTCCTCACACTCTGTCATCTGCTGGCGTATGCGGCCCCTATTTTTTCCCCGGTGGGTCTTATCATTGACGAAATCAGGTCATTTCTGAAAGCAAATACCTGTTTGTCCGTACACCATGTATTAAGGCAGGGTAACGATGTTGCACATACCTTAGCTGATTTAGTTCTGGCATCTACTCTTGATCACCAGGTCTGGTGGGGCAATCCCCCACATGTGATTCTTGGAAAAATCTGTACTGATAATTTTTATGCAATGAAATATTTGGATTACTCTACCCATAACCCCTTTCATATCGAATGGGGTCAGGGGTAGGGCGTATCCCGTTATCAAAAAAAAAAAAAAAGAGAGAGATCATTAAGAAAAGATTATAATGAGACATTTACTTTAGTCTCTAGAAAAGACTTATTCGAATTTATTACGGTATTATCAACTCATTTTGATTTAGAGTTGAATTTAAGGATGTAAAGATATTTTTTTATCTAAAAGAAAATATTTATATGATGCAATCAATAAATTTCAAAAATAAAAGAAAAGAAAACATTAATCTGCAAATGAAAGAAAACCATATAAAGATTAAACAAACTTCCTATTAATGATACCTAAAATGGTTATCATATCTTTCAGATTTATAATTAATATTATTGATAATATATATATCTGAAGTTGAGCGAGAGAAAGTTTTTATTTTTGATTATATATGGATGATAGTTTTCTTGTTACTAATGAGTTGTCTCTTATATAATGTTAAGTTTATATAAAGGATATAAATTATGAATCATATATTATAGAAATTGAAGTCTATTAAGATAGATCTGACTGACTACTTATTTGTTATAAAGGGCTTATATCAGTAAGGTCTTAGAAAAGTTTGACATAATAAGTTGCTCGTCATGGAAAGTGTCAATCTTTGAAGGTCATAATTTTTTGTTTGCATAAGTATTTGCAAAATGAAATTAAGAGTTAAAAAATAAAATTCATCTCATATATTTCTACACTTGAAAGTATGATGTATACTCAAGTGTGTTTTAGTCCTGATATTAGCCATAAAATGAGATTACTTATGAGATATTAATGTGGCCCAATAATAAAATATCGGAATAAAATAAAGAAAACAATTTAATATCTTCAAAGATTTAAATATTATTAGATCACATAAGGCGCTATTGATTAATTAGAGATGATCAATTATATATATTTAGGATTTTTGCTAGTATTATTTGTCAATTTTACCTACATTATGGTTAAAGAAATTTGTCTAAATGCTTAAAGTTGTACCTTTTAGATTTTATCGTGGCAATTCGTATATAGTTTGCTTCTCCAATTACGTGAACCTTATTAATTTAACTTAATATATCAATATTATGTACTTGTTGATATAAGACAAGATCAATAATCATCTTATATCGATTTGTTTTATGGGTGGTACTAGTACAATGTTGATCCCATTACTAAGTGTTTTTGCACTTAAAGTTTTCTCAGAACATATAAAATACATGAATTATATTACATGAGATAATTAAGAATGTAATTGATATTTTGAAATCTCATATGTGATAAAAATTATTATCGGTTTTCCTCTTTTTTTTTTTATTGTATGTTTTTAACAATTAATGTGTGGTTTAAATAGAAGGATTTGTCTCTATGACATTAAAGTGGACATTATTATAAATATACTACATTATTGCAAATCTACTATTAAAAACTTGATTAAGTGAGTTTGATAATATCATGATACATAGAAGAAAATTTGCATATATTGTATATAACCGTCATGATCTGTATTAACAGATTTTCTTAATTTAAGTATAAATGTTGAATTGCATATGCATTGATTGGGCATGTTTTTCAAACAAGTGCACTCATCTGAAAGTTTTGAAATACTAAATCTAAGAATTTTATTTTATATAGATTATATATATATATATATATATTAGGTCAAGTGGGAGAATGTCAGATCTTGTAAGATCTATTAGATCTTCTAAGATCCTAAACTTCTGCATAAAATGGTAGCTCATTATATTTTTGAATATGACAATTTCTTAAGCAGTTGTTTCTCTTTCTATTTGAGCATGATGAGAAGGCTCTATATAAACAGGAGAGTCTAGGTTCCTCCTACACACGATTTGTACTTGTAGTTGCCCATAGGCTGTTAGTATTATGGGGAGAAAGTACTTTAGAAGAAAACTTTGCATTCAGTAAGTTTGTTCATGTTATTTTACGTAGAATCTATAACATTAATAGATTCAGGTATGCTTCTGTATTACCCGAATCCAACACATGCTGGCTGCCGATGCCATCTGGCCAGTCAGGGAGCTGCACGAGGCCGGCATCAAGGTCAGAAAGAGCACCTCCAGGAGACTCAAGGACATCAGCTTCGACTACGAGCATGTCGTTCTGAGCCTGCCGGAGATCACGGTGGACGATCGTTGTTAGCAATTGTTCAATAAGATTAAGTGACAATGATAATGCCGTTTAAATTTCTATGATACAATGCACATTTTCATTACATACAAAAGAAAAAATTTCAGAAATATAATCACTCGCTTAAGGAAAATTTTTGACAGATTTATTTTTAATCTTTAGCAATATTGAATGGAAAATACTTCAATGTTACCTTAATACCATTGAAAACTTAGTGGTACTTATTGATTAAAGTAAAACTTTATTTATTCATTCTGTTTGCCTGACTTCTTTTAATAGGGTGCTAGATATCATTTCAATCAAATTTTGGATGGGACACGCTTACAAAAATATAAGTAATAACTGAAAAAATTAATATTATTAAATAGTTAAGATATAAAACCATATCAAAACAATATTGTCAGAACTGTATCCGCCATTTTCTTCTTTAAACAGCCCTCTTGAATCTCTCATAACAAAACAGCTCCCATTCCCAGCTTCTTCCTTTCTACTCTACTTCATCCGTCTACATTCATCTTTGTGCATCCGGGTTTTGGTGTCTTCCACCATACTGCAAATTCCACCAAGTCAGCTTCCTTTCTTTCCATCAACATTGCTATACCATAGGTGTGGATATACTGCAGACTAAGTCGAATAAAATATAAGTTTTAAGTAAAATAGGGCCTTAGTTGTGGCCCTTACACATGCATCAGATAAAATATCAAAATTTAAATCCTAATAACTAAGTCGCTCACTCCTTAAGTCTTGCTCAATTGTATAGATTTTTTTTTCCTCAATAAAGAATACCAATCTTAATGACAAAAATGAATGATATTAATCAGAATATTATTTAAATTTTTTTGATAAAATGTGATAAAAAAATATTTAAAGATTTTTAAATTTTAAAAAATAAGGTTTGAACTTTGCCCCCGCACCAAAGGTCTAGAATCGCCGCTGGTTCTGTCTTTCCTATTTTTTGTTCTTTTACTTAAGCTTAGCCTCACACACAAGGCTACTTTCACTGTATAAGCCATTATACTCAAGACCAACACGTTTGATTTGGCCTTGCTATTTTACTCGCCTGCTAGGGGCTGTCATTGTGTGAAATCCCAACTGTTATAGTCGTTTTTACCTCTACACCAGAAAGATATAGATGAAAAATTCAGAAAATAAATCAATTTGTAAAAAAATGAAGGAAATTTGCAATAAATGAAAATACTAAATTTCGTTAGCAAAATGAAAAGCGAAAAGGTTGATATTTCAATTAATGTAAGTTTCTTTTTTCTTTGATTGCTATTATATACCGTAACAATTTAATATTACAATCAAACACCTTCATAACTCTTATACTACGAGGGATTTTTCTATAAATATTTCCACACTCCGGAAGAACATCAATAAACACCTCCACATTTTAGGAAGACAAACAATGAAAACTGCATAAATGCAGTTTTGAACCTATGCCATTTGGAAGAGTCGACGAATCGTACCACTAGGGCAGCACCACTGGGGGTGATGGAAGTTTCTTTTAAAAAAAGAATTTGCAAATTTTAAAAGGAGTAGAGACTAAAAGACAAGTTTGCAATATTAAAAAAAGAATGAAAGTTTATTTCAAGGCAAATGATATTAATTTGAGGTAATAATATGGAACTTAAATCATCACAAGTGAAGCGCATGAGATCGCATTCACTTGAGATTATTAAGAGGTGGGGGAGAAATAAAGAGAAAAAGAGAAGACAGAGAGAGAGAGCTGGGAGAAAACAGAAAGACAAGAAAGTGGAATGGGTGGAGATTTAGAAGAAAACTTGTAAGATTCATAGGTTCTTTCGAGTAAATACTTTTGTGGAATGCTAATGAGGTAAGTGGAAATTTTCACGCTTTAATGTTGAAGATTTGATGAGAATTTTAAATTTTTATAATTCATTTATTTTTTCCAAACTTTATAAATTCATGAAAAGGAAAGTATTTGACGAATCTATATAAAATAAGAAATCTAAATATATGCCTAGAGGAACAATCGAGACTTGCTTGGACAATTTTCTCAATTGCCGAAATTGGATAGAAAAAGAAGAAATGGACTAGAGAAAGGAAGAAAAGTATTCATTTTCGTCGAGAAAATTTTACAGGAAACCTCCATGAATTTATGATTTTGCAAAAGATACTTATTTTAAAGAAATTATAGAAAAAATCAAATCTTGTTGAAAAATTTAAAGGAGACATTTTCAAAAAAGTTATTATAGAATACCCTCTTAACTCATGGAGGAATTTTAAGGAAAATTTCAAAAAATTATGAAAAGCCCATTAAGAATGAAGTATTTTGCAAAAAAGTCTTATTTTGGCTAGAAATTCGGAGAATAATTTTTGAAAAATATGTTGTATAAAAGCTCCTAATTTGAGCATTGGGGACATCTTGGTAGTAGCCTACAATGGCAGTACATGGTGGTCGGGAGCCATCCAAAATATTTTTTAATGTTACTTTTATTGAAGATATCCGATTTTAATGATCTAATTCTGATTTCTACATTTTTGAACATTCTAAATTCATTGAATGGGTTAAATTATCTATAAGAGATGTTATTAGAAATTATTAATGAGAAAATTTTAATGGTGGACATTCTACTTGATTACAATCTATTAAGATGATAATGGAGTGGAACGAATAATCGATTTTAGAGGATCATTATCATATATGAAGCAAAGATTTATCAGTTCTCAAGATGGTAGATTAAAGTAAAGTATGAGGTAAGTAAAAATTTTTTTTCTTTTATCCGGATGCTTATAGATGTTGATGACTATTTATTTTTCAGCCATAAATGTCAGTTCAAATCGTGTTATACAATTTTTTTTTTTAAATGCCTAACCCAAGTCTATTATAAATCAAGTTGGTTAGTCATGGTTTGCATTGAAACCAAACTTATTTATACCCATAGTTGTAAGGCCTACTGAAGGATATTTTAAGAATACTAGTCTGTTGTGCACTCATTTTTTACATGCATTATGCATGGTATTATGGAATCTTTGCTTTCAAATTCTTTAACAAAATTTGGCTTAATCTAGCGATCTAATGTTTGAAGAGGAAATCAACACAAAATCTTAAAAATCTATTTGGCTCTATTTCTCAGTTTAGAACCTCATATAGGCATGTTTGTTTAATATAAAAACTTTTTAATTTAAATTTTTTTGTTCTTTACAATAATCCAATTTTAAAATTAATTTTTATACATTCATGTACAACTATTATACATTTTAATTGTTTCTATATAATTAATCATACAACTAACTTATTTCTTTTAACTTTATTTTTTAGCATTAACTTTATTCTCAGTAATGTTTGTCGTTACTCCTACCCTATCACATAGTTTTCTCTCTATTTAAAAGCTTTTATACCAAAAATTTTATCTAAACATTTTTATCACTTTCCAAACATGCCCATAGTTTAATTGATGCAAGAAAATGGATATGGTTGTTAAATTTTATTAGATGGTTATTTAATTTCTACTAATCTAAATGCATATTTTAATTTGGTCTACTATTTCTTTGTGAAGCGATTTGCTTCTGCTGCAATTTTTAACTCTGATCTTTTACATTAGAAACAAAGTATTTGGCAATTCCATATTATGTTAGGAACTGCTGTTGCTTCATTCTGAACTGGATGGTAGAACAAAAAATCCGCTTCTGAAAAGGTAAAACATCATCGTCACTGATAGGAGTGTCAAGACAACCATCGAAATAGTAGCACATGTCCTGTTCTAGTAACTTCAATGAATATAGCAGGTTGTTGATCCATCAATGAAGGAGTCAAATACCTTCTAAAACGACTATCTCGGTTCAAGGTTCAATGATGTAAAGATCTCAAAATATCCATGGGTGATCAAGAGACAACGAGGCAGTCAGTCACACTGCCACTGTCATACTGGATATTCACAAAGTCAGTGACAGAGCAGCATGGGATGGGTCTACTCACTCACTACAGCAGAGTTGGGCTTCCGTGGCATCATGACAAACCTAGTTTCAGTCTAGTATTCTCTCCCCCTTTCTCCCTAGTGTAATTCCCCCATCCCTCCCCCTCTTGCACCTCCTCTTCAGAAGAAATTCTGAGAAAGTAGCTTTAAATCCTGATATGGATCGTTTATTAGGGGCAACCGGTGATTTTTTGGCAATGGTTGTCACCAGTGGGATGGATGTTTCTACTAGAGTGGGTGATTCGCTCTTCCTCATCATCTCCATGTACACTACACCACAACGTTCGCATCTAAGATCTCAACTTGGATAGTTTCCAATCTACTCGTTGACCCTGCCGATGGTTTCTTGGCCTTCACCATTGCCTCGAGCTCCTTCCCACGATCACCTCATGTGATCTTGTGGAGATTTGAGAAACTGGTTATTGGTGTCTCTGTCGTGGCCACCGTCGATAGACAAACCATGGTCGATTGATTCATGAATAGATTCTTGCGAGGGGTCAGTGCTATTCTTGCTTCTGCTGCATTCTTTAACCTCCTCAGGATCAATACCCATGAGCATGAGGATTTCATCCATCATTTCCCAAGTATCCTTCAGACACCGGGAAGCCTCAGAAAATGGCTTCTCCCTGATTTCTGATGTTGTTTGCATGCGTCAGCTCTGACACCACTTGATGCGGTCCTGCCAGCAGGCGGATCAAACACCATATACTTGTTCTCCTGTAATAAGATGAGCTTCAACAGTCTCACAAGGACTCAAAGGGAGTTACCCTCTGTTGCATTATAAGCATTTGATTTTTCTTCTTGTCATGTCAAGGATTCTAAAATTTCTTCTAATCGATTTTTTTATTCTTTTTCTGGTGATTTGGGTTTCACAATCGAATTTTGTGTAGCTCTTTAGTTTCTACCTGAATAAATGGAAAATTCTATTTGATTGGCAGAAGTGGAGGTTTTAGTGTCCCCGTCGCCTTCACCCTAGCACTAATGAATCTCCACTGCATCCATATTTTCTTTCATGCGAGTTTCTGTTTCCCCCATCGATCAATATGTGTGCAAATCTCTGTCTAGCAACACCTCTCTCTCTTACACACACACTTGCTCATGCTTGCAATGAATCCTAGTAATTAATAGCAACAGCTAGCTAGCCTTGATTTTGATTCTTTCGACTACCCAAGCATGCATTTAGGGTGCAATTCGAGCTCATGAAATTCGAGTTTACCTCAACCCTAAGCCTAACCCTATTTATAAAATATCAACCCCCTAAACCCTAACCCTATTTTTGAAAATCAGGTTCGGGTTGGAATTTAGGTTGATAGATTTATATTTTATTTAAGAGTGATAAGTTTAAAATTTTATATGAATGTATAATAATAACAAATCATATAAGTAAACATAATAA
>JAXCLR010000081.1:54772363-54792732 GCA_035584095.1 Annona squamosa
ATTTCTTTCCTGAAAGACTGTTATGCATTGAACATACCCTCATCCAAAATGTAGGCTTTATGCACATGGCACAAGGCGTGTTAAAAACTGAAGGAGGGAGGGGCAGCCAAGCAGGACGAGAGAAGCCACTCTTCGGGATGCAGCTGCTGTGGGCGACTAGCCGGCTATTTCTGCAGCTGCCATGCTGGCTACTAGATGCTGCCATGGCCGGGACGAGCTCGCCGACGTCGGAGGTGAAGAAGGATCTGGATTCTGGACGATAGAGGAATTCTTGAGGACGAATCGCAGTCGCCGAGATCTGCTACGGTGCTGCCGGCAGAGGAATTCTCATCTCAAGGACGAATCGCAGTCGCAGGAGAGTTGGAGAGGGCTGTGGGAAGATCAGATTTGGCGGAATGCAGGAAAATTTAAGGGGGGATCCGAAATCAGGGCACCCATCGCCATCGCATGAAAAATCACTTTTATACAGGTAAGCTATCAGTTCGGGTTCGGGTTGCGCAGGTTAGGGTTCTTATCAACCCAAAACCGAACCGATTTCAAATCGGTCTCGAGTTCAACCCGAGAAATCGGGTTCGGGCTGGAGAATAGGCAGTTCCAACACTGCCAAAATGCGGGTTCGGCGAGCCGGGGTTCGGGCTGAACCCAGCCCAAGTTGCACCCCTACACATGTATATGAACCGAAATTTGGACCGGTTTTTGGTCGGACGAGCTGGACGGGCCGGTTTGGTCCAATTCTAAATATTATATCTTCAATGAGAAATTTTTTAGCATGGCATATATTCATTAAAAAAGTTCTAACATGGCATATTTAAAAAGTTTTAGAAGTTAGAAGTGCATAAACATTATCTTTATTTCTTTATGTGACGAAAAAATATCTTTAAATGATTTAAATAATAAATATAACATATATGTTACTTGTTATCCTAAACTGATTTCAACTCTGTCATGAGTTTCCAACCTCTCAACAAAATGAATAATAATTAAAATATTCTATAAGGATAAAAAAGAGAGACCTAACTCTCAGCTTGAAGACATCAATTTATCATTTAAGGTTGTTTTTGTCCGAGTAAAGCAAATCAAAATTTTCATCTATCGATTTTAGCCTATTTCGGCAATTTAGGCATCAAGAAAAAATAATACTAGCATCTTTGCAATCTTTTGAACTTTATTAACAGGATGGGACGGCATGAACATATAAGAAATTATGGATGAAATATTATAAGTATAAAAAGAATTATTAAAGTGTTATAGGTATAACAATAATTTACGGACAAATGTTATTGATATTTGAGGAATTTTTTCCTTTATAGATACATGACTAAGATTTTGCTTAGGAAATTTTTTTTATACCCACAACGTTTTACTATAATTCATATTATATTCACAATATTTCAGAAATTACTTGTGTACCTATAAAATTTAACCGTTAATTCTTAGATGCGGTGCCATAACAACAAACCTAAACAACTATCGGTTCTATGTAGAAATGATGGTTTTGCCGTTATGACATTAAGGAAAAAAACAATTGTTGCTCGAATATTGTTTTCCCCCATGACATTATTGTCATTCCTACCCTTCTGCTCAAACGATGTTCTCTCTCCTCTTTAGTTCCTCATGCTAACTTCCTAATTTCTAATCTCCTTTGTGCCTTTTCCTCGAATCTGTGTGGCCATTCTCTAGCATCTAATCCTTAGCTGCTAGAATTCCTAATTTTTCGTTGCCCCTTGCCCCTCTTGCTCATGTTCGATATTAAAATCTCCTATGGCTATCATCACCTCATCTGAAGGACATGAAGCTCTCCATGCTTCTCCCTCTCTGTGCCGTCGGTAAGCTTTGAAGTAGTCAAAACGAACTGAGAAGAAGAGACAGACGAAGAGCCTCAAAACTGATGACCAATGAGTTTGGACAGACAAGAAGAAGGCATGCATTGGCCATTGGCAATCCACAAGTATGACTAAGTGGAAGAAGAGAAGAAGTAAATGTAGTGAGGAAGAAGAGGAGAAAGAGATGAATTGGGGGTTTAAGGATTTGGATGTTTATCCTTCAGCTTGTTTGGACAATATCAAAATTTTGAAAAAAGAAGCATGCATCTGTTGCATTCATTAACCCTACTAGAACGTGATAGCATGGGCATATAAAGAATTAGAGGTCAGCTGTTGTAGATATGGAAAGAATTTATAAAATATTGTAAGTACAATATAAATTGTGGTTAAATGTTCTAGGTATACGATTGTCGCCATTTCATTACGATATTCAGAAGAATTAATTTTATGACTCACTCAAATATTTAATTTAATATTTTATAATGGAAATAATTTACGTTGTTATTCTTCTGCAGTCTTGTGTGATTTAAGAAACTATGCATATATTTTTTAGGAAAAAAAGCATCTCTCTCTTTCTTTTACGAGGGACCACGAACAATTTTTCCGAACGAAGCGTATAATAGCCATCCATGCATGCATGCCTGAATTTCCAGCAAATATTCCCCGACATTTGTGGACCAAAACTCCCACGCTCGACAACGTGCTATTTTACGCTGACAGTTAGTGGGGCCGTTATTACTTTGGCTGACATACAATTTAAAAGTTTATTTCAAGGACAAAAATGTCAGGATCATGAGCTGGATGCTACATGTGGACAATTGCTGTGACATCGAGGTTGGACGGAGGAATTTAGAACAGTATACACGCTGCAAAAAACTGATTTTTCACACAAGAAAACATGGTGTTTCAAGGGGTTTTAACGGTCCCCTTTGTAACTTACTAACTCATTTATTAAATATGTTATAAATAGCTTAGAGTCGAGATTTTTTTTTATTGATCTTGTACGTATTGTGACATTTAATATTACAAATCAATTTACACAACCATCTGGATGTCAAAGCTGTCACTATCACCAGCTAAGCTAATTCCAATTGGCTAGAGTTGAGTTTTTGTTAAAAATGAATTAATAAACAGATTAATTGTAATATTTTAAATTGATTAGAGTTAAGATTATGCTCCAACCAGTGCACCAGATCCCTTAAGATGCTTAGGTATGTTTGCATCAAAGAAGAGGGGCCAGCTTTTTTTTTTTTTTTTTTTCCGAGAGTGAAGAGGGGCCAACTTGGATTTTACAAATAAGGTTAAAAAATAAATAGAACGGTACAGAACAATAAATTTTCCACGAGAGTTATTTTAAACACCTCCATTCTCTCGGTGCCATGAGCAGCCATGAGGCTCACCGTAATTCACGGCATTTTTGGAACCGAATTGGACTTTTTAATAAAAATATAGATGAAGATGGGCAGTTGTATAATGAGAAACAACAAATTATACAAAATATAAGAAAAAGGGAAAGCTTCAAAATCTACTCACGAATTTTAACCATAAATACCAATATATTTTCAGTACTTTTTTTTTTGTACTCGTAAATTTTGGCCAAAATTTCTTTCGTATTCATGTCGTTGGGATCCTATAGCAACTTTGGTTACTTCACATTTAAATGACTAATATGCCTCTACTGATTTGTAGATGGGGAAGCATCTTTTTATTGACCACAGTAACCGTCACCAATTCCATTTTTCATATGCTCCTGACAAGTCGTCCGATAAATCATAAATTTAGTTAATGTAAGAACTTTCTTTTTTCACACTTTAGGGATATATTAGTCGTTCCACATATGTATTAATGGCGGTTACTGATGGACCCTAAGGGTTTGGGTATAAAAGAAATTTCGTAGAAAATTTATAGATATGAGAGTAGTTATTTAAAATATGTGGGATTTATGGTTATATAAATTTTCTTAAAAAATTAATATTGTAAGTAAGAAAAATAAGATTATTATTTATTAAAAATGAAAATTGATATGAAAAAATAGAAAGTAATACCAAGATTTGGAGAAAAATTTTGTTGAGAATGAAAATATCATCCTATTTCTTCTACCGGTGAGGCTAAATGCAACATAGTGCACTTAACCTTAGTGCACCCGGGTGCATTTAATTTTTTTGTATAATTATTAATATAATTGTATTCAATATGTGTATCAATTTTTACTATTTTTGAAATATTTTAAATATTTCTTTTTTATTTTTTAAAATCAGTTGTATTTTAGGTAATGTTGAAAAATTTTCGTTGAAAAGTCATAATGAGAGTGGAATTTTAAGTCAGAAATTAGGACACAGACAAAGCAGATGGCTTGGTATTCACACTGTCAGGCCAAACTGAGCATAAGTTACCATCGTTGACGTCAACCAAACCCACATGGAAATTGACTATGCACACAAGGGAATAGGCCACTTACGTGGGATGACGCATTACATGACGTAGAGGAGGTGAAAAGGCGACTTGACAAGGCGGGCACACTTGTTCCCGTACAAGGGTGTACCCATTGTTCTGCCAACATTCATCAAAGCCTCCAGTACCTTTTGCCTCCTCTCGAGTTAGGATTTATCTGGCTCGGGCGAGTCCGTTGCACAGGGAACACCCCAATGAACATACGCCTGCTGACTAATCTTCAGCTGAGCGAAGGAGAGTTTCCAATTCTTGTCGATAATACGACTTAATGATTATTTGGCTTCTGAGCAACTAAGAAGACGCCAGACCTGACGCCCGGATCTCTTTGCCCACAACTCGGTAAATCATAAATGAATAAGGTTAAGCAACATTTTTCTGAAATAGACCTCTCATTTTCTTTCCAATTCTCACCGCTATCGTTCGATAGTAGCTACAAATAATCAGCTAGTACGATTGACTACAGGATGAGCTATCGATCCGATCCTGACGATGGAGAGGATCTTAGCCCAGATGCTGTTACGGGTCACTAGCACGTATACTTTTTTTCATTTTACATTTAAGAGTGTGTTTGATTGGAGGTAAAACTTTTAATGAAAAGTTTTTGTAGTAGAAATTATCAAATCAATAGAAAGTGATGTGATATAATAGGAGTAATGATGAGGAGTAAAGATAATAAAGTTAAAATAGATAGATTAGTTGTATGGGCAGTTGTGTAGAAATGATTGAAAAGTAGGGTAGTTTGTATAAAAAAATGTGAAAAAATAATTAAAAAATAAAATAATTATGGAGAGTGAAAAGTTTTAGAATGAAAAGTTTTAGTTGATATTTTTTTACCCAAAACAAACACACCCTAAATCCAACAATATAGGGTGCGTTTAGCATTTGCAAAAACACTGTGACAGGTTTTTGTTGCCGTAAAAGCTGCTGCATCATGCTGCTGCGGGAGGATTTCAAAATGTCGCCGCTATTCACCAAGACAAAGCTGCATGCCAATCAATGCACAGTTACTGAATAGTCCACCCTGGTGCCCGGGGCACACCGTTTTTCCATGGTCGAGAAGCTAGACTCAGCTGAAAGAAATAGCCAAAGCTGACGAGTCTGCATAGTACGCAGGGAACGACAGAGGAGGACAGAGTCTGGATTCCTGAAGTGAAGGGTTTTTCCAATACAGCCCCAGTTAATGAAAAGTTTTATATGATTTTACATGTTTTTGCAAATGCCAAACGCACCCATAATATTATCTTGGAGCTCGAAACAGGAGAGAACACACACGATGTGCGGCCAGCGACGAACAAATTTCTTTGAACTTTCCAACAGCAACGAACTTGCATTACAAACTCAGCTTTACAATGAAACATGCTACCTAGTATTTTTTTTCTTTTTTCTGTAGTTCGAATAACCCTGTTTGCCAATGATGTTCGGAATATGCCCGGGGCGATCATAGTGATCGATTCTCGGCAAACTACGCATATACTTATCAAACAGGGAATAAATAGCTAAGGTGTTGAGGGCAAAAGCAAGGCTGCGAAAGCATCATGCAACTGCATGGCATTCCATTTTTAAGTCAAGGTGAACAAGGAGCAATGGCACCAACCAAAAAAAAAAAAAAACAACAATAAATCAATATAGTGAGCAATCAAATTGAGTATCACATTTTTTGGGTGCCTTCGCGGCGCTTGTTCATGTTGTAAAAGCTAAATAACTGGCTAACCTCTTTCTCACATCAAGCCCAGTAAGTCTCATCAAGCAGGCAGCCAGCTACATATATTGCTTTAGAAACAACACACAGGCGAAATCTGCTCAAGTCAGCCAACAATCGCCTACTTGCAAAGGTGGTGATAAATATCAGAAACAATTGGCAAACTTGAAAACAAGGAAAATACCAGCACCAACTGGAATGTTGCTTGGATCTTCAACATGAACTTGAAACCAAGTCCACTGCCGACTCCACCCTCGTGAAACTTAAAATTTGACAGAGTGGGTAAAGCACTTGTATCCAGCAGCAATCCTCTGTGAGACCAGTCCATGCCAGTCATGCCCTCCCATCTATTAACAACATCAGCTCACCGCTTTAAAACTCTCTGGATTGCTTTCTTTTCTGCTCGTGTAAGATTCTGCCAATTAAGCAGGAAAAATTGGTAACAGAAAATAACCTTGGATTATGAAATACTTAATCAAGAGCTAGGTGTGCGGAATACCACCTGGCAGAGATTATCAAACAGCTGTCTGTCAGTGTCAGCAAACTGCCTGAAGAAGTTGACTATGTACCTTCCCAGATTGATCTGCAGAATATATGTAAGAAGATGAAGGGATGACAGAAATGGCTACTTCAGTGCTGGAAGGTAAGCTGAATATGTAGAGAAGTGTAAACCTCATTGAGGGGATCATCTCCTTTCAGTATGTCATCTTCACCATCGTCATCTTCACTCTTTTTATTTTGCATGTGCATGCAATAAAGGAAAGCAGAGTCGAAATTTTTAGACAATGCAAAGCAATTTGTACAACTCACAAATTCATCTCCTCTGCCCTCACAATGTTGATATGTTACATGCAGAAATTCAGAGATCCAGCAAAGCAATAAACAAAGAACATAAATATCTGAAGCAGGCTTGAGATAAACAAAATAAGCATGATTGGCTGTGATTTCTCTTACCGCATTCATAATTTTAGTTAGTACATCAAGATGCTCAACACTAGGTTTGACACTTGCAGAATTGATTGAATTCAACATATCTTCCGGTGTGATTGAATCCGGGTCTTGAACTATTTCCCAATCACCATCCTACCACAAACAAGAGAACATTAAAAAAAAAAAAAAACTAAATAATAAACGTTCTCAGTAAATCAAATCAAACGCCACTACAACCGACATAACATAGTCCAAGACTCCAAGCCATGTAGCAAATGCCAAAGAATTATGTGCAGTGACCACCTCATTGTCATCATCATCCTCATCATCCAAAAGTTGTTCTTGAATCTCAATCAATGTATCTGCTAATAATGCAAGGATCTGTCAGGCCAAAGTCAAAATTGTTGTCAGTCAATGAAGGCAGCTAGATCATGAACTTTCAAACCTGATAATCAAGAAAACAAATCCAAAGCAAATGCCTATGTCGTACTATTGATAGATCATTCAGAGGATGACCTCAAAAAATAGGGACAACAACTTTTTTTTATTTTCACCACAATGTCAAAAGAGGTCAATATTCCATATAAGCACAAATCTCATTCACCAATAACTACCCAAAAGGGCACAAATCTCATCATTTTATTGCCATGATCTAATATAAGCATTATGCAAATAGAGGTGATTTGCAAAATAAAATCAAGGGCTTGGTCTTAAGGTTCCTCGGCACAAAAGGAAACAGGATCCGAGTGGGAAAGAAACCAAACTGGATTTTCATACAGAGTTATTAAGTTTCCTTGTTACAAAGGTTGATAACATCGACTGGAGGTTTAGGGTACGAGAATTCTATTTCAACAGTTTAGGTTGGCTTGGGCAATAAAGTAAACAGTCTGAAACAGACAGTTGATATACAGTCTACACATCCATGCAGAGGACCCTTCCAGGATTGACAATAAAATAGATATAAATGAAATAATTGATATAGCAACCAGGACTACCAGCCACTAGAAAATATACCTTTCCAGGAAGAGGTATCATTGTCCACTGATCTGGGGCTAATTTTCCTTTTGAACGAGTGGTTATTCCTGCAGTTGTCTAGAGATACACAGATGAAGATGAGTTAATAAATTTTAAGGGGCATGTACAAGATGTCTTCTGGTTATGAACATAAAAATATAAAACCTTGATAAGATGGCCTTGCACATATATATCTTCCAATTTTGAATGTCGTGTGGAGAGCAGCAAAGCCAAAGCAGTTGTTGTAACTTTAATTTGGTAAGATCCCTGAATTTCTCCTTTGCTCAAACAACAATTTAATAATTAGCTCATAACAGAACCAGCTTCAATGATGAACAAAGACACTGTATTAAAAAAAATAATAAGGCAGAACAGCATGGACAAAGTTTTACAGTTTTGATGACATTTCAAACACAATATGCAGTGCCAAGAGACAATGCATAAAAGCATGGATGCATATGAAGCAGTTGGCAGTTAGTGAGAAAGAGAGGTAGTTTGGGTTCTGGGTTTGGCGAGGGGACACAGCCACCATGATGGTTTTGTGGAACAAAACAGACATGCAGAAGGCCACCACGATGGTTTTGGTCATCATTGCTCATGTTTAACAAGAATTATAGTGAGCAATTTTTGCTCCATTTAGAAGGGAAAAAAAAAAAAGAAGAAGAAGAAGAAGAATTGAACCCTTTCAAAGAAAAACAAACTGCAAGACTGATTTCCAACTTCTAATTATTGGCAGAAGCAGCAGGACATGGAATTTGAAATTGGAATTGATTGCCGGGAATTTGAAGTTGAATATAACCCAGTAAAAAACTCAGCATTTCGGCAAGGAGCAAATATTTTCAGTTCAAATATAATAACTAAATCTAGAAGCATGATATAATAAATCCAAGTTTGTAAATGAATGCTAACCCTGATGTTTTGTCCATTCTGACATCACATAAATAAGGGAGTTCTCATGCCCTTCAGCCGGGACTAGGGTCAACAAGTCAATAAACTGTTCAACATTTGGGGCACTCAGATGAACCTGGATAGAAACCATTAAAAAAAGCAATTCCATAAGGAACAGAATAATGATAGTCTATTTTCTCAGGGAAAAAAAACAAAGAAAAGAAAAGAAAAAGAATAGTCTATAGCCAAAACTGATTAGTATCAACAAGTTGGATTAAAAACACGATGCATCACAAAGCTATGTGAATGTTGAATTGAATAGATTGACTACAATCCAAGTCATTATAGTATCAACAAGTTGGATTAAAAACACAATGCATCACAAAACTATGTGAATGTTGAATTGAATAGATTGACCACAATCCAAGTCATTACTCTTAACCAATGGTTTATCCATATAATTACACGACAAAAAAAATTAGCAAAGAGAATTTGTAAAAGACAGAACAGGGGGAAAAAGAATAGGTCAAATTCTGCATGTTATTATGGCAAAACTTGTAAATAGTGCGAGATGAAGTACAACCAGCCCCACAAATGCTAGTGATACGGTTACTCCCAGCTGCAGGGGTGACGGTTGGCGAGTTGGATGGGTTAAGGCATAGCCTGAGACCAGCCAGCCCAGTACGATCCAAACCTGCAAACAAACCAGTTCAGCCTGGCTCCAACTGAAACTCTAAACCAAGGTGTTATAACAAAACCCACCCTGAGCCCAATATTCCAAAGCCTAAGCCAAGTGCTTTCAAAGTTGAACCAACACAAAAATACAGGGCTAACAGCCTAACAGAACTCTTCTTACCATCCCCAATTCAGACAGCCTCAACATATTGACTGATTTAGGATAAGTTTTGAACATCGTTTCCTATAAATGCATTTTTTAAAAATCGTTATGAGAGGGTGCCTTCTCACCTATAAATGCATTATTTTAGGCAATCGGCAATAAGGGAGTTCTCGAGCCCTTCAGCCGGCACTAGGGTCAACAAATCAATAAACTGTTCATCTACCGCAGCTTCATGTCAGTCGGCAACTAGTATCCATTTTGAAAAAGCTGAAGAAGTCAACCTAGTACAATGATTTCATTCATACCCAAACTCTGCATTTTCCTTCCCTCTAAAATATTAAAACCCAATTGTTGGAGAAGGCAGCTGCTTAAATAATACTGTTTTAAAAAAAAAAAAAAATTTGTAACTCCAGATGGACTGCAGACAAATTGACAGAATTTTTTGATGGCCCACAGTATAAACTTCCATTGAAATGAAAACCAAAAAACACATGATTAACAAACATTTTGTAAGCAGATAATTACGTACAGTTACAAGTATTTCTTAAAAAAAGAAAAATGTACCAGTCTAGCAAGAATAAGCAGCAATGAACTCTTCAACCCTTCTGTCAGACATGACTGCATGCGCCTCACAATAGCAGCCACAAGATCTCGGATGTGGTGAGCCATTTGTGCAGGCAAGTGCAAAATTAGCTGTAGAATGTAGCTACCAACAAAAAGTGCAGCAGAGCCATCCAATACGGGGTCCAACAGTCTGCATATAGGATCTCAGGAATTCTATCAGTCAGCATTAATAGTTTGACAGCTGGCCAGCCCACTCCCAATTCTAAGTGGACTTGCAAGACTTGGAAGGTCTAACAGCATATCAAGCAAGCAATATTGAATCATGCCCATCATATAACAAAATGCATCAACAAGACATGCTAGATAAAATAAAGGCATAGAGCAACATACATCCTTACCAAGTCACATATTCCTAATATTAGAAACTATCTGCCAGTTACATTAGTTTATCATACCGTGAAAGCATGATTTCATGAAGACAGTTCAGACTCTCATTCTAAACATGTGCAAGTACTAGGTGCATATCAGAAATTTCGCATTCGATGGTTTTTTTGGTGATATTTAATTCAATGTTTTCTTATAACAATTAAGAGGTTATGTGATGCTGAGCATGAAGAAGCTTCATAAACTAGAATTTATTTCATTTAGGGTTTTTTGTATTTTGAAAGTTTTTATTATTTTAGGGATTTATTATTAGTTGAAATAATGGTTTAAATTGTTTTAGGTTATTTGTTCTATTTTTAGTTATTTATTTGCTTGCAAGTTTACTCGTTGTACAAGTTGCTTAGTCCACAAGTTTGTTTGTTGTGTAAGGTTGCTTGTTGCATAGGCCTAAAATTCTCTACTCTTCTTCCTCCTCTACTTCTTCTTTTCTTCTTCATCTGCTTCTTCTTTCTCTCCTTCTTCCTCTATTTCTTCTTCTTTTTCTCATTCCTAATTCTTCTAATTCCTTTCCCTTTCTTTCCTTCTCATTCCTGTGAGAGGTTTCTTCTTCTTTCTTCTACTCTACTCGTCTACATTTTTTCTACTTCGTTTAGGTCTTTCTTTAGCTTGTTTCCTTCTCCTAATTCATTTGTGATTTCTCCCCTTTCTTCTCTTGAGGATCTTTCCTCTTTTGTCCAAAATTTTCCATTTTTACTGATTTAGGGCACCCTATTCTACAGGGGTGTTTGTTTTCCTTCAAAACTTTTCACTCTCCACAACTACCCTATTTTTTTAATTATTTCTTCACTTCTTCCTATACAACTATCCTATTTTTCAATGATTTCTACACAACTATCCATATATCTAACCTATTTATTTTCACTTTATTATCTTTACTCCTCATCATTACCCCTATTATATCACATCATTTTCTCCTATTTTGAAAACTTCTATACTAAAAATTTTTCATCAAAAGTTTTATCATTCCCCAAACACAACCTATATCATTATGTCACCAAAATATGATTTCTGTTGGTGCAAAGGAAATCAATTTCCAGGGTGTAGTCGGCTTACACCATTTGCAAATGTAAAGCTACCAGAGAAGATCAACTTCCTTATCGAGCCATTTTGATTTCCTATCTAAAACAGAGCACAACATTTGATTTTGAAGAAAATCATCAATGCCTTTCTTTTCGACGCTAGTTCCCAACATGTCAGATAATAAATTTGTAGATACCAGTGCCACATATTCTCTGAAAGACCAATACCAGAAACAGTAACCCGTATATCACAACCATTGACAGATTTGCCACTTGGAAGAGGATATTCCGGCTATACATATCGATGAGAGCATTTCTGGTGAACTAAGGAAAAGCAGATGCTTCACTAATTAGCGACCAAGATACTCAAGATGCCCCCTTCTCTCATCAGACAAAACCCTAATTCCCTAAAAGGCACCTCCATAGATCAAGAAGAAGCCCTGTCTGGTAGACCTAAAAGTACAGCATATTTTGGTTAAAAGAGATCATGCCCTGCATGTAACCATTGTTAAGGCAAACTTACTAATTAGAGATAAAGACCAGTGACAATTATTTATTAAGTAAAATGAGACCTAAAAGTACCACACATTTCGGTCAAAAAATGATCGTACACTGCATGTTTTGACCTCAGGCATGTAACCGTTGTTAGCATAAACTTGTTACATAGAGATCAAGATCTGTGACAATTATCTATTAAGCAAAATGAGACGCACTTTTTTCTTTTGTTTATACTAAAAATGTTTATACCAAAGAAAGGCCTTAGCTCAGGGTACCCAACACTATGACACTACGGAGTACCAATCAACAACCTTGAAGCTGCACTGAGAAGACTTCTCATTGTAAACTCTGGATTGCCACTCCAGGCAAGTAGCTCCTGCTTTCCTCCCAAAACAAGCGCAGCCAAACATTCTGTGGCATTCTGGAAAGGTGCAGAAAGCATTGAACAAATTGAGAGAGATCATCTAATACAATTATGACAGATATCACTCAGCACAATCACAACAATGATCATGGAAACAAATATATATATATATATATATGTATATGTATATATATATTTGGAAAACCTTGCTCTTTTGAACCAACCTGCATCTCACTATTGTCATCGCTTTGGAGGATTATGCTGACAACTGAATTGAAGCAAACATTGTATACTGCTTTAACTATGTCAATAGGTGCATCCTGCAAGTCACCTAAAAGAGCATGAATGTTGCACAGTTGCAGGCAAGTTCAATCAAAACCAACCAAAAATGGTTAATCACAAAGGTCTGATGGGAAAATTTACCTTCAATAGCATCGTCAAGAGATCCAATGAACCAGCAACCAATCCGATGGCCTTCCCTTGGGGCTGATACATGGCAAGAGATGTACTTTGTTATGCTATCATACAGAAGCAATTACCATTTTGATAAAAACAAAAATGCTTACATTTTCCAATATGGGTCCGATAACCGGTAAAGCACGTGAAATAAGAGGCCATGCGCATCCAGGAGAAAGTTTGACAGCCTGAAAAAATGAAAAGAAAATCAATTTTCATTTCTTTTCATTTTTCAAAGTGATAATCTGTGAACTCCTAAGGAAATGACTGGACTACATTTTAGTCTTAAAAATGCTTGAATTTATTTTCAAAGCATGGTAGTAGGGTAACGGTGGCACTAAAGCCTTTATATAACAGCCATAAGTGCCATTACAGCCCACCTTGATTTTATCTCAACGATCTATCATATTTGACAATCAAACCCAATAAATATACAACATTGGTCAAATTTTCAGCAACTCGACATATTCTTACCTCTAACACTTCCACAATCTCGACACTAATGAACGGATCGGAAACACGTTCAGCCCACATGTTTAATATAACAGGAGATATAATTGGCTCCACAGAAGTAGATGCTTCATGACCTAGAATTGAGTGGGGAAAGAATCAAAATGATAAATATTTCTATCACTATTTTTTTAATAAAATGATCACAAGCAAATCTAATCCAAAAATCACTTGATACAGACCTGCCTTAATAGCTGCTTGCAGCGCTTCTAGTACTAAATGGAGGGATTCGTCAGAAGCCTGTGCAGAAAAAACACAATGCTTGTTTGAACTTCCTTTTGTGTTGATCAACTAAATACTGATAATTTCATGAAGGCAATGCACAACCTGCTTTAGAAGATCAATTAGTGAAGGAAGCAAACTCATCATCAGGGGCTGTAGAATTCTCTGGTCTGACTCCATTAAAAGCTGAGATATTGCTCGACAAGCACCAACTTTTACTGGCGGGGCACTGTCAAATAGCAGTTTATTAAATTTGGAGGCATTCGGATACCCAAAAAAAAATCCACATGCAGGCATCAGTACTTACACATTCATAGCAATTGCTTCAACAGCAAGATGGAGAAGCTGCTCAAGAGCTTCACGTCCAATCTGCAGAATTTTTCAAGAATTTTGGTCATACAGTTACATCACAGACTCTCATATCCAAAATGAGGATAAGAATTATGTCCTTTACCAAACATGAAAATTTAGCAACAGTTGCGAATGCACGTGCATTGAGGAAAGCATATTCATAGAATCCTGCATGTTATGATGACGATACACAGTAATTGTAAGAAATAGCAAAAATAAAAAGAAAATTAGCAGAAAAATAAATGAAGCTATACCTATTCCTGCATCAGTAAAGAGCATCTGCTCCAGAAGTGTTCCCAATCGGCGTTTAATTGATTCTGGAAACTACAGAAAATAGGTTATTGTATGATTTAATGCACATCTGCGTTTCAAAATTGATGTACCGACATAAATTTGAGGAGCACATATGATGACATATTTAGCACAAAAACAAACCTCTAACTCAGAAAATGACTCTGCCATAGAAATGGTTGCAAACAATGCTGCTTCATGCAGCTGAAATAATGAAATTCAAAACTAATATTAGATAGGTGAAACATAATCATTGAGAAAACATTAAAATGAAGATGGACTTGTAAAGAAATAAAAGGTGTAAAAAGAACATTCTGCTAACACAAGTTGGCAAATAGTTGTTGCTACTAGCAATGCCCCTTTCAAGGTATGTAATACAGGAAATTTCCGGTTCTGTTGCTGTCACAGCCCAGACTTCCCCTTCGGGCATGTGATGAGTCACCCAACCCAGAAATTTTGACAGAAATCTTAACTAATTGGCATTGTTTAGGAAGTCAAGCTACTTCTGGGCAAGCCAATCATTTATCAAGAAGATAGCTTCAAGGAAATCATTTCAATTTCCTGCAAGGTGGAATTAGGAAGAGTTCCAGGATCTAGATAGCTGTAGCCAAAGAACAAGGCTTCTTTTCAAATTTCCTACACAAGTACATGTGAGAATCAGTATAAAATTTTTTACTTCCATTTTCAACTGATATGCAGCGTTACCGCACTTGCAAGTACCTTTTTAATGATCAAAGAATGTTAGACAAGCCGTTAAGGATGTCAAGAGAGTTTTGCTCACCCTCCACCAATCTCTTGAACCACCCAATCTAGCTTTGCAAGACTCTTTGAAGTGTTTCTCTACAGCATCAATTATGGCTTCAACCCCATCAGCACCATAGATGGTAACCACCTCCTCAAGTAACAAAATCCCTGATGCAGTTCAACACATGAGAAAATGGGATAAATGATAATGAGGGTCTGTTCGTTAACATGAAAAAATAAAAAATAATAATAAAAAAAATAATTTTCCACTTCTTTCTACACAACTTCTAATATGATTTGACATATTAACTACTTGACTACCCTATTTTTTTTTATTATTACCTCTAACCGCTTCTTCCTACACAACTCTTGATATAATTTGAAATCTTAACCACCTAGCTGCCCTGTTTTTCTATTATTACCTCTACATTTCAATCTTTTTTAACATATTTTCATACAAACAACCCTACAATTTTAACTTCATTTCCTTTACTCCTAATCATTACCCTTATGATATTATATTACTCTCTTATTTTTTCAAAATTTTTCCCTTTTCCACTTTTGCTTCTACATCTTCCAAAACAGTCCCTAGTAATAATAGTAGTAGTAATAGATAACAGCATTTGGAAAAAAGCTAAAAAAATGAAGAGATCATAAAGGATATCCCCAAAAAATTTCTATGAGCTAAATAACTAGAAGACGTGCTACAAGCACAAATACCTCATCAAAACCTTAAGTACAATGATTTGCCACATTATGACAATTTCCCATGATCTAACAATATTTTTTAATCAGAATGAAGGCATAGACAAATGTATCAGTAACACAGCCAAAAATATTTCAACCAACAATAACTCGAAATTAGTTGACAAGAAAAGCAGGCCTATCTCTAGTCAGACATTGAACCGAGTAGAGAAGCCAAAGCATCTGAGAGAGATAAGGCACAAAAATCAAAAAAGTCATTTATGACTGACAATATAAACAATGTTTCACAGAAGAAAGGAAAAGGAATAAAATTTATGGCATTAAGGAAGGGAGGACGTAGTTGCATAAGACAATTTATTCAACAGTGTTTATGATGTTTAAGGTGTGTTTGGTTGGAGGTAAAACTTTTGATGAAAAGTTTTAGAGGTAGAAGTTGTCAAATTGATAGAAATGATGTGATATAATAGGGGTAATGATGAAGAGTAAAGAGAATAAAGTTAAAATAGATAGGTTAGTTGTATGGGTAGTTGTGTAGAAATGATTGAAAAGTAGGGTAGTTTGTATAGAAAAATGTAAAAAAATAATTAAAAAATAGAGTAGTTATGAAGAGTGAAAAGTTTTGGATTGAAAAGTTTTAATTGACAAGTTTTGGCCCCAAACAAACACACCCTATATATATATATCTATAATTAGCGTCAAACTATCTGAGTATGTATGCAAATTACTTGTAGTCACATAAGAAAATAATTTTTTAGGAAAAAATGCTCTTATTTTGAAGATATTGGATGCATTTGTAAAATGATAAAACTTTTAGATGTAAAGATTTTGGTGTGAAAGTTCTTTTTTGATAAAAAAAAGAATTCAAAGATAATGATGTGATAAGATAATGATAATGAGTAAAAAAAAGTTGAAATAGATAAGACAGTTATATAAAATTTTGTGAATGACATGATGACGCTCTAGAATTGTATGATCATCAATGAATTACTAAGTTGCATTGTAAGTTTGTATTCATGCTTGGAACTCAATTTTTTGCACTCAGGTGCACCCAAGTGCAATTACCCCTTTTTTCTTTTTTTGAAATTTTTTTTATATGATTGTATAAATCTAGGCATATTTAGTATGTATATTAATTTTTTTTTACAAATTTTGGAGATTTTTAGATTTTTTTAAAATTAACAGCATTTTAATAATTTAAAATTGAGAATTTTACAAATATACCTATAAAATTTGTCCAATATTTGTGTCCGTGTTCTGAAGTTTGCTACTATTGCAAATATATGCATAAAGTTTGTATGAAATTTTAAGCATGCCTCTTCCGTTATGATGACATTAAAATTTTTATGAATTGACAATAATACCTTATAAGTCAAGTGATACACTTACCATTTTTGCATATGTTATAAATATATTTGCAAAAAATTCTAAAATAATGATGTATGCAAAAATATATAAAATAATAAAGTAACAAATGAGAGTTTACATGCCTTGTTTGGAAACTTTTATAAAAAAAATGAGAGTTTTATTCGTTGCCAAATAGACCTCAAGGATTTTTGTCTAGCCCGTTGGGATGGTACTCATCGGGAGTTTGTCTATAGAAATTTTTAAGCAAAGCTATGTGCTTTCAAAAGAGTCATCTCTCTTTTAATTTATAAGAGTATCTTAGTTAAGAGTATTAATGGTCATTGTCAACTCGATACTCCATTTGTCTAATCCGTTTATAATGAATTGGATTTGAATTTTTAAATAAATAGATTATGGTATTGTTCAACGATTTAATTAAATAAATGGATTAAGTTTAAGATTTTATAACTCGTTAACCCATTTAGTAATTTGTTTAACTCATTTAACTCGTTCAACTCATTGCACTCGTTTAACCCATTGAAGTTATATATAACCCAGGGACATTATATTTTGAAAAATGATGAAAATGCCCTCATTGATTTACATAGTTTCATAAGAGTAATATGCTATTTTGGTGAAACTATATTGGGTGATATACAATTCATGAAATTATGGATGCGGGAATTTTCGTCATTTTTAAAAATATAATATCAAATATTAACAGTAAGTAATGTCGTGGAGATAATATGGAATTTCGGTGAAACTATGTGATGGTAATATGTATTTCTTGAACCTACATTATATACCTGCAATTAGCGTCAAACTATATTAATATATATGTAAATTACCCGCAATTACATAAGAAAATATAATTTTTAGAAAAAGATGCTTTTATTTTGAAGATATTGGATGCATTTGTGAAATGTTAAAACTTTTAGATTTGAAGATTTTGGTGTGAAAGTTTTTTGGAAAAAGGAATTTGAAGATAATAATGTGATATAATAGGGATAATGATAATGAGTAAAAAGAAAAAAGAATAAAATTGAAAGAGATAAGTCAGTTATATAAAATTTCATAAATGACATGATGACACTATAGAATTGTATGATCATCAATGAATTACGTAGTTGGATTGCAAGTTTGCATTCATGCTTCAAACTTGATCTTTTGCACTCAGGTGCACCCGAGTGCAATTACCTATTTTTTATTTTTTTGAAAATTTTTTATAAGATGGTATAAATCTAAGTGTATTTAACATGTATATTAACTTTTTACCATTTTTAGAAATTTTTAGTTTTTTTAAATGAACAGCATTTTCGTAATTTAAAATTGAGATTTTTGCAAATATACTGATAATATTTGCCCAATGTTGTATCCGTATTCCTAAGTTTGCCATTATCGCAAATATGCGCAAAAAATTTCTATGAAAGTTTAAGCATGTTCCTTCCGTTATGACGCCGGTAGATTTTTTTATAAATTGACAATAATACCCTTTCAGTCAAATGATACACTTACCATTTTTGCAGATGTTATAAATATATTTGCAAAAAAATCTAAAATAATGATATATGCAAAACTATATAAAATAATAAAGTAACAAATATATCTATAATATTTGAAAGATTACAAGTGTATCATGTGGCTTAAAGGGCATTATCATCATTTTAAAGAAAATTCTAAAGGCATCATAACACGCTATGGGAAACATGGATGGGAAATGGTTGGGGCACGGATTTCAAGACACATCGTTAATCAATTACTCATCATATTTTTTCACTTTTACCCCAATATTTTAATTATTTTCCATATCAACTATATTCGAACAAACTTATTTATTCTAATTTTATCTTTATCTTTATCTTTTCATATCAATCATACAACTTTCGAAATATTTTATTTTCTACTCCACCAAATACCATATTTTCGATAACTTTTCCCTTCCCAAACGACCCCTTTGTGAATCTATTTGCAATATTGGTAAACTCAGTACATATAGATGCAATATTGGTCAAATGTTGTACGTATATTTGCAAAAATTCCTTTGAAATTACTAAAATGCTATTTATTCTTAAAAATGTAAAAAATCTAAATTTTTTTTAAATTTTAAAAAATTAATATATATATATGTATTAAATATAGTTAGATGGACAATTACGTAAAAAAAAGTAAAAACATAAATTACGTTTCAGTGTTTCTAGTCAAGACTAAAACGCTTTTTTCGCTGTTCCCGGGCAAAACGCGTTTTGCTGCAGCGTCACTGGTGCTGGTGGTTGTGACTTGTGAGTGCTTTACCCTCCTATTATAAGTTGTGCGCCGGAGGTAGAGAAAGAAGGCTACATCATCACCATTTTCATTTTCTAATTCCACTGTGAAAATCTCTTTCCCATGGCTGCTGTAGTCGACTCCATCATTTCCTTCACCCTTCAGAAGATGGGTGAACTAGTGATTCAACAAATTGGTTACTCGTTTGGTGTCCCCGACAAACTCAAGTCCATCGAAAAAGATCTGGTGTGGATACGGTGTTTCTTGCAAGACGCAGATCCGAAACTCCGACGAGCCGACAAGCGACTGGAGAAACTGGTGGCGGAAATGTTTGCCATTGCTCGAAAGATTGAAGATGCCGTCGACGTTCAGATTGAGAGAGCAACGTGAGCGACGCAGAGGACGCTTCAGGAAATACGTCTCTGGCTGGAGCGACTTTGTCTCTCTTAATCGAATTGGAAAGGAAATCCAAAAGATAAAGAAAGAAATTAGCGACGTCGATACTCGTAAGGTGACTTTTGGCGTTCCGGAATTTGATGGGCGAGAAGGGCGGCGTGATGTAAGCGACAAACTGCAAGTTTATCGGCGTTCTGCTGCTCTTGCTGTCGGCGACGAAGTCCTTGGCTTCGCAAAACATGTTGATGAGTTGGTGGAGAGGTTGATAGGAGGAGGAGGAGAAGCTGGAGACAGTCGCCACCTCTGTGTGGTTTCCATAGTAGCCACGGGAGGAGCAGGCAAGACCACTCTGGCTACCAAAGTCTTCAATAGCGATCGAGTGAGGAATCATTTCCATGATTCTGGTGTTGCTGCTTGGGTTTGTGTCTCCGAAACTTACAATGCCAAATATCTCTTACGAGAGATTGCTGAAAAGGTCCAGTGCTCGTTGAAAGAAAATCCTGAATTCCTGTCTGAGAGAGATCTGCAGGAGAGGCTCTCGGAGTTCCTGCGGAAG
>JAXCLR010000081.1:54850137-54871501 GCA_035584095.1 Annona squamosa
TTATTAAATTTTTATGATAAAATTTTTATTTTTCATTTTTCAGTTTTAATTTTTAATTTTTAAGATAAAATTATCACATGACCAATACAAAAGTAATACGGCCGTACATACATCTTTGTAGATGGTCATATATACATCTTTGTATGCATGCATGTACTAAAGTTTGAGAAGGTGGCAAGTGAGGAAGTGAGAAACTAAATATTTTCGTAAACCGCAAGAGTGATTTGACATAATATAAATAAAGTGAAAATAAATAAGATATTTTTATAAAAATATTAAAATGCATGGGTAAAAATTATAAAGATCTCTAAGTGGCTTTCTCGAAGTTTTTTTACAAACACTTATTTCGATTGAAAGTTTTATTATGACTTTCATGGATCACAGGAACATTTATGTTTCTTGTTTAATGTATTGTTATTGATGATATTCTTGATAAAATTCTTGGAAATATATAAATATTGATAGTGTTTCTATGAAACCTTCTTGTATGTAATCTCTTCATATTTAATATCTTGATAATTAATAAAAAATTACTCTATTTATTATATTTAATATTATTTTTACATGTAGCATCATTTATATAATCGTAGAAATCTTTGTATTTATCTAGGATCATTGTGCATGGTCCGATTTATAAATGTATAAAATCAACATAAGGTCTCATTGGTAAATGTACAAAATCAACATAATGAAACTGTTTAACATTAAATAACAATTTTAAAGTAGTATCTTCAACAAGTAAAGCATCAAAAAATAATTAATATATGAATAAATGATTTCATGAAATATTATTTTATTCTAATACACATGTTAATAGATCTAAGTATTTTTCTAATTTAGACATAAATATATTTTTTCAAATAAATGTGACCCAGGCACATTTTTAATTTAGATGAAACCTGCAAATATAATTAATGGATTAAATTTTGTATTGCTTACTAATATTTTGAAAATGTTAGGGGCTACGTACGACCACTTGAGATAGATGACCTAGTTACGTAGATAACGAGCCCTATAAATCTAGCAAATTATAAATAGGAAGTGAGATACATGACCTAGTTTTTCAGCAGTCTTGCAACAAAAATAGTCAATTTTTTGGGCGATATTAATTATAGCATGTGCCACCGAAAACTTTTTAAAAATGCATACTTTTGGCAACTCATGAGCAAACGCAGCAAAATCTTGGCAGCTTATAAGCTCAATGTTTTGGCTGCGTTTGTTATTCTATGTAAGCAGCAAACTTTAAGAATCTTAGGCAGAAGAATCAGCAGCAATATTTCCTCCTTGCGAGTAAATTAATGCAGCCAATTATCATTTGCTGCATCTGTTGCTCTTTTCTTTGCAGCAGTTAGCAACAATCCAAAGATTCACATATAATGATGCCCATGAAAAAACTAAGAGTAATCATTATATTAGCAAGAAGTAGAAATGACGTATGTACTCTTTAGATCGCCTCCTTTCTTAACATTGTTGATCACATGCATGCTTTAAGAAAGATTAATTTATTTTTGATAATTAATAAACAATTGAAATATTATTAAAAATGATATAATGAATTCGTGTAAATGTGCTCAGATATTTTTGTCTCAAATTATATGTATGAAAATAAAAATGAGAATAATTTGTATTTCAAGAGCTCAAGTCCATATATAGCAAGTTCAGCAAAGTAAAGTCTTAGCCAAGTCGACTTCACTTGCTACTTGAGTGAAGCTCCATAGCCAAGTTGACTTCGCTTACAACTTCGGACAAACAGCAAAGTGAAGTCTTAACCCAAGTCAACTTCACTTATGACTCAGGTGAAGGCTTAACCAAGTCGACTTCGCCTCTGACTTTGAAGGTAAAAAAATGGATAATAAGTAGACAACAAGTTCTAGCCAAAGCGAAGTCGCAAGCTAAGTTGACTCCACTTGCAACTTCACCCTATAATGGTCAAAAACTCGAACGTTAGAACATTAAATTCATGCTAACCACCAGTCCGATGGCTAGATCTTTTTCTCCTTTATAAATATCATTGAAGTGTGAACGTGAAGGAAGTTGCAAAATATAAGATGAGCTTATGCCATCCAATATTCAAGTATGCTGATATCATTTGAACAAATATTGAAGCTTCAAGTGTTATTATTTCAAGTGAGCTTACAAAATTATCTTCTTCACATAATGAGTTTATGAAGTAAATTGATTATATGTTGTGATTTGTAAATTCACTTTTGTCTATTTTAGTTTGTGTTATTGCCTTAGATTGATGTTGAAGACCAGATTCAAGAAGAAGCAAAATATGGGGTTAGTTTGAGTTTATCTCACTAATATGTTTTACTTAATTAGTTTGAGTTTATCTCACTAATATGTTTTACTTAATTAGTTTGAGTTTATCTCACTAAAGGATTCGATTTGGTTGGTTAGAGTTGGTCTCATCAACAAGTCATTATTGTATATGCCTCATAAAGCTAGAATCTAGAAGAGAGTAAATGCTCTAGATTGTATTGAATATATAATAGTGGAACTCAGGACACAATAAGTATATGCTTAAAAGAGTGGAGTAGGGAAGGTTACCTGAACTACTATATATTATTGTATCTTATGTCATTTGATTGCTTGCATTTTTTATTCTATTTGTACCATTTCATTCTATCTCTTAACACGTTGCATTAAGGGAATTAAAACTCATAAGGAGTTAAGTTTTGAATTACTAAATTTTTTTTTAAAGAACCCAATTCACCCCTCCCCTCTTGGGTTTTGTCATAAATTTGGAACTAACAAACACATTCATGACTATTGTGTGTGCTAGGTCGACGATGGATGATTGTCGTTCAACCAATGAAGTGGCTCTGATCCATGGTTCAAAATAGGAAGATCCTGGATTTTTTTCTCCAATCAATGGCGTTGAGTTTTCATGTTTGGGAAAGATTAGTAGAAGCCAGTGAGTTGTTGGATTGATGAATTTGCCAAAGTTTAAGGGGATTTTGCCGATCCTAGGCTTCAATAGGTCATTCGATATTGATTTTTACTAGATTCAGCAAGAAATGATTTTGCCGGGAAATGGGTTTTTTACTTACATCCATATAAGAGTAGCTATCATGGAGATAGGTGCTATGAAAGATGACCGACAGTGAGAAAAATAGATGAGGAGTTAGAGACAATATTCCCATCCTTACTTTCTGAAGAGAAGACCGCCGCTGAAACTGCTACCACTCTTCGTTGACGACTAGGATCATCCCAATCTATAAAATCATGTGGTGCCCCCACCCACCATGGGCTTCCATGTCTCCCCCTCCCGCCGGCCAATGCCTCCTCCCCTTTAGACCCACTCGCAACTAAGAGTCCATTGCTTACGAATCCCTCCTTGAAGGCGGCAACAATACCGCCGTCATCTTCAACAAGGGCCTCAACCACGGGATCTGATAAGTGCACCCGGGTGCTTTAACTTATTTTTTAATTTTTTTTTGAAATTTTTGTATGCAACTGTTAATCTAAGTATATTTAACATGCGTATCAATTTTTACTATTTTTTGAGTATTTTAGATATTTATTTTCGATTTTTGAAAATTAGTGGCATTTCAATAATTTTAAATTACTTAAAATGACACTGATTTTCAAAAACCAAAACAAATATCTAAAATACTCCCAAAATGGTAAAAATTGATACGCATGTTAAACACACTTGGATTAACAATTGTATAAAAAAAATTTCAAAATACATAAAAAAAATGGGATAAATGCACCTAGGTGCACTAAAGGTAAGTGCACCGGGTGCGTTTAGCCTCAACCCCTCAACCATTTTCCTGAGAAGCTCGCTGACCCGTCCAGATTCAAGTGCGTCTACAACTAAGATTTCACCACCTCCTAGTTTCTCAACTTTCATGCCCTCGGCATCGTTTTGGAGATTGTGGTTGCAAAACACATCTTGACCTGTTAAGGCGCTTCTAAAAGATCGACAACATTAAGGTTGTTATCCGCGCCAAAGTTTTGAAAGGGATGCTCTTCCCATCACTTTGCTCGTTCGAAACTGCACTTGGGGGGAGTCTCTAGCCACCACCCATTTGAGATGCACGTCTGCATGATGGTCTATAATCAGGTTCGATTCTTGTCGGAGTGGATCGTCTATCATGCCCACCTCGGCATGTAGCGTGGGTTCATTTACCTCTGCAATTGCTTTTTTTTTTTTTTTTTTTTTTGAAATGGTAATTTTTAATGTCACTAACATTGGGATGGTTGCTTCAACGTCTCCACCAGCAAATCCAACCAAACAGCCCAAATTCAAATCCACCGATGAAATCAAATCAAATGCAGCAATAAAAAACCCCATTTTTAATATATATTTTTGAAATTTTTTTTATAAATTTGTTTTTTGAAAGGCTGTAAAATTATTGATCGATGCTTATTTAATCTATAAACTAAATTTCACCTTCTTTCGGATGGGTATGTATATATTTTTTTTATTTTTCAAAATAAGAAAAGTTTTAGTCATTTTTAAATGACTAAAATACTCCTTTTTAAAAAAATTAAAAAATATATTTATACATCCCTAAAAATAATAAAACTTAATACATAATTAAAATACAAATGGATTAACACTTTTACAAAAATTTCAAAAAATATTTAAAAAATGAAAATTTGTACCATGATATATTGAAACTTCAGTACATTTGGATACATTAAAACATTACTCGGTACCTGCACTCTTTTATTTTTCTTCTTCTTTTTCCTTTGTACCATGAACCGACGGGCTTGACGGCAGTTTTGCTTTCAGAAACCATATAAAAACTGTTATTTTTTAACCTGGAAGAGGGTGTTTACAATCTCTATAATTAAGCAGTGTTTAAATTTACTCTTATAAAACAAAGCAGTGCTTAAATTTTAAAAATAATACAGGGAGTGCTACCGTTGCTCGGTTAGAGCTTTAATAACAACCGCAAGTTTGCATTTTCTATATTTTTTTTAAGAAATTTTATTTTCTATATTTGAGCTGTATTTAAATGTACAAATGGGGTGTTTGTTAACACCTACGATTTTTTAATCTAAAACTTTTCACTCGCTATAACTATCTTATTTTTTTAATTATTTCTTCACTTTTTCCTATACTCCTACTTTTTTTTCAATCATTTCCATACAACTACTCATACATCTAACATATTTATTTTAACTTTATTCTTTTTACTTTTCATCATTACCCTTATTATATTATATTATTTTTTTTTATGTTTCATAAAATTTTACACCAAAAAATTTTCATCAAAATTTTTATTATTTTCCAAATACACCTAAAATGAAAAAGTGTTTTCATAGATCAATTGGTTAGAGCACCTGTTTAGTAGGCAGGACGTCTTGAGTTCAACTCTCAATGAAAGCATGCTCTTATAATTTTTCACTATTTTTTCCATTGCAAAATGCATCATAGAAATTCTCTTTTTACTTGAGGTTTCCTTTTCTTTCTCCAAACCAACTCTAGCTACCATATATTTCCCTATCTTGCTACACACAAGTAATATAAGGTTTTCTCTTGCAACAGGCTTTCATCATCATTACTAGACAACTTTTTTCATTGCAAAATGCATGATAGTTCTTGTTTTACTCAACATTTCCCTCTCCTCCTCCCCATAAGCTCTTTTTCCCATTGCAAAAATTTCTTTTTACTTAACATTTCCCTCTTTTGCTCCACATAAGCACAGAGGGCAATCCTTTGAAAGACCAAATGTGAGGTTTCCACGTATAGTAGGCTTTCATAATCATTATCAAATAACATTTTCCTCTTACAATAGGCTCTCAAAGTCATCATTAGATAACTTTTTCCATTGCAAAATGCAGTACAAAAGTTCTTTTTTTTGCTCAATATTTCCCTCTTTTCCTCCATACAAACTCTTTTTCCAATGCAAAATGCCTTTAAAAGTTCTCTTTTTGCTCAATATTCCTCTCCTTTCCTTTAAACAAAATCTTTTTCCATTGCAAAATGCATGACTAAAGTTTTCCTTTTACTCAACATTTTCCTCTTTTGCTCCATGCAGGCACAATAGTGTTGTCCCTCAAAAAGCCCAAAAGATAAACATGAGCTTTTTTTTTTCAATAGGCTTGCATAATCATTATTAGACAACTTTTTTCCATTGTAAAATGCATGGACAGAAGTTCTCTTTTTGCTCAACATTTCCATATCTTTCTTCACACAAACTCTTTTTTACAAGGCAAAATGCATAACAAAAGATCTCTTTTTACTCCACATTCCCCTCTCCTGCTCCATGCAAACATTGAGTGTTGTCCCTTCAAGGGTCAAAAAGTTAAATATGAGTTTTCCTCTTGCAATAGGCTTTTATAGAGAGCACCAAAAAGTTAAATATGAGGTTTCCTCTCGTAATAAGCTTTCATAATCATTATTAGACGACTTTTTCTATTGTACAATGCATGAGAAAATAAAGTTTTCTTTGTGCTCAATATTTCCCTCTTTTCTTCCACGCAAATTTTTTTCTCATGGCAAAAGTTCTCTTTTTACTTAAAATTTTTCTCTCTTACTCCACGCAAGCACATTGTGCTGTCTCTCAAAGGGCCAAAAAGTTAAATATAAGTTTTACTTGCAGCGGACTTTCATAATTGTTATTGGCCAACTTTTTTCCATTGCGAAATGCATGATAGAAGTTCTCTTTTTGCATAACATTTCGCTCTCTTCCCCCACACAAACTTTTTTCTCACAGTAAAATGTATGACAGTTCTCTTTTTACTAAACATTTCCCTCTTTTGCTCAATACAAGCACAACACAACTGTCCCTCAAAAGGCCAAAAAGTAAAATATAAGGCTTCTTCTTGCAACAGGCTTTCATCATAGTTATTTGACAACTTCTTTCCATTGCAAAGAGTATGACAAAAGTTCTCTTTTTTCTCAATATTTCTTTGTTCCTCATGCATTTTTTTCTTGTTGCAAAATGCATAACACTTTCTTGTTGCTCAACATTTTCAGCTCTTGCTCCACACAAGCATGGTTAAATACAAGGTTTCTTCTTACAACAAGTTTTTATAATTATTATTTGTCTACTTCAAACTCATTTTATCTAACCTTGAAGCACGGAGGTGGCCACATTAGCTATTTTTATCGACATGTCAAACGGTCAAAAATTCGATGGTTAAAAATTCAATGTGCTACATCAGTATGCCACATCAAGTCAATATTTTTAAGTTGGGTTATCGCAGCAAATCCTTCAAACATACCATAATGACATCCGCTGACTTTGATGAGCTTTTTCCTCTTCCTCTCTCCACCCGACTGTTCCCCATTTCTTTTGGTCTCTCCTTGGTTCTCTATTTTTCTATGTTACCCATGTTTATTTCCCTCTCTCTTTTTTCTATCACTTGGTTTATGATAATGAATGGTTGTATATTTAATATTTTTTATGTAAAATTGTATGTTTAATTTTTGGCAGCATACAAATACAGCCAATTTTATTTAGGAAAATAACTAATTTTTCAGCAATCTTATTGAAGTTGTCCTGAATCCACTGCTCATTGCGTCTAACTTATATCTTGTGTGATATACTGTGGCTTGTTTTCTTTTGCTTACTTAAGTTTAGCCTCCTGCTCACACGGTTTTGTTCTTTTACTGTGTGAGCTATTATGCTAAAAAATTAACAAGTTTGATTTCGCTTTTAACATTCAGGTTTATTCTTAAAAATTTTAACCATTTTTGTTAATAAAAGTTTTTGTAATGCATCTACAGCTAGCTAATGGTAGTTGAGAAAATTACTGGAATATTTTTGGAGTTCTCTTGATGGCAAAGATGGATATCTGGTATACACTATGAATAATTTAGTTTCATCTGAACATTTCTACGTGAGAGACTTGTTAGTAAAATTTAGCTTTTTTAGTAGTAAGAATTAATTTATCTGTTAGTAAAATTACCAGTCTTGAAAAACAGTTAACCTTGAGTTGTCGACATACATATATAATAGATTTATTTATTTATGGGTAGAAAGTAACAGAGAGACAAGAGTGACAAATAGAGATTGAGATGACCACCACCTAGCTTTGTTTATTCAAAACAGAAAGGAAGAAAGACAACAACGCACCACATGGCTAAGACATGACAAGTACGAATTGAAGTAGGAAGAGAAGATGGTCATCTTTAGTGGCTTTATGGCGATGTATAGACGTCTTTATCTTAGTAATATAGTAGAAGAAGACAATATTAATTAGAAAAGGACTTCCATCGATCGCATCCTTCGCTGTTGGGCAGCTGCTGCGTGTGAAGGAAGAGGCCTGATGCTTGGTAGTGGTAAGAAACCGGCGGTGGAATAGGATACAGGCCCTCCATATCCCTATCTCTTTATCTTATATATTATATATTAAAAATTTTAAAATTAATAGACATATTAATTATTGTGATTGAATATAAATAAATGACCTAAAATTATAAAAATAAAAGAAGAGGTAAATAATAAATAAGTAATAATGAGTTGAAATGCTATTATGGAATGGAATAAATGGAAAATTATATTAATTAATTGTGCTTAAATGGTTTTAATTAAATAATTAATTGATTTAAATTATTTAAATTAATGAATGACCATGATTTAATGGCTTAAATGCCTACCATTGCGTTTAAGTTGTAAATTTCAAAATTACATGATTCATGACATATAAATATGTATGGACATATATTATAAATTTTAAAATAATAGATAAACATTTTAATATATGTTCTCCTTATATTTAATTTCATTTTATCAAATTATTTAGAAAATTGATATCTCATTACAGTGGCACGGAAATTATATTTGAAGTTAATCTATTAGCTACTCCTCCAAAAATCATATTTTCCACCTAAGAAAAAGCTTAACAATAAGCTAATAAAGATAAATTAGAGAAGCTTTTTAATAGAATAACAAATAAGTGTTCATTTGTTAAGTGTAAAAAAGTGGAGAAAAATTTACAATGAAAATTTAGAAAAATAAGAGAGAGTGTAATATTGTAGTAACCACAATTTTTAAATTGCAACTTTCAACATAATATATATGTGTGTGTGTGTAAATTTTGGGCCAAGGGATTAATGTGATTGAATATAAATAAATGACCTAAAATTATAAAAATAAAAGAAGAGTTAAATAATAAATAAGTAGTGATGAGTTAAATAATGCACCCATCATCTTGGGTGGTTTCTGGGCAGCGTTCGCACGTTGGGGTTCAATATGAGGCTTCTTATTGCTTTGGAACCTGCCTTGTTTCTTCAGCTCAGCATTTCTCTTCTTGATTTGAGATTTTCCCCATTCCAGTTCTTCTCGCTCCACACTACGAGCCATGTCTAAAATCACTCTGTAATTATTTTTGAATATCAATAGCATTTTAGATAATTTTAAATTATTAAAATGCCGCTAATTTTTAAAAACCCAAAATAAATATCTAAAAATCTCCAAAAATGGTAAAAATTGATACATACATTAAATACACTTGGATAAACAAATTTATTGAAAAATTTTCAAAAAAATAGAAAAAATAGGTGTAGCCTCCTCCTGGGAGAATAGGATCAGAATCCCAGAATGAGGGGGCCCGAGGATATTCTTGCTGTAGCAGTAGTTCAGTTTCACTGTTAGGCAGCAGCGTGCGGCGATAGGGAATCTATGATGGTGTAAGGAAAATTTCTTCGATCGACCCCATCTCTATTTCTCTGCTAACTTCAATTTTGATTATCTTGACTCTCCCATGCTACTATTAGGAACCAGGTCAATCATTGCCCCGTCAATCACATTATTTTTTCTACTTTATCCTTACATTTCAATCATTTTCTCAGTCACTACATATAACAAATCTATCTATTCCGACTATATCCCTATCATTTCTTATCAGTCACGCATTTCTCAAAATATTTTCTTTTCTATTTCCCACACTTTCCCATAATTCCACAATTTTATACATTAACAAATGTCCCCTATCTATTGTAATATTATTCTCTTTATACATCATCATTCCCTTGTCATATCACGTTATTTTCTAGCAACATGACAACTTTTACCCTGAAAACTTTTCATCAAAAAGTTTTATCTCCAACCAAACATATCCGTATGTAACCACGCCTATCTCATTTTGGGTTGGGCATGAGTTCAAATGCTGTTGGTGTGTGATGGTGATATTTTATAACAGTTTAATCCCCTTGTTGGGATTTACAGTTTCCCCCTTGTAGTGGAGGTTTAGAAAAAATTCTCTTCATGATATGAGGATGTAAATGTGCTTTGTTGTAATATCAAGATATCATGATATATATAAAATATAAAAAATCTAATTTCCATTATTTGATCATTAGCCGGGTACAGATTAATGTAATATTGGTGAGAATTGAAGAACATATATAATTATATGTTGAGGTCCGATAGGGTGCTGCCTTTCCTATTTTTTGTTGCTTTCTAAATTAAACGTTCGGATTCCATTTTAGTTACTGAAGAAAGTATGTCTTTTATGTCATTGCTCTTTCCTTAACCATGAATTACAAGATAAATCAATGATTATGCTTTTTTAATTCTTTATTTACTGTCGTTAATTTATTCATCACCTTATGCTTTTTTAAGAGAGAAATATGAAAGTTTTGCCAACACATGTTTTTGCTTTAATTTGGTCGGGTTAAAATAATCGAACGGAAATTTTAAAAGGGGGAATAATATAATAACCATTTTAAAAATTGTTTACATACTTTTTCCAAATTTTGAAACATAATTTTCAGGAAAGTTGATTTTTGAGAAAAAAAATTTTAAGAATTCAAGAAAATTAAATTTTGGTATATGTTCTAATTAAGCACACAAAAAAAGTATTAAGAAATAAAAAGAATGATGCATCGTGCGGAATGAATAAAATACGGAGGTTGGATGGCATCATCGTCCATATATACATAGATAATAGAGGCGTGCAATTCATGGATAAAAAGAGAGGGAGATGAAAGACAAAGCGATGACCACCTGTCTAGCTTCATTTATTTAATAGAAACGAACAACGGTACAACAAACACACACACGGGACATGAGAAGATGAAGATGGTCATCTATAGATAGATAGATAGATAGCGATGTACGTCCTTTTATCTTAGTAGTAGAAGTGGCAGCGCTAGTAGGGGAGAAGACAAAAGGACTTTCATCGCCGCATGCATGCATGCATGCCTGCCTGATCAGACTTGATCAGCATCCGCGGCAAGGAGGCCCGATGACGAACACCCTCTGACTACCCGCATCGGTAAGTAAGGCGGAACCCCTTCGGTGTTGGGCAGGTGGTGCGAGTGAAGGAAGAGGCCTGATGCGTGGTGGGAGTAGCCAACCCCTAATGGTAGCTGTATCAATGCGACACCTTCCATCTCTCCGCAGCTGGCGGACATTGCTTGATTATACTCTTGTCTTATGACTCACACTCTCAATGCAAGTTATGCTATGAACCAGGCTACTATGAGCACATATATATACACATGCGTGGAGGGATGGCCGGAGCATTCATTAAAGTACATCACCAGACTTAATATTCCTTAATCATGAATTACAAGATAACTCAATGATTATGCCTTTTTAATTCTTTATTTTCTGTGGTTAATTTATTCATCACTTTATTCTTTTTTAAGAGAAAATATGAAAGTTTTGCCAACGCATGTTTTTGCTTTAATTTGGCTGTGTTAAAATAATATATATACACATGCGTGGAGGGAGGGCCGGAGCATTCATTCATATTCTACCAAATTCTATGTTATATGATGCATGGATCACAAGGCTCAATAATTTCCCCCGCAGCGGGCATTACACGTGCATCACGAGACCCAATAATTTCCCCGAGGCCTTCTCTGTTGGGCAGCTGGTGCCCTGATGCCTTTTTAATTACAAGATAACTCAATGATTATGTTTTTTAATTCTTTATTTACTCTCTTTAATTTACTCATCACTTGATTCTTTTTTAAGAAAGAAATATGAAACTTTTGCCAACGCATGTTATTTGGCCGTGTTAAAATAATCAGATGGAATTTTTAAACGTGGGAATAATATAATAACCATTTTAAAATTTTTTTACGTAGTTTTTCCAAAGTTTGAAACATAATTATCATGAAATTTGAATTTAAAAAAAAATTTAAAAATTCAAGACAAGTAAATTTTGATATATGTTCTAATTAAGCGCGCAAAAAAAATATTAAAAAATAAAAAGAATTATGCATCGTGCAGAATGAATAAAATAAATAGATAATGGGCGCGTTCAATTCATGGATAGAAAGCAATAGTAATATAGAAAGAGAGGCAGATCAAAGACAAGCGGCCGCTAACCAATGCCGGCATCCATACATTTCTAACATGTTCACTGTTGGGCAGCTGCTGCTAGTGACGGAAGGGCATTTAGTTCATATCCAAAATTTTGCTATTTCAAAAATTTTTTACAAACTTTTTTTAAAAAAATTTCAGAAATAACAAGTTTTCAACTTTCCCCCGCACCCTGCACATAAAAAGGTTAAGAATTTTTTTATTTTAAAAATTCGTAAAAAAATCAAAAATCAAAAATCAACAAGAGTTCGAAACGAGTAAATTTTGATAGATGATGTAAATGCAATTTGGCGCGTATAAAATGAGAAGAAAACATAAAGAAGATGCATGGCAGGCACTAAAATATGGAGTACGGATTATATCGTCCACAAAGAGAGTAGATGTATTCATGGACGGAAAGCAGCATATAAAAAGAGACACCACCTGGCTAGCTTCCTTTATTGAATTGAAGTGAAGAACAGCACAAGACGTGCATGAGACGTGAAAAAGTACACATAACACGTGATGAGTACAAACTACTAAGAAGAGAAGATGGCCATCTATAGTAGAAGTGATAGCATTGATCTATGCACGACGAGGACTTGCATCGCGGCGTGCATGCCTCATCAGGCTTGTAAAGGATCGACGGAAACGAGGCGGCCCGATGACGAGCGGTAGCCGACCAATGCCGGTGCCCACTAGAATCCCATATTTTTCGCTGTAGGGCAGCAGGCCTGGACGGAAAAATACACCATCCTTTCTGCAATATTTTATAACTCACTCTCTCGACACAAGCTATGCTGTGAACCAGGCTGCATCACATGTGTATACGCATACTTACATATACATATGTATGTATATACGGAGTCATGTCACTAATGTATGGGTGGGGACAATTATTCAGCTGTCCACCGCAGTAGAATCATGTCACTATGCATAATAATTTCCTCGACATAATAATTCCACCAGTTGTCAGACTCATCTTTTCATCAATTAATGCCACTATTGGAATTTCACGGTACGCCATGAGCCACGCACGCTATAACTTTACTGTCCGTCACAATCTCTTCTTCGTCCGAAGCAAGAAATATTAAAATGTCTTTCAAATTTTATTAATTCACATTTATAAATTATTTCAAGTATTAATGTTATTAGGTTATGATAGAAAATTTTAAAAAAATACTCATCAAATAAATAAATTCGAAAATATCAAAAAATATGAAAATTTAATATATAAGATTGAGAATTTGGCTGCGAAAGGATCACCACATATAACAAATTTGATTATAGTGTGATCAATATTATTGCATGCTTCATAGTAGATATAATGATAAAAATATGGAATTTATTCAAGTGTATTCAGATTGTACGATGAGTTAACCTCTACCCTTGTTAGCAATTTCTTCATAAATGTACAGGACGTAGATTGCAATATATAAAATATTGATCCTGCAGAAAATTTGGGACTTAAATATATCACCAGACACAATAATTTCCCCGACACAATAATTCCACCAAGCCTTCACACTCATCTGTTCACTGATTAAAGCCACTATTAGAATCTCACCGTACACCATCAGCTACCCGCGCTTTATCCTTCCGTCACAATCTCTTCTTCGTCCAAACCAAGAAAAATTAAAATGCCTCTTAAATTTTATTAATTCACATTTATGAATTATTTTAAGTATTAATGTTATTAGGTTATGATAGAAAATTATAAAAAACACTCATCAAATAAATAAAGCAAAAACTCAAAAAATCAAAAAATATGAAAATTTAGTATATACATTGAAAATTTGGCTGCGAAAAGATCACCACATATAACAAATTTGATTATGTGTGATGAATAATATTGGGTGCTTCATAGTAGATACAATGATATAAATATGAAATTCATTCAAGTGTATTTGGACTATACAATAATTACGGTGCAATCTGCTACGAAGTGATCATCGAGTTAACATATATCCTTGCTAGCAATTTCTCCGTAAATGCACGGGTCGTAGATTGTAATATATAAAACATCAATTCCTCAGGGAATTGGCCTCATATATACTTAAATATATTGATATTGCACAATTATTTATTAATATATAAATTTTATAGCAAATGGTTTACATGTTGAAAAAACAACTTTAATGTTGTTATTTACATTAAACTATTTTAGTACATTGAATTTGTACCCTTTTCAGACGACGAGGTCTATACATATATCCAATTGAGATAAAAATTGGTATAGTAATAACATACATAATTCTAAATACAATGAGTAGAATAGATTATAATTTTATGATCATGTAGGCCCCATTTTGAGATAACTACAGCGTAATTGTAGTGCAATGAAGCTGCACCTTAATATTTCTCATATATATTAACCTATATAATGCAAATGTCATACACCATATTTATGGTGCTCCTATATACATTAAAATATAACAATACAATATACAATTATTTATCTATAAAAAAATATATTTTTATTATTTAGATATTGAAAATATAAATTTATAATTAATATTTATCGCAAACTATTTTGATACGTTGATTTTGTACCATTTTTTGGCTCATACACATCTGATTTAGAAAAAAATTGGTATACTATTAAAATAAATAATTCTAAATACAATAAGTAAAGTAAATGTTAGCCTCTTAATCAAGTGAGATTTGCAGTGAACTGTATGTAATTATATGCAATCCGTCTGTAATCAAATATTTTCCATATATATAAGATATGATTATTTATATTTCAATATATGTGACTTATTACAATATGTTTGGCTCAAAATGGACCCCCACGTAATTATAGAATTATAATTTATTCCACTCATTGTATTTAAAATTATTTATTTTATTTATATACAATTTTTCATCTAAATTGGATGTGTGTACAGGCCCCATCTAAAAAGGGATAAAATCAATATAATAAAATAGTTTGGTATAAGTAATAATTAATATTTTTTAACAATATAAACTATCTAAAAATTTAATTTATATATGGATAAATGTTTATAAATTATTAATATGTTTGAGCGAATATAAAACTCATTTTGAGCCAAAAATACCTAAAACTTACAAATAGGCTCTTTTCTATGAAATCTCACATTTACAATCTTCATAGCTGATTAAAATTTAATTTATTCATTGTATTCAACATCATTTGTATTATCATAAAAACTCTCTCATTTATTTAGTATCACTATACAGAGACCTCATTTACAAATGTGTAAAACCAACATAACAAAATAGTTGAATACCAAAATATCATTTTTAATTAAAGTAGTGTTTTCAACATGTAAACCATTTAAATATAATTTCTATGTGAATAAATAATTTTATAAAGTATTATTACGTTCTAATACCTGTGTAAATGGATCAAAGTACCTTTATAATTTATATATGACAATATATTTTTAAGGAAATGTGACCTTTGCACATGTTGTATTTGAATAAAACTTAATCTGTTAACTAAACAAGTTATCTTAAGTATACTGAATGGATTGAATTTGAGTCAATCAGAACCGACTTTAGTTGAACTGAGAGTCTTAGACGATGACCGGTCCCCAGTCAGACCGGTTCAACTGGCCAGTCCGTAACACTGACCCCAAAATGAAGGAGAAAAGTTAGGGACAAGTTAACTGTCCATTGAGCATGCAGTCAAAATACGTACACCTGGTAAGTTATGGTGCATATAAATGCACAAGATAACTTATATATATTTACATATACATACCTAGAAGGCCAGAGCACAGAGTGTCTACCAAATTAGAGTAGTGATTCAATATATGCGGGTACCGATCTTTGGTGCTGAAAATTCAATAAAAAAAAGACAAAAAGACAACATCTCCACATAGATTTATTTATTTATGGATACAAAGCAACATTTGGAAACAGACATACAGACAATGAAGAGTACGAACTACGAAGAGAAGGTGGCCATCTATACGCAGCGACTTGCGTCCTTATCTTAGTATTGCTAGTAGGAGCCGCATACATGCACCACGGCAAGGACTTCCATCCCTCCCTCCTCCTCCTCCTCCTCCTCCTCCTCTCTCTCTCTCTCACCCCCTCCCTCCCTCCCAACCTGACTGCTGCTATTCGCTGCTGGCAGGAACCAGCTACATATATATACACACGGAGGGCAGGAGCTTAGATTGGCTGCCAAACTATTATGATGTATGTAAAATGGGTGGGAACAAGTTTGCTCTCTTGATCTGCACCGTATGCAGTAAAGCACATCACCTGCCACATTAATTTCCCTTGTGATCTTCTACGCCATTTATCTTTTTTGAATTTACCATTTTATTTAATATTTTTATATTTTAAAAATAAAATTCACTTTTCATCTGCATGCACTATGACTTTAGTAAAGTTTCCTCAGAAGGGTAATACTTTTAATACAAATTACTTATTTATTTTTATGATTAAACAAAAACTGACGTCAACACTCAAATAAATTTTTTGATAGAAAACACTCAAATAATTAGACACTCATTTTTTTTGTTCGATCGAGTTTGAAAGTCGAATCTTGTTACTTTTTTTGAGTTTTAACATGCATGCATGTAAAAGAAAAACTAAATTAGTTTTATTTATATCAGCAATTTTAGAAGTTCTTTATAACACTTTTTAAACTAATTTCATTCGCACTAACGCTCACGGTGCCAACACGTTTTAAAATTAATTTCGTTTATATCGATACTTGGAAAATAAGTTGTGAATTGAAAAAATTGTCCTTAGACTAGCAAGACCTACCATGTTTGTGTTTCGGGAGAATTTTTTTTTCCATTCATAATACATGTAATGTAAAAATCTAACTCTAACTGTGTAAATGAAATTGATTTGGAAAACTTTAGCATAGATGAAAATTTTTAAAAATGGTTGACATACATAAAAATAATTTATTTTTTAATTACTATAAATGTTAATATTTGTTCATCATTTTGTGATCGGGAATTGGGATACAACCTTTTACATTTTTCTCTTGCAATTCACTCATGTTTTTTCTAACAGCTCAGCGTAAGGCAGTTGTGGATGGGTGATTCTTGCACGCCTTCATCAATAGAACTATGTTGCTCTATCATGCTCTCATGTTGTATTATTTTATTACATCCATTTTAGATATTTTTAGATGAAGTTCTTGCATCGGATAAATAAAAGGATTTCTACTACAGTATAAGAGTGTGTGTGGGCTTCATTTTTTTTTTCTGGTATATTTATACAATGTGACAAACTTAATATTATAATCAGGTGCCTTCATAATCAGGTGTCAAAAAATTTTAACAAGGTAGAACTAATAAAAATATTTTGAATTCTCCTAAATAGATGTCAAGATATACAGAGAGATTTTTATAAAACCTCTCTTCCATACAGTTTTCTCCATTTTTGACATCTAAATAGTTGATGAAAAATCCAGTCTATCTATTATTTTTAGCATCATTTATATTATTGTAGAAATTCTTTCATTTGTTTAGTATCACTGTATGTGGGTACAGTGGACTCCGGTACACTTAGCCTCTATGCACTTGGGTGCTTTAATCTTTTTTTATTTTTTTCAAAATTTTTTTATACAAGTGTTAATCTAAGTGTATTTAACATGTATATCAATTTTACCATTTTGGAGTATTTTAGTTATTTATTTTTTTGAAAATCAGTGGCATTTTAGGTAATTTAAAATTACCACTGATTTTCAAAAAATTAAATAACTAAAATACTCCAAAAATGGTAAGATTGATATGCATGTTAAATACACTCAGATTAACAATTTTATAAAAATTTAAAAAGTTTTAAAAAATGGGTTAAAATAGTTTAAATGCACCCAGGTGCACTAAGGTTAAGTGTACTCAGGTGAATTGTATGGGGATCTTGGGCTCCATCTATAAACGTGTAAAACAAACATAATAAACTGATTGAATGTTAAATATTAATTTTTGAATAGTATTATCAATATTTAAACTAGCTAAACTATCACTACTATTTAGATTAATAATTCTATAAAGTATTATTATAATCTAATACATATGTCAATAGATGTAAGCATTTTTTCTAATTTAGCCATGAATGTACCTATTTTTTAGCAAATGTGAACTATATACACATATTTGATTTGGATAAAATTTGATATCCTAGCTAAATAAACAATGTTAAATACAATGAATAAATTAAATTTTATATCAACTGTCAATCAAATTCCAATATATATATATGATCATGTTAGCCTAGGCTAAACATTGACTTACTTAACTCATAGATAAATCTAAGTTGCATTTAGTAAAACCATAATTTAATAGTGCACTACTCAGTTTTCCATACCAGGCTCTTGGTGACTGCTTCAATCTATAAATTGCTTTATTTAGGGTGTGTTTGGTAAGGAATAAAACTTTTGATGAAAATTTTTGGAGAGTAAAAGTTGTCAAATGATGTGATATGATAGGAATAATGATGAGTAGTAAAGAGGATAAAGTTAAAATAGATTAGTTAGTTGTGTGGATAGTTCTGTAGAAATGATTGAAAAGGAGGGTAGTTGTATAAGAAAATGTGAAAAAATGATTAAAAAATATGATAGTTATAGAGAATGAAAAATTTTAGATTGAAAAGTTTTAAGTTGACAGTTTCTATTAATTGCCAAACACACTCTTAATTTACATACCAGACGTTGTTTTCTAAGGGATGACCGGGAGAAAGATTTATGTACACCTCTTCTTCTAAATCTCCTTATAAAAAGGCATTTTTAACATCTATTTGAAATAAAGACCACCTATTATTAATAGCAATAGACACCTACTATCTGAAATAAAGACCGCATTAAATACACAAATTTTAAAACTTTAGAATTTAATAAATAGCAATCTAATTAGACTAACCTACTTTCAATAATAAAAAAATACTTGTTTCTCTTACTATATTATAATTTAATTAATTAAAATTTTTTTATAAGAAATATCAATATATATATATATTTATAAACCCCTAATTTACTTTATGAATTTTAATTTACTGTTAGCATGCTAAATAAAGTGCAAATTAAGGTTATGTAATTTTAATGAAAGTATGATACTATTTAAATAAATAAATAATGATTTATTATTGTGTGAAATTAAAATGAATAACTAAAGCCTGAACTAAATACAGATGAATTTTTGCTATAAATTGATATGCGAATAATATCAAGTTAAACTAGATAAAAATTATAGGAATTAGATATATACAAGGTATATATGTATTATACATAGACTGAAAAAATAAAAACAATAAAATGAGGTGATTACTAGTTGAGCCGTGTGTCCACCTAAATATAAAAGAATATAGATATTTTATGAGACCAAGTGTAGAAGAAAATAATAAAATTTAAGAAATGTATATGTAAAAGTGAGATTGGTTTGTTAAATTGTTTAAATTAACATTCGAAATTGGGAGTAGAAATTTAATTTAATAAATATGATAAATTATTTTATATTATATACTACCATAATTATTAAATAAATTAGCAAAAATGCATAGACCAATATGGCCGAATTCATAATTTTCAAATGGGCGACAAATAGATAATTAATCAAGTTAGCATGAATTAAATAATTATAAAATAAGTTAAATTAGAATAGTTTAAACAATTATGTAAGTAATTATTTATGTAAATAAATAATTTGGATGGGAACCATGAGTTAAATGGAGATGATTCTAGCCTAGTAATTTCATGCTTTTAAAATGACGTATAGAACTCTATGATATATGAACCATGAATATCAGTTGGCGTCAATTTCCATTAAATTAAATGGGGTAGCCTCCCATTTAATTTAGATTCATGAATTAACAATAAAAAGAAGAAGAAGAAGAAGAAGAAGAAGAAGAAGAAAATATGATCATTCCTACGTGGATTGCTAAGCATGGCTATTCAAGGATTCGAGATACATGATACTATTTAAGATATTTGCTTTTATTGAGATTTTCTAAGAATACGGCGACGATTCAGGAAATTGAATTGGGATAGAATATGTGAATGTATAAAAAGGAAGAAGCTTTAGCATAAGGTATCTAACACGTGGGGTCATTTGATTACCTAAGCAAAAGAAGAAGTTAGGTTTAGAATGACTTCTCATCCAGGTGGGCTTGTTGGTTCCATTAATTTTTTATTTCAGAAATTCTCTGGTCTAATCTGATAACAAAGATAGATATTCATAACTCAGGAGAGTATGAAAGTGGAAAATTATTTTCTTTTCATTAACATATGATTGATAAGCAATTTTATTTAAAGGATTGCTGGATGATTTAGACTATTAAGATATCTAGATATCCATTAATTTGAAGCTTGACTAAAATTACACAGTAAAATAATAATAATAATAATAATAATAATAATAATAATAAATAAGAAGTATAGTTAACATGAGAAAATAATTGGTTGTCGTTCTATCTGAGTACGTAATAGCTTTATGGAGTTATGGGTATTATTATTTTTTTTGAAGTTTTACTGATTATAATTGATAATGGAGTTTAAAGGAATGATTTCAATTGAATATCCAGCATTCACACGTGGATTTCAAATATTCAATGTCCATATGTCCATCATGTGTAAATTTTTACATACTATTTAAAATTAATAGAAATTGATGTTTACCTATAAGGATATATGGAGTAATATATATATATATGACTTTATTAATACATAGAACTAAGAAGTGAGTAAGTGTAGTTATTTAATTAATTTAATGAGTATAGAAATTATAATTTATCAACAGGATTTATAATTTATATACGAGCCTTTGGAATAAATTGAGTTTTGTTATTTAATATTAGTTTTTGTTGAACCCATTGTTGTATAATAAATTTTAATTATATAAAATTATGATCAGATATATCACTTAGTGATAATTAGAAAAGTATGGTTGGCAATTAGAGATTTGTGTTGACAAGAGTTATATGCTTTGAACTAGATTTGGCATGAAAAAAGGTAAAGGAATAGTAATTTGAAGATAAAAGAGGTAAGTAGGACTTATTTTGAACCGAATGAATTATTTTATATTTCTTAGTCATGTATGTTTTGGATGTCGATAATTTTTTTATCTTTCTTTAAATGATTAGATCTAATTGAGATTGATTTATTGTGATGTTGAATTTGAACTTGATTTATGAATGGTATATGTTAGCAT
>JAXCLR010000081.1:54871601-54898345 GCA_035584095.1 Annona squamosa
CTACACAACTACCCATACAACTAACCTATCTATTTTAACTTTATTCTCTTTACTACTCATCATTACTCCTATTATATTACATTAATTTATATTGATTTGACAACTTCTACTCCAAAAACTTTTCATCAAAAGTTTTACCTCCAACCAAACACACCCATAGATAGAAATATTTAAGTACATCTTTATTGCACAATAATTACGATGCAGTTATCTCAAAATGGGTCTCATACGATCATAGAATTATAATCTACTCCGCCTGTTGTATTTAGAATTATGTATTTTGTTACCATACTAATTTTCATCCTAATTAGATAGGAGTATGGACCCCATCTGAAAATGGTACAAATTCAACGTAATAAAATAGTTTGAAGTAGATAACCATATTAAAGTTGTTTTTTCAACATGTAAATTGTTTGCTTTAAAATTTATATATAAATAAATTATTGTATAAAGTACCAATATATTTAAGTACATATAGAACACATCGTAGGCCAAATGCACAGTTAATTATGGTGCAGCTTCACTGCACAATAAGTATTCTCGTATATATATTAATTAGATGTTAAGGATCAATATCATTAATAAAGAAACATAGTCAATATCTCATCTTCTCCTCGAAATGGAAGATAACATCTAATTATCATCTGATCCTAATCTCATCCAACTTCTGAATCCACGTGATCTTTCCATTGAATAGAGAATTTATTAAAATTGATTCTTTTATTCCATGTGATTTCTATGCGAAAATTACTTATAAACATGAATTTAGATGTGAAATTTTATATAACAATGTTAATAATTGGTTTATTAATTTTATCATGATTCCATATCCATATAAAAAGCCATAATCTATGACATCCATATGGTGAAGATATTGGAATTCTCTATCCCATACTGTTTCCCATTAGTGTCTAATGCCAATCTTTCATAAGCCTTAATTTTCTTTCAGTCCTTTTTTCTATAATTTTTGATATATTCTTCTATAATTAATTAGCTTTCACTAAAATTTTAATAACTTTAAATAAATCGAATTGAATATAATTTAGGATTAATTGAAATATACTAGCTACCATTGTCCTTAATTAAAAATACACCCGCTAAGTTTGAAAATTTTCACATATATCCACTAAATATTTCATTAGTTTCAAATATATCCAATATGACAGTTAGGAATGCTTAATGATTTTAAAATCCAAAAATATCTCTAATTGATCGAGTATCTATTGACATTGGTGTCATATCCGGACACTTAGAACTAGGGATATAAGCCGGCCAGTTTTTCCTCAAAGGCATTTTTTTCAAAAAAAAATCTTTTTATGCTATCAAATAACCCTAATATATATGAAAATCAAAATTATTTCAATAAAAAATACCAACATTTTTAAAAGAAAATCTAATTTTATCGAATTTGTCTAGAATTATTATTTAAATAAGAAACCAAGCATATAAATGAAAAATATGCATGAGCCATTTTAAAATATATAAAATCAATGCAGTAAAATGATTTGATTTATATATCATTTTCCAATTTCATATACTTAACATCTAAATTGTATAAAATATTATGCCAAGATGGATAAATGATTCCTCCAATTATTATTATTACATTCTAATGCATTTATAAATGAATCTATGCATTTCACAATTTATGCATAATTATATTTTTTAAGAAGGTATAACTCATCTACGAATTTGATTAAAATGATTTTTTGGTAACATAGTAAAATCAATAATTTATTCCATAAAATCTTCAAGAATAATGATATTCACCAATATGTACTTATTTGAGATTAAAAATAAGAATAGGAAATTTTATGGGTTATGTATCTATGTTGAAAGTTTATATAAATCTGCAATGTAGATATCAAGATTTTATTAGAATTACCCATAAAAATTTCCCAAGGTAAGCACGCACTTTTATAATCAAATATTTTTTAAAATTTTTTTTAACGAACAAAATCCACGATGGTTTCTTTAAATATATAATATATCGTTATACCATATTATAATTAATATAAATTTAAACCGTTGACGAATATAGGATGCATTTTATAACAAAAACTAATTATATTTGAAATCAAATCCATAGATTATGTTTAGCATAAAAATTTGTATTTATAAATTAAAGAAAAGGATGATCTAGACCGATATCAATTTAAAAAAATATCTTAGTAATTTTTAATACTAAAAACTCAAATAAATAATAATCTTTGATTTTTGACTAACAGAGGTAAACCCGCTCGACTTACACCCTTGTTTAGAACTCATTCTACCTAACTTCTCTCTCAATTAGATAGGCTTTCATTATATGATTTTAACTTCTGTCGTAGCCCCAAATGACTATTATTATTAAATGACAAATGACATTTTCGACATTTACTATGATGGATAAAGAAGATTTTTAATTGTGTCCGCCGGAACGGGTAGAGATAAATTTCACTGATACTTAGCGAGTATATGTGAAAGTTTTAAAACGTAACTGATATATATATTTGCAATTAAAGGCAAAGATAGTGAGTGTATTTGATATTAACTCTATAATTTAATAATATATTTTGGTGATCTCTTTGACGTCCATTGAGGGCATGAGTACACGTAAGTCCTAACAAGTAGGCGTATTTTTTCATAAGATACTCATGCCTTTATAGCGATGTGGGTGCTACTACTCGAGTAGTACTAGCAGTGGTGGCATGCCCGGAAAGCACTTCCATCTAGGCTTGTATACATGCCTTGCGAGACCAGATCATGCACGTGGGGTTAATTACAGATATCAATTCTCGTGTAGGAAGCCAATCGTATGCACGCCTCAGTGCACTCAGGTGTACTACAATTATTTTTTAATTTTTTAAAATTTTTTACGAAACTGTTAATCTAAATATATTTAACATGTATATCATTTTTTCTATTTTTGGTAACTTTTAGATATTTTTTGGATTTATAAAATTCATTGGCATTTTAATAATTTTAATTTTAAAAAATTAAAAAATATACGTGTAGTAACCAGCTGCATTGAACCGGGATCCTTCTGGTTTAGAAGTTAGCTATCCTCGGGGCATTGGCACTATGCACTTTACCATGGATAGGGGTGCAACTTGGCTCAACCCGGCCCACGGAATCCGATATTTAATGGCATTGGAACTCGCTTTTCTACCACACATGCCCGAAGAACCCACACCTATTTGTAAATATGATAGGGTTAGGGTTCGAGTGGACCCGAGCCCAATTTCTATTTTATATGTATTATAAGATATATTTTATATATAATATCTAAAAAATATTTCTTTATACTTTTTGTATTTTATGTTATTTATATTTGTAAATACATGTTTGACATATTTTAATTATATTATAAATAAAGTATATTATTTTTATTTTTATTTATCTTTTATTTCTATAATCTTCTTCATTTATCTTTTTTTATGTTACATTTTTCTAAAAATATTCTTCATAGATAAACGATTTTATTAGCCCGGGCTAAACAAATGTCCTACTTTGCTCACCTCAAAAACTCATTTACTTTATTTTTCTCTTCATATACTTGTTTTTCTAAATGTATTTAATGTATAAAATAAGTTTTACAATTTTTGGATATGTGCATATACACAAATGTTTAAAAAAAATTTAAAAATATATACACATATCCAAAAAATGTAAAATTTAGTTTATACGTTAAATACACTTAGATAAACAAGTGTATGAAGAGAAAAGTAAAAAAGTTTTTTGTAAATGAGTTTTTTGAGATGGGCTAAGTGGGACATTTGCTTTGCCCAGCCTAACAAGATACTCATCTTCTTTATAGTATTATATTTTTTAAAAATATGTGGTTTGACCGTATATTATTACATTTACTTATATAATTTGTTATTATTGTACATTCATATAAAATTTTAAACCTATCACTTTTAAATAAAATGTAAATTTATCAACCTAAATTCCAACTTGATACCCAATCTGAACCCGATTTTCAAAAATAGGGTTAGGATTTCGGTTTTACACATAGGGTTAGGATTAAGATTAGGGTTGAGGTAAACCCGGATTTCATGAGCCCGAGTTACACTCCTAACCGTGGAGACCATCCATGAGGACCACACTTATCTTTTTTGAAGACTTAAAACACCTGGGTCACGTATGCTTTATCCTAATATCACAATCTTTTTTCGATCCATGAGCCAAAAATAAAATTATAATAATTTTCCTTTCTAACCGAGTTAATACAGGATTGAAAATTTGGCTGCAAAATGATGGCTGCATTTAATAAATTTGATTGTAGTGTGAGAAATAATATTACTGTTACTTTAAGATGTTGTTCAGTATTTGTTTGGTAACTTATAACGAAAGAAAACAATTTTTATATTATCTATTATAAAATAATTAGTTAAGAATTTTAAATGGATAAAAAGATTTTTCATGCTTGGTAATAGGTACAAAGGTTATGCTTTCATGTAACCAGATTACATAAAAGCAATTTTATATAACTCCCTTTATTTTTTTATTAAAACCCTTCATTTTTCAATGTTAGTAATTAATGTAAAATTTAAGTTGTTTATTGTATTTAACATCATTTATTTAGTTAGGAGACCAAGTTTCATTCAAATTAAAAGTGCAACATCTATGTTTGCTAAAAAATAAGTACATTCACATGTAAATTAAAATTTTGCTTGGATTCAATTACATATTTATTAAAATATAATAATACATTATAAAATTATTTATTTACATAATAGCAATACTTTAGATGATTTAGTGTTAAAAATACTACCTAAAAATTATTATTTAATATTAAATTATTTTATTATGTTAATTTTGTATATTTATAGACTAGGCTAGTGATACTAAATAAATAAAAGGACTTTGATGATAATATAAATAATACTAAATATCATAAATAGAGTGAATGATTATCAAAAACAATCTAGATATTATAATTTCAAAAATTTTATTTAAAAAATTTTTCATTGTTCATTTCATTTTTTAATTTTTTCTCCACAAACATGTGTAATAGCCCAGAATCGAATCCTAAACTTGTTTTATTAATCATATAGGTAAAAATATTTCAAATTAATTATCAAAGTTTAAAAATTAATAAATTTTTATAAGTATGGTATTTTAGAGCCTAAACATATTTTAAAATTCACACATTAATAATTATATTATTAAATATCTACAAAAGTGTACATCATTGTAGATTCTAAATTAATTTTTTAATACAAATATTAAGCTAACATATGAGGTTTAATCATTTAGGGAAAACTGTTTCAAATTAATTATTAAAGTTTAACAATTAATGAAAAAATTTTATGAAGTACGTTTTGTAGGGCATAAAATATTTTGAGATGAAAAAATTAATTATATTATTAAATTTTTATGATAAAATTTTTATTTTTCTTTTAAATTTTTAGTTTTTTAGATAAAATTCAAACATGACCGGTACAGGCATAATACGATCGTATATACATTTTTGTAGATGGCCATATATACATCTTTGTATGGATGTATGTCCTAAAGTTTGAGAGGGAGGGAAGTGAGGAAATGGGAAACTAAATATTTTCGTAAACTGTAGAGTAATTTGACATAATATAAATAAAGTGAAAATAAATAGGATTTTTTTATGAAAATATTAAAATACATGGGTAAAAATGAAAAAGATCTCTGTCTTTCTTGATTTTTTTTTTTACAAACACTTATTTCGATTGAAAGTTTTATTATGACTTTCATGGATCACATTCACATTTACGGTTTTTGTTTAATGTATTGTTATTGATGATATTCTTGATAAAATTCTTGGAAATATATAAATATTGATAGTGTTTCTATGAAACCTTTCTTGTATGTAGTCTCTTCATTTTTAATATAGCATGTGCCACCAAAAACTTTTTGAAAATGTATACTTCTGGCAACTTACGACCAAAACGCAGCAAAATCTTGGCAGCTTATAAGCTCAATGTTTTGGCTGCATATTTTATTCTACATAAGCAGCAAACTTTAAGAAACTCAGGCAGAAGAATCAGCAGCCATTTTTTTTTCTCCTTGTGAGTAAATTAATGCTGGCAATTATCATTTGCAGCATCTGCTGCTCTTTTCTTTGCAGCAATTAGTAACAATCCAAAGATTCACATATTTAATTAAGAGGAATGACGCCCATAAAAAAACCAAGAGGAATAATCATGTTAACGCAGGCTAAAGCGAATGTGTGGCTCAGCTCGTTTCAAAAAATTCATTTATAACTTTTTTTATTTTTTTTCATAGACTTATTTATCTAGGTGTACTTAATATATAAACAAAGTGTTATCATTTTTTATTTATGTATATATTTTTTGAGATTTTTAAATATATGAGTATTTTCTATGGAAGACTGGGCAATTTTCAAATACACATATACACATTGATGTTTTAAAATTGCAATATATACATGTAAATAACCAAAAATTATAAAACTTAGTTTATATATTAAATACACTTAGATAAATAAGTGTAAGAGTACGAAGAAAAAAAGTTAAAAAATATTGTAAATGAGATAGGCCCCAAATATATTAAAATGCAATAAAATTTTATACAATAATTTATCCATATATAAATCATACATTAAATGGTTTAAATGTTGAAAATATCATTTTAAATTTGATATTTACATTAAACTATTTTATTATATTAATTTTTTACCATTTTCAGATAGGCTCCATATACATATTGGGACGAAAATTGGTATGGTTATAAAATAAATTATTTTAAATACAATGAGTAGAATAGAATATGATTTTATCATGATGTGGGGCTCACTTTAGTGCCATTGCACCGTAATTATCTAGTGCAATGGCTCTACACCTGAATATTTTCTTATATATATATAATATGAAGGATGGATGGGGTAGATTTATTATTTATTGGTAGAAACGAACATGGAAACACAGATACAGAGTATATATAAGATGGCCACCTACGTAGCTTTGTTTATTTAATCGAAGTGAAGAACAGTGCTACAACACATGCTCGTAAGGCATGAGGACGGATACAAACTACGAAGAGAAGAGGAGATGGCCATCTATCATATGTTTATAGCTAGCTAGCAAGGTGCGTCCTTATGTACGTAACTTAGAGCGTAGTAGTGATGGCATCGCGGTAGGCATGCAATGCATGGCATGCCTCATCAGGAATTTAATATTTTTTGTGGGACTGTAAGTTGGAGTTAGAAGTGAAAAATAGAATATTTTAAAATTTATGTAATTGATAGGTAATGATGGAAGTAAATTGGAATGATCAGTACGGTTGGAAGGAAAAATGACTAGAATGTGAGGATACGAATGCAAAAAATATAATGATTTTGAAGTAAATGCTACTTTTGAAACGTGCTCTTCCATGCCTTAAGCTAAGTAATATGATGTGATAGAGGTAATGATCATGAGTAAAATAAATAAAATTAAAATAAATGAAATAGTTATATAAAAAGTTATGGAGAAATAATTGAAAAGTAGAATAATAATATAAGAGCATATAAAAAATAATTAAAAAATTAAAGTATTTACGAAGATGAAAAATTTTATGTATACTTTGTAATAAATGTATTTTGATATACAAATATATCTCAATCAAATATTGCGGATAACTATATTTAGTAAAGAAATCAATCTACTTTTAAAGATTCAACTTTCTACAACTGTGGAATACGGGTTATGTCCAACTAGATAGAAATACTCTTTTTTATTTTCTTAATTTTATTAAAATTTTACATATAATACATTCTAACATCATTTAAATACCTTTTATTCATAATCTTGAAAAGAAAATTTCAAAAATCAACACAAAAAACCCAAATCTTTCTCTCTTACCTCCGGTCAGTGGTGGGTTGGATGACGGCTTGCACCGGCGATAGTGCAGAGAACATGTAGAGGCCGGCTCCTCTCTACCTTCACCTCTTTCTCCTTCTCCTTCTTCTTTTTTTCTTCTCCTCCCTTTATCTCTCCCTAGCACGAACAGGGCGCCGGCCCGTTTTCCCTCTTGTGGTTTTTTTTTTTTTTTGTTTTGGTAGTCCGCACACACGTGTATGGCTACTCATGTTTTATATTTTTTATATTTTCATATGTGTATATATATATATATCATGAATAATAAAATTTAAATTTTATAACACATATCCACAGTATACATTTAAGCCATTAAATCATTGTCATTCATTAATTTAGATAATTTAAGTTAATTAATTATCTAGAGTGGACAGCTTGATTGCAATTAATTAATCCAAGATTAATTAATATGCTTTTCTATTTTTAATTCAATATTAAATCTTAGCTAATCGTCATTTATTTCTTAATTATCTGTTTTCTTACTGTATACTTTTGGGCCATTAATTTGTGTTCAATTTCATTAATTTGATAATCCGAAAATTTTCATTTATATAAGCTAAATGCTTAGACAGCAATGAAAAATTACGGGTGCTACAGAGTGATCTTTGTAGCAAGACATTAGGTGCTAATTTCTTCAGATGCCCTTTCTTCCTCTTCAGCCTTTCTTTTATAGAAGTTTGGAGCTGGTTTTGAGCTAATGGCGAGATGACGATTGACATCCACCAAGCTGGAGATGCTTGGTGCTTTGTCTTCTTTCAATCTGAATGACAGCCTACAGGAGCTGTCTACTGCTTTTACTGTGCAAAAATTCTCACGAGGCTATATTGTTTGATGCTTTTGTTGTTTAGAGATGCCCCTCGTGGCTACAGTGAGATTCTTATCAACATATTTAAGTCTACTTGTTAACTTATCTATATAACTTCTTTGATTTTTCATATTATTTGATTTAGAGCTGAAGTTTCTAAATAATACATTTATGGTTGGATTTTAATATGTACCTCTAATCATTGTTAATGATTTTACTCTAGAGGGCCTAACGCAAGATCATAAGCCTTCAAGCACTCTTCTAGGCAACGTGATTTGGGATTTCACAGAGACTCTGAATATACTATGATCCTTTCACGACGCAAATTTAGTAACATAGCTCCGATACCAAATATATCCTAAGTAGTATGAAAAATAGAAAAAATTATATAGATAAGTTAAAAAAAAGACTTGAATAAGTTGATAACAAAGGCTGTTAACTTAAAAGATTTTTTATTTGTATTTTTATATGATTTATCAAAGTTTATACTCGGTATAAATTGTCTCTAACTTGTCTATATAAATAAGAATTTAAACTGCACGGAGGATTTTTTTCTAAATAATTTTGAAGATAAGTTCTTTGTTGTTTTAAAATTTTTAATTCTTTTCATAATTCTTTTAGGTGTGTATGCATTATGTCATTTTTTTAAAGTTTCATCCAAAGATCTCCTAGGATCAAAAGAGAGTGATTTCTAAATAAATCTATATCTATGGTCACATTTCTTTCTTCTTCTTCCCTTATTTCTTTAATTTAGGAGTTTCTTCTGTGAAGTGATGGGTACCTCAAATTAAAGTTTCCAATGGCAAGGAAGAGTTATTTGATTCCATTTAATTATTACGGTTACTATTACATTTGCTTTTCTTATATCATTTTCTAATAATATCATTCTGCTTTTAATAATTATTTAATAGCTTTTGTGTTGAAGGTCATGGCCATGACTTTGTAATGGATCCTATATGCCAACGTTATGGGTAGAGATGCTTGTTTATTTTGCAATTATAAACTTTTAGGTTTAAAAATCAAAGCATCTAATACGTTTTGATCTTGTAATAAGATGGTATAGTTTGGATAACAGACAAGATAAATTTGTCCTCTATATAAATTGTTTCTATCATACCTAATAATGAGTCTTGAAATTTATTAAATCTACCATCTCTTAGTCATAATAAGATTGAGATGTCTATGTCTTCCCCGATTAAAGGTTTGACAAGTACTTGTAGAAGTCCTAAGTGAATAAAATTATATGTTAATAAATCAATTGTTTGCTTAAGAGTACGGTGGTTTTATGTTGATTAAATAATAAAATCATTTGTTCAACTGTTTTGATTTTACAGTTTGATAAAAGTTGAAATTACTCTTTTTTATATATTTGACTATTTAAGATGTCCGGTATCTTCCAATGGTGTAACTTTTTTTAAAAAAATATCTATATTAATTTCTTCTATGTTTAATACACTACCTTGGCTACTACTTTTTTTATTGAGGTATTATACATTACATCTCAATACATCTTACCATCAAGATCCAAGAAAATTCTTACAAAATTCAAATAGAAAGATTCAAGGCTTTCAAACATCAATGAAGGATATCATAAGCTCTTAAGTATTAAAAGAGAGTGCACGAGCTCTCAGACATGGGAAAACAAAGCACTCATGTTAGATTTCAAACTCGTATCACTTGTCCAAGATGACATGTCCTCTGTCACCTGCGTTAGTCGCAGGTAACGCTAGTATTTGATTTAGAGCAAGTTCCTAAATAATAGATACATGGTTGGATTTTAATACGTTAGTGAGGAGAGTTTAAAATGCAAATACTAAAATTTAGCAATATTTAAAATCCTAATATGTAAAATTAAGAGTTTAAAATGCTAATAAAAAATTAGAGAAATTACGACACAGATTTACCTCAGGCTCCCCCAAAAAACTGCTGCTGCCACAGGAACGAAGCTGAGAGCCTGGGAGATGTGTACATGCTAAGGGTTGGCATGCATTGACACGTAACAGGGAAAAGGTCAGGAGCGTGAACACCGAGGATTGACTATAGGAGTGAATAACAAAGAAGTGAGGGTGCACACTGCACAGTGCCACTACTGCGTCGGTTTTATAGCACGTAATTAATTTTTTTCGTAGGATGGTGTAAGGGGTAAAAAGATAGAATATTTTAAAAATTACATAATTAACAAAAAATAATAGAGATAAAGTTGAAATAATTAGGATTGTTGGAAGGAAAAATAACTAGAATGTAGGGTTAAAAGTAAAAAAATATGATAATTAATAGAGTAAATAACTACGTTGGAAAACATGCGATCGCACTTTACCACAATTTTCCACTCTTGTATCTTACCCCATGTGCCCTAAGAAAAGTATATAATATGATAGACTTAATGATCGTAAATAAAATAAATAAAATTTGAATAAACAAAGTATTTATATAAAAAGTCATGGAGAAATTATCGAAGAGTAAAATATCTGCATAAAAAGATACAAAGAAATGATTAAAAGATAAAGTATGCATAAAAAGATACAAAGAAATGATTAAAAGATAAAGTATTTATGGAGATGAGAAATTTTAGGTGAAAAAATTTTAAGTATACATCGTAATAAATGTATTTTGATATATAAATATAGTTCAATTAAGTATTGCGGATAACTACATTTAATAAAGAAATATATCTACTTTTAAGGATGTCTTACTTTCTGCAACTGTGGAAAATAAGGTAATGTTCAACTAAATAGAAATAACCTTTATTAATTTATGATTTTGCAAAAATGTACTTATTTTGAAGAAATTACAAAAAAATCTAAATTTTGTTGGAAAATTTACGAGATATATTTCCAAAAAGAGTAGTATAGAATATTCTACTGACTTAATAAGGAATTTCATAAGAAAATTTTAGAAAAATTGCAAAAATCCCCTCGAGAATATTTTCATACAAATGTATGATGTTGATAATCCAACTATCGGTTTCAATATTTCTTGACATTCTAATTCATTAGATGGGTTGGATTACTTATAAACATTATTATTAGAACTTATTAATGGGAAATTTTTAAATGGCGAAGATTTCACTTTATTATGACATATAAAGATGATAATAGAGATTGAATATGTTAAAGGAGTAATTGACTTCTAGTAAAATGACGAATATGCTCAAATTTTTTTAAAAAAAAAATTATCTATATTAATTTCTTCTGTGTTTAATACATTACCTCGATTACTACCTTTTTTATTAGGGTATTATACATTACATCTCAATACATATTACAATCAAGCTCCAGACAACTTTTACAAAATTCAAACAGGAAAACTGCAGGCTTTCAAATATCAATGAAGGCTTTCAAATATCAATGGAGAAGGTCATAACCTCTCAAGTATTAAAGGAGAGAGCACGAGCTTCCAAACATTCGAAACAAAGCACTGATGTTAGATTTCAAACTCGTATCACTTGTCTAAGATGACATGTCGTCTGTCACCTTCCCTAGTCGTAGGTAACGTCTACTACTTGATTTAGAGCAAGTTACTAAATAATACATATATGGTTGGATTTTAATATGTTCTCCACTATATACCTATCGGCACCGGCACCAGAGCAGTTGCATATCCTCAGCGGTTGGGCGGCCAGTGCTCGCGAAGGGAGAGATCTATAGGCCTGAACACCGTGGATAGACTGTAGGCGTGAATAGCAAAGAAGTGATCTGCATTATTTTATTAAAAATCAGGGGCATATAAATCATTTTTTTCCTTAAAATATGTGATTTTTAAAAATAAAAAATAAATATGTAAAAGTATTATAAAATGGAAAAATTTAGTAGATTAAACTAAATACAAATAAGAAAACATGTTTACGAAGAAAAATTCAAAAAAATAAAAATAAAATGAAAAAATTGACTATTGTATGATAAGCTAATAAATAATATATTGTATAGTATCATGACTATACATATATGAGTTATTCAAGTGCACGCAACTGCATCATGTCAAAAGGGGCCCTACATGATCATAAAATGCTGTTACCATACACATCTATAACAAATTAAATTAGATATGTGTATGGACCCCATCAGAAAATGGTATGAATTCAACGTAATAAAATATTTTAATATAAATAACAACTTTAAATAGTTTTTAATATATAAATTATTTGTTATAAAATTTATATATGGATCATCGCCCATATATACATAGATAATAGAGTCGTTCAATTCATTTATAGAAAGAGATGCAGATAAAAGACAAAGCGATGACCACCTGCCTAGCTTCATTTATTTAATAGAAACGAACAACGGTACAACAAACACACGCACGAGACATGAGAAGATGGTCATCTATAGATAGATAGATAGCGATGTACGTCCTTGTCTTAGTAATAGTGAAAGTGGTAGCGCTAGTAGTGGAGAAAACAAAAGGACTTTCATCGCCGCATGCATGCATGCATGCCTGATCAGACTTGATCAGCATCACCGGCAAGGAGGCCCGATCATGAACGGCCGCTGACTACCCGCATCGGAACGAGAGGCGCAAAACCCCCTTCGGTGTTGGGCAGGTGGTGCGAGTGAAGGAAGAGGCCTGATGCGTGGTGGGAGTAGGCAACCCCTAATGGTGCGTATATTGGAACAGCACCTTCCATCTCTCCGCAGCTGGCTGACGTTGCTACAGCGATTGCCGAGCTCTCTCAGAAAGCAGCTGCTATAGGAACCAAAGCTGAGGGGCTGAGAGATTTATACATGCTAAGGGGCTTGCATGCAGTGGACAGGTAATACCGAGGATGGCGATAGACTATATGAAGGATGCATCATAGGCATTAAAATGTGAAGGATGGATGACATCGTCCACACGTAGATTAGATTTAGTCGTGGATGGAAAGCAGCATAGAAACAGAGACAGACAACGAGAGATGATGACCACCTAGCTAGCTTCGTTTATTGAATTGAAATGAAGAACAGTACAACACACGTACATGAGACGCGAGAAAGCACACATAACACATGAGGAGTAGAAACAAGTACGAAGAGAAGAGAAGATGGCCATCTATTATATTATGTTTATAGCCAGCCAGCGACGTGTCGTCCTTATCTAAGTAGTGCTAGTAGTCTAGAAGCAGTGGCATCCATCTATGCACGACAAGGACTTCCATCGCTGTGGTATGCACGCATGCCTCGTCAGATTCGAGAGGGATCGACGACGAGGACCGATGAGGAGCCGACGCTGAGCACCGACGGCGGTACATTATGATTAAAATCAAATTCGCTGTTGGGCAGGTGGTGCGAGTGAAGGAAGAGGCCTGATGCGTGGTGGGAGTAGGCAACCCCTAATGGTACGTAAAATGGAACAACACCTTCCATCTCTCCGCAGCTGGCTGACGTTGCTACAGCGATTGCCGAGCTCTCTCAGAAAGCAGCTGCGATGGGAACCAAAGCTGAGAGCCTGAGAGATTTATACATGCGCAGGCGTTTGCATGCACTGACATGTTCAGGTGCGTGAATTCCGAGGATGGCGACAGATTATATGAGGCGTGAATAACAAAGAAGTGATCGAGGGTGCACTACCCGCTGCATTCTTTTCTTTTCTTTTCTTTTTTAATTCGCATATATATGGTAAAATTATATATTAAAAATTTTAAAATTAATAGAACGTAAAAGGATGTCAAATACATTGGTCCTGGCAGTGCAATCATAAGTAGTGACAAGCATATGTTGTTCTCCTTATATTCAATTTCATTTTCTCAAATTATTTAGAAAATTGATATCTCGATTACAGTGGCGCGGAAATCATATTGGAAGTTAATCTATTAGCTACTCTTCTAAAAATCATATTTTACACCTAAGAAAAGGATTAACAATAAGCTAAATAAGCTAATAAAGATAAATTAGAAAAACCTTTTAATAGAATAACAGTTCATTTTTTAGGTGTAAAAAAGTGGAGAAAAATTTACAATGAAAATTTAGAAAAATAAGAGAGTGTAGTATTGTAGTAACCATAATTTTTAAATTGCAACTTTCAACATACAACATATATATGTGTGTAAACTTTGGGCCAAGGAATTAATGAGATCGAATATAAATAAATGACCTAAAATTATAAAAATAAAAGAAGAGGTAAATAACAAATAAGTAATGATGAGTTGAAATGCTATTATTGATTGGAAAAATGGAAAGTTATACTAATTATTGTGGTTCAATGGTTTTAATTAAATAATTAATTGATTTAAATTATTTAAATTAATGAATGGCCATGATTTAATGGCTTAAATGCTTACCATTGGGTTTAAGTTATAAAATTTAAAATTTTATGATTCATGACTTATAAATATATATAGACATAAATATATATGGACATATATAAGGAAGAACCGTACATGTGTATGTGCTAACTATTCAAATAGGGGACTACAAAAGAGCCCCCTTTCAGTTTGTCCGAGCAAACAGAGACGTTGGGGGGACAAAGAAGAGAGAGAAAGGGAAAAAAAAAAGAAAGAGAATGAGAAGAAGAGAAGGAGAAGAGAAGGGAGGATGGCTACCAATGTTTGCCGCCCACGTCATCGTCATCGTCGCTGCCGCCACCGTCCTCCACCAGTTGCCGGTGACTGGAGGTAAGAGAGAGAAAGAAGGGTTTTTGTGAATTGTTTAAATTTCTTCCCCAAAACATGTTGAAGCATAGGGATTTTTGTTGATTCTTGTAGATCTTTAAGAAATCATAAATATTTTGGGTAGAAATGCAATTCTATGCTATGGATTGAAACCACAAAGTTAAGGGAAAGCTAGGGTTTTGATCTTCTATCCCAAATCATGGGCGAAAAGATGGGGTTTTAATATATTCGTATATATGATGATAATTAGAGTGCACAATATGTAAATAGAAGTCTAAAATTAATCCAATGCACGAATCCGAAATTTCAAGAGTTGAAAAGTTTAATATTTCTATCCTAAATTTCCATATAGACTATTTAAATGATGTTGGGATACATTATTTCTAAAATTACACATATAATCTTGGGTAGGAAAGGAAATTTAAAATTTTCATCATACCTTGATAGTAGAGAAGTTCTAAAATCATGACCTAGGCATAGGGCTTTTGTACTTTTTGTATATGGGATGATTTATTAATACTTTTGAACCTGTTTGGATGTGGAAATAGGATTAAAAAAATCAGGGCAAGTGGGTATATATGTTACAAGTATGTGTTGTTGTTTGTAAACATTAAATTTAGTAGTTTAATAATATACGAACATGAATTTAGATCAAAATGTGAAAATCTTAAAGCCAAAATCTAGACATATATGGTGAATGAAATTGGGTAGTTAGGAAATTTATGTGGAGGTTATTAGATTTCTTCTAATTAAATGTATATGAGGTGGATTTTATATAATCTTGGTATTAAATAGATGTGAAAAAAAGGTATCAGTTATATGACATGTATATGGATGGTTGGTGGTTATTTGAATGATTTTAAAATATTAAATTTGCTGAATTTATATTATGTGAAAATGAAATGGAGTAAAATTCCTAAATTTTTAAGCTTAAGACTCATCATTTAAATGACTAGAGTTGAAAGTATATGAGTGATGAATTTGGATTTAAAGATGGCTTCTAAATAATTTAATTATAATTTTAGAAGCATGATGTATGTTCATTGGTGATAAATGGGTGGTTAAGAAAATTTGTAATTATAAAAAAATGTATATGTATATATATAAGAATTTCAAGTAAGTCTAAATGAAGATTAAATTTAGGCAAGAGCATATATGATGAATTTGGCTATGATAAATGGGTAATAATTATTATTTTAAAATAAGTATAATACATATGAACGATGATGAAATGATAAATTATAGGCTAGATGAACGAAAGTAAAGGGAAGTTGGGGAAAACTCAAGTATTAAATTGAATTTATGAGCTTGGATATTAATTATTCGTGTTTAATTATTGTATTTGTATAATTATGATTAGTTTGATGATTAAATGATGAGATATTATATGTTAAGCCATGAGTGTTGAGATTTAAGTGAAATAGCCTAGTTAACAAGTTGTTCAACCATGAAAATAAATTATTAGATTTACTCATAAGTTTGATGTAGAAAGGGAATAAATATGAAACTAAATTAATGATGCGTTTTAAGCAAGTAAGAGAGTTAGCTAAGAGTAAAATGAAATAAATTACAAAATCGAAAAAAACATGTTGGGTAAAATGTTATTATAGTTTAAAACATCAAGTTATTTAAGCTATTTTTCAATGGGGTATTTGAGACTGAATAATTACATTTTTAAGGGAAAGTTGAAATTAGGTTGCAAAACCTAATTAAAATAGGAAGCTCCATTATGTCTAAATATAGCTGAAAATGGTAATGAAAAGCCTATCTTGATGTTTTAGAAATATAAGAATATGATGGAATGAAATAAGTAGGCAATCTATTTGGCTTTAAATTGTTAAAATAGGTCGTGAAGGCTTTGTTCAGTTTAAATGACCTTTATAATATGAAAAGATTATTTATATATCATGTGAAAGGTGTGTTATTCCATATGTGTTAATTCATGTATCAAACAAAAATTTATGCAAATATGAAATTTAAGATATGATATAGATTAAATTTATAAATTCTAAGTATGTAAGATTTTTTAAGATTAAGATGAACTTAATTTTATGATGTCACTGGGTTGAATTCCATATTTGGAAGTCTAGAGTGTGAATAGGAGGTTTGTTCAAGTGTAGGATAAAAATTATTTAAATGAGATTTTTCAAACAAAGAAATGATTGAATTTCTTACTAAATCCAATGAAAAATGAGCAAGTAGGAAAGAAGTATGCATGCAGCTTGGTATGCTTGATGATGAGAATGATATGTTTAGATAATATTTCATATTAGTTATGCTAAGGAGTGATAAAGGAAAGATGGAGGAAAGCTAAAGGAAAAAGATGAGAAAGTCCTTCAAGTTTTCATTTCAAAAGAATGGTGCGATAAGAAAATTTATATTTGCTTTTTTATTTCAAGAAAGGTTATTTGCCAATGAGTTTATGTTATGTAAATGCTTCTTTAAATTAACATGCATTGAAAAGGTACTTGGGGATGACCATTGCCCTATGCATATGTTTTTTTTAAAAAAATGCCTGCTTTAAAATATGTTTCATAACTTGATTTTTGTGTATAGACCCTATTATCACGTTGAGTTGTCAAAACTCAACTCATAACATAAATGCATATGATGCACATGTGAATGGAACTCATGCATGGAAAGTGAATTAAGAAGGCTTTGTCAAAGTTAGAAGAGGACAGGTTGTCTGCCCTTGATGTAGCCCAGTCGGTGCGCTCGGCACCTTTCAGTAAAAAAGTTTTTATGGATAGATGATTACTTGGTAAGTATCATCATCCCATGGGAAGATGTTATTTAATGATGCATGTGTGTACACTCATCTCATTATCACACATGCATAACAGGAACTTGAGAATTTTATAATTTCAGTTAATGCCACGGGTTTTGAAAATTATGTATTTCTAAATACTTGCTTACTGAGTATTTTATACTAATTATTTTCAACTAATCAAAGAGTGCAGATAATGCAGATTTGATAGAAGATGCTTCATTGCTAGTAAAGCAATAAATGTATGATTTTCAATATTTCTAAAGAATTGGAGTCATCGGGATGTAATTAGTATAATTGTGAATATATATTATATTTAAATATTTTATGTTATTATTAAATATAGTAGTTAACTTCTTGTGTGAAGTATGATTGTATAAGAGATTTGATGAATTTAAAATAGATAAGAGATTTGATGAATTTAAAATAGATGTGAATGAATTTAGTAGGAAATTTCATACTATGTAAAGATTAACAGGTTTTGTCTACCAAATTTTAGTTAAGAAAATGGAACCAAAATGGGTTCCAAAAGAAAAGAAAAAAATTTAGGTTGATTTCCTAGCGCATTAGAAAAGCTTCCATTCATGTAAGCATGAAACTTTAGTTTCATTCATAATCTTCACCGCAACGGGAATCAGAAGTTCAAATGGACAATACAGAAAAGACAGGAGAATGAGCTATCTTGGTAAGAAATGGATGCCGAATACTAGAGCCTTGCCTACTTCCATGGCAAGTTTGTATCATGGGGTCATATTGGAGAGACCAACATTTCAAGGAAAATAGGTTTGAGGGAATGGCAAATTCAAGGAAGGAAACAGAAGAGAGAGACGAGAGCATTGGTTACTTTGAGGAAGAACTTAAAGAAGAGACGCTTATTAGGGAGCAAAGAAAATGAAAACAAACAAATGAGGATAGCACTAAGGGGGTAGGGAGAGATACTTTGCACAAGAGAAGTGAAGTGATGAGGTGATAAAACTAGACGAGAGGTTGACATTCAAGGCTAGGGAGGATTACTTGACCTACTAAGAGAAATGAGGGTATTATGTTAGAGTTGTCATGGGCTTGGTGTTAGGAACAAACTAAATTTCCTTTGTACTAATTGAGAAAATCTTCAAGTAAAATTTGTATTTCTGATGGACTCAATCAATCGGAAATGATTTTACAAGGATCAACAAAAACAAAGAAGAAAAAGGAATTCTCTGGTATTCAAAAATCTCCCAGCTCTCCCGCGCTCTACCTTATTTATACTACTCAAGTAGTAGCCACCCTCCACTTGAGTTACTCGGTCTCTTGCGCCTGCTGCACGGTTGTCTGTTGCACGGTCTTCCTCATCATACGCCTCGACTGTGGTTCAGGGCTCCACCTTGCGTTAGGCCTCAATGACTCTCTTGGCCTTAAGTGATAGCCCCGGTCAGCATGGCTCTCTCGTGCATGGACAAGGGGTCCATCTGAGCTTGCATAGGGATCATCGGAATGGTCCCTATCATCCCCGCCTGCCTGAGAACTAACTTGGTCCTCTATGTCAATGTAGAAGTTAGGAAATCGTCGACGGAAAGAAGACAATTCTTCCAACGAATCGTCGCAATTAGGCAACCCCTTCCAATGCACCAGAATTTCATCGCATTCCCACTGGCCCTTGAATATGCGACGATGGTCGATAATCCCAGCAGGTAGCAACTACAACTCATCTGCAACTGTAGTCGGAGGAAGTTTCGAAGCGGTTAATGAAGGATCCACACAAGGTTTAAGGAGTGAGACATGGAAAACTGGATGGATGTGTGACTCTGCAGGAAGACTCAGTCAGTAAGCCACCGAGCCAATGCGCTCAACCACCGGAAAAGGCCCGTAATATCGTGCAGATAATTTGTGCATTCGCCCAGAGCGTAACGAATTTTGACAAAAAGGCTGAAGACGCAAATAGACCCGATCGCCCACTTGGAACTCCCGTTCTTGGCGCCCCTTATCAGCTTGTTGCTTCATCCTCAACTGGGCCAGTTCCAAGTTCTCCTTAAGATGTTGCAACAACAAATCACGATCTCTCAACTGCGCATCAATAGCTGGAAGATTGCATGACCCAGATTCATAAGTGGGAATAGAAGGTGGCTGGCGTCCATACACAACCTCAAAGGGTGTGCTCTGTATTACAGACTGGAAAGCTGTATTGTACCACAGCTCAGCCCAAGGAAGCATACCAACCCATTGGGAAGGGCGATCCATACAGAAACACCTAAGATAAGTTTCTAAGGTGTGGTTGACGACCTCCGTCTGTCCATCTGTCTCCGGATGGTAAGCAGTGCTATACTTCAGATCAGTCTGATGCTCTCGAAAGAATGCCTTCCAAAAGGTGCCGAGAAAAATGGGGTCACGATCAGATACAACAGTTCGAGAAAACCCATGAAGGCGCACCACATTATGTACAAAAGCTTGAGCAACAGCAATAGCAGTGTAAGGATGCTGAAGAGCACAAAAATGAGCATATTTAGGTAAGCGATCCACCACAACCATTATGGATGAGCGCCCTTGAGAGTAGGGCAATCCATCGATGAAATCCATCGATACATCCGACCATATGGACTGAGGAATTGGCAGCGGCTGTAGTAGCCCAGCTGGACTCTGAGCTTCATACTTGGAATGATTGCAGATGTGACACGCGGCCACATGAGCACGAACTGCTGTCTTTAATCCTTTCCAAGTGAAATGCTCTTGAATACGTTTGCTCGTTCTCAACACACCAGCATGCCCTCCTAGAGACGAGTCATGAAAATGTCTGATAAGGGCCGGAATGTGGATGCTGTCTTCTGGAAGCAACAATCTGCCCTTTTTGAACAAGTGATTCCCCTGAATCGAATACTGCGGAAAACTCAAAGGGTCCTGAATCACCCTCTCTTTGAAATCTGATAAAGCCTTATTGTCTAAGCATTCCTGCAACAGAATTGCATGGAGGGGCAAATGTCGATAACTGACAGAGATATGAGAAAGTTCAGCTTGCCTAGATAGAGCATCCGCTGCGGTATTGGACACTCCTCACTTGTACTCCACACAAAAATCATAGGCCATAAGCTTAACCAACCATTTCTGCTGTACAGGGGTGAGAACCCTTTGATGCGTCAAGAAACGTAGGCTATTGTGATCTGTGCGAACCACAAAACGTTGGCTAATCAAGTAGGCCCTCCATTTCCTCACAGCAAGAACAACCGCCATCAGTTCCTATTCATACACGGACTTACCATGATGAGTAGGTGACAATGCTTTACTAAAGAATGCCACAGGATGCTCGTCTTGCAATAGCACAGCTCCAATTCCAAAGGCAGAAGCATCACACTCCACCATAAAAGTCTTATTAAAATCGGGCATAGCTAGAATGGGGGTTGTAGCATAGTTGATCACAACCTCACAAAGGCAGCCTGTGCCCCATCATCCCAAACGAAGGCGTCCCTTCGTAGTAACTTTGTTAGTGGTGCTGCCAAGATATCGTATCGTTGAATAAACTTTCGATAATAACCAGTAAGTCTCGGAAAAGATCTAAGCTGCTTAGCATTTTTCGGCCGAGGCCAATTCTTTATTACTTCCAAATTTTCTCCATCTGCTGCTACCCCTTCATGAGAAACCACATGACCCAAATACTGTATGACAGTCCGACCAAAAGCACACTTGGCCCGGTTGACTACCAACGAATGATCACTGAGCACTTGGATTGCAATGTCCAAGTGGCTAATATGCTCTGTCCAGGATGGGCTGTACACCAGTATATCATCAAAGAAAACATGAATGAATTTTCTCAAGTAGGATTGAAATATGCGATTCATGAGAGCTTGGAAAGTAGCAGGAGCATTGGAAAGGCCAAATGGCATAACCAGAAACTCATATTGCCCTCGATGAGTTCTAAAAGCTGTTTTATGGGCATCTGCTGGATGCATTAGAATCTGATGATACCCCGATTTTAGATCCAGTTTAGAGAAAAAGCTTGCACTTGACATTTCATCCAACAACTCATCAATAATAGGAATGGGAAACTTATCTTTGACAGTGATTTGATTAAGAGCACGATAGTCAATGCACATCCTCCACGATTGGTCCTTCTTTTTAACCAATATCACAGGAGCAGAATAAGGACTGGTGCTAGGCTGAATGAACCCCTTTTGAAGTAGATCTTTAATTTGGAATTCAATTTCGGCCTTGTGGTGATGAGCATATCTGTAAGGACGAACCGAAGCAGGAGATGAACCCGAATGAATATTAATATGGTGTTCTAATCCCCTTAACGGTGGCAATCCTTTAGGTGGCTCAAATACTCTCTGAAATCTGGACAACAAGGACTCCAACTGTTGGACTTGTTCCGGCAGTAATTCATTAGAGGGCTTCAATGTCAATGCTTCTTGCTGCATATAAAGAAACATAATTCGATTGCCTCTTGTTTGTTCCTTAAAAATTGATTTACATGTTGTTGTTTCAGTTGCACCAGGTTGCAGCCCCTATAAGTGATATCTATGACCTTCTTTAACAAAACACATAGTCATTTCTTCCCAATCACAAATCACCTTTCCTAACCCCTTCAACCATCTCACACTAAGCACCACATCCGCAGCCCCAATAGTCAGTGGAAACAAATTAACTTCTGTACAATACTGCTGCATCACAATTGGCACACAGGGGCATTGTCCCGTGCACCATAGTTTATGCCCATCTGCAATAGAAACAACAAACTCATCTGTGGAATGGATAGGCAGTTGCAGTCTCTCGGCTACATCTTTGTTGATGAAGTTATGTGAGCTTCCATTGTCTATGAGGAAAATAACTTCCTGCCCTTTGATGAATCCTTTAACTTTCATGGACTGTGCCGCAAGGGAGCCAGATAAAGCATGTAATGAAATTTTCGCTTCCTGTCTATCCACTACATCTCCCAACTCCCCAAGCTGTTCATATATACCCGTCCTCCGTCTCCAAAATGCATAATTGTTTTGTGGCACAAACATGCCCCCTTGTATACTTCTCGTCGCAAGAGTAGCATAGCCCTTTCTGCCTTTTCTCTTGTATTTGCTCCAAAGAGAGCTTCTTCACTAGCATGCCGCCAGTACCTTTCCCTTCAGTCTTCCGAGGAGGATAGTCTCCTGTGGATTCCCCTGCTCCTTGCCTGATCCACAATCTGATCCGCAAGCGTTTGTAATCTATTACTCTGGTAGCTTCAATCACTTCCATAATATTTATAGTTGATGGCCTCATAGCCTCGATCTCTGCTCGAATATCACCCCTGAGTCCCCCTATGAACGTACTGCATAATAATTTATCAGTCCAACCCGTGGCTCGATTATGCAATCTCTCAAATTCCAATATATAATCATCCGGCTTTCCCTTTTGCATGATTTTATGCAATGATCGATCCGCATCTACCAAATCAGGCTTGCCAAACCTCTGTCGAATAGCCATGCAAAAGGAGGCCCACTGTGCTCCTGGCTACGTGCGATTGAACCACTGCCCCCATGCAATAGCATCTCTATCCAGATGCTGAAATGCTATTCGAACTTTCTTCCACTCTGGTGTTCCGTAAATATTGAAGTAATTTTCTGCTCTAGCGATCCACGGATTGGGATCACCGGAATGATAAATCGAAAAATCGATTTTACCGTGACCAGGCGCATGAGGATGATGTACTTCAGATTTGCAATTTTGCCAGACAATCTCCTCCTGTCCCGTTTCAGAAGGAATGGAAGGAGTAATGCGCAGATCGGCTATAGAATCAAGCTTGAGGAGCATAGCTTCATACTGTGCTTTCAAACTGTCACGTACCTCCGCCAACTGCTGTCCGAAACTATCCTTGCGGCGTTCGAATGCCACCGATCTCTCCACTGTATCTCTCTCCATTCGTTCGAGCCTCTCTTCTTGACTTGCCTGTATATTCTCTTACATCATCAGATCTTGCTCCATACGATTTATGCGTTCTCCTTGCATCCTAGCTCCTGGCATCCTTAGAGGAAAACTGTGCTCTGATACCTTGTTAGGAACGAACTGAATTTCCTTTGTACTAATTGAGAAAGTCTTCAAGTAAAATTTGTATTTCTGATGGAATCAATCAATCGGAAATGATTTTACAAGGATCAACAAAAACAAAGAAGAAAAAGGAATTCTCTAGTATTCAAAAATCTCCCAGCTCTCCCGCGCTCTGCCTTTTTTATACTACTCAAGTAGTAGCCGCCCTCCACTTGAGTTACTCGGTCTCCTGCGCCTGCTGCACGGTTGTCTACTACACGGTCCTCCTCATCATACACCTCAACTGTGGTTCAAGGCTCCACCTTGCCTTAGGCCTCAATGACTCTCTTGGCCTTAAGTGATAGCCCCGATCAGCACGGCTCTCTCGTGCATGGACAAGGGGTCCATCTGAGCTTGCATAGGGATCATTGGAATGGTCCCTATCACTTGGGAACCTATGTGCAACCCGTAATTTACTTGATCCTATCAAGAAGTAAGATTGTAATGTAATTTTTCCATGGAGATAAAATGAAGAAAGTAAGAAATGGAAGTTATTAGGAGGAAATTAAATCCAGACTCTTGTTTGGCAATTGACTATGAGGGCAAAAGAGAAAGATTGGCCCTCCTCTGGCAGGAGGATACTAAAGTATCTTAGTCATATTCAAAGAACTACACGGATGCTCATATCGTGGGTTAGAGATAGCTTTAGTGGAGGTTTACGAATTTTTATGACTATCTGTAAATGTTGAGAAGATGGGAAAGTTAGGAATTAGTAAGATATCTTAAAAATCAAGGTTAGTTCATGTGGGTAATGGCTGGTGATTTCAATGAAGTAGGAGGAACTTCGATATTCTTTAGTAGTAATTTCAGACATGAATAATTAGATGACAAACTTCAGAGAGCCAATTTCTCTCTCTACAGAAGCAAGAAAACTTCTAATTTCTCTCCGTGCAGAACTTCTAGTTTCTCTCTCTGCAGGATCTTTCATGTCAAGATATTTAGATTCCTTGAGAAATCTTGCAACATTAAAAATATGAATGAGGACCTGCCCTGCTGAGAGTTGGATGCTCTTAAAATAAAATATTGCTTATAAAAAAAATACAACAAAAATAATACACCCAAAATAATTTTGACACTTTATAGGCTCCTACTCATAATACTAGCACTACCCATACAAATATTCCCTTCCTTACAATCACTCCAACTCACATAAAAAATACCCACAAATTTACACACACCCTTCTCTCTTTCGTCGCTCACCTGCTACTCGTCTTCCCTTGCTTTTCGTTTCGAAACATTCGCCCCTTTATATATACGAGCGGGTGCGGCGGGCGATGATTCGGCGCGGTTTTTTTATTCGGCGCCGTTTTCGTTTTGTTTTTATTAAGCACCGAAAATTTTTTTATTCAATGCCGTTTCTTATACGGTGCTGACTTTTTATGCCCATGGCAGGATAATGGCAGTGAGTCAATGCAACAAAATTCATGCAGGGAATAAAGTTTATTGAGGAGCCTTATGCCAACGGAGATCAGTTCCTTGGAATAGAAGTTTCGTGCACGAGTTGCAAATTGATGGATATTCATTTGAACCATGTCCTGGGGCTGTTGCAGAGAATTATCATCAGTTACTTTGCACCAATACGCTTTCGAATTAAGAACTATGAAGGTATTTTCTTTACCCATTCTCCTCACTCCAAAATATGTCATACAAAAATCTGCATCCAAGGAATTCTCAGTTCCTCTATTTCTTCTGAGCAATTGAAGGTAAGACAACACATTCATAATCCTTTTCTTCCACAAATCCCAAGAGTGTACTAACGTTTCAACAGATGTGCATTTAAAGAATAGCATTTCCTCTGTCTGCTTGATGAATTCTTGGCCTGTCTCATAATCATAATGAAATTCTGAAGGATCTAACTTCAGATGAATGTCAAGAAGTCTGCGAGCAGCGAATAATTCTAAACGATTATTCTAAACTCTCTGAGCACCACTCAACTGAAGCAAAACGCTTGACAAAGAGGTCTCTGTGTCATCTGATAATACGTTTACCTCAGCACAAACCGACTGGTAGAAGTCATCTGAAACTTTCTCTGCCAGTGATTCGGCCTTCATCAGGAGGTCCAATTTCTGTGGGAACTGCTTCAAGGGCCAAACCTTGCTTCCATGTGCCCATAAGGAGTTCATGATAACATGGAGGATTATTAATCATGATGCCTTACGAAATTCTCCAAGTTCCTCAAATGCATCAGCCTCACGTAGAAGATGTCCTCTACTTCTTGCAATCTCAGCGGCCTCAAAATAGTTTTCGGAATCAAACTCGACCTCAAGCAGGATATCAATTAAATTTCTTGTCTTCAAGAATTTATGGATTACATCCATAGACTGGAAAGCTCCCACAAAGAGCTTGCGATCTGTGGTTCCAAGTTTTAAGTAGCTGCACGCACACCACATCAGAAATGATGTTCTCAAGCAATCGACTTCTTTACTATTATAGACAACGCTCAAGGTTGAATCTTGCTTCCATTTTGCAAGGAATTGAAAACCCAAACTAAAAAGTTGTCTTTCGATGCAAACAGACAAGCACTTGGATAGATATTTTCCTCGAGCATACACCTCAGCAGCGAGGTTCCAAAATCCGGCCATATCAAAGCACTCCCCTGCCTCCACGAAACTAGAAATATCCAAATACATTTCTCTTATTCCACATGTGCGAGAAGAGGCAAAACAAGCAATAGTTAGTAAATTACTTTAGCAAGTAGAAGAAAACATAGAGAAAATAGTAGAT
>JAXCLR010000081.1:54902363-54914362 GCA_035584095.1 Annona squamosa
AACCTGAAAATGTTTAATTTATCTATTTCTTACTACATTAATAAATGCATTTCAAAACTATATATTGTCATCTTTAGTTATCAATTTTAAAGTACAATTTATAATAGAATTATAATTTTAAAGGTAAGAATACTTTTTTAAAAAAACACGTTCGAAACCAAAATTGAAAGCCGTAAAAGTTTTTTCTATTAAAAAAAAAAGGTATAACGCACTTGCAAGAATTTGGACTAAAATAAGGTAACGTAGAAACTCCGATCTCAACAGAAACGATCAAAATTGCCTTTTAGGAATAATATTCTGAACCCTAAATGGACTGTACACTAGTACTATCCAGTTGAATTTATTTGTAAGACAAAAACCCCAATTGGCGCAGGTGGTGGGAGCACTGCATCCTGGTTGAAAAAACAGCCATGATATTATAGGGGATAAGGCAGTGGCGAATTCAGCAACTGTGGTCAGTGGGAGCAAAGTTTACACCTATTTTTAAAATTTTTGTGCATTTAAGAATAATTTTTATCACATAAAAAATTTAAAATATATTTTTTAAATATCATCCTTGATCTCAAATTAGGTAAATGAGATGATAACACTTAAATACAAAAGTACAAAATTTAATTTGTGTTATCATTAATTTAAAAATAGAAAATTTAGAATTTTTTTACATAAGTGATGCAGTTTGTTTTTAATTATTTGTACACGTAGAAAAATTAATTTGATTGAAAATTTTATAATATAATATTTAAAAAATGTGATTTTAAAGAATCTCATGCATTTGCACCTACCGTGAATTCTATACGTGTCAAATTATAATAATTTTTAGCATACAAACATTTATCAAGAAGGTATGATTCATAACTAAAATTTTCTAAAAAAAATTAAATAAAAGGAAAACCAAAGGAGGACAAGTTCTACGAATAATGTCATGTAATAATATCAACACTATATTATATGTCAACATTATATGGAAAAACCAAAAATTTCTTACAAGAAAGTAGAAGTAATCATTAAAGATATTGAAAATAATAAATGTATTTTTAAAATTTTTGTGCATTTAAGAATAATTTTTATCACATAAAAAATTTAAAATATATTTTTTAAATATCATCCTTGATCTCGAATTAGGCAAATGAGATCATAACACTTAAATACAAAAGTAAAAAAGTTAATTCGTGTTTCATTAATTTAAAAATAGAAAATTTAGAATCTTTCGATCTAAGTGATGCATTTTGTTTGTAATTATCTATACACGTAGAAAAATTAATTTGATTGAAAATTTTATAATATAATATTGAAAAAAATGTGATTTTAAAGAATCTCATGCATTTGCACCTACTATGAATTCTATATGTGTCAAATTATAATAATTTTTAGCATACAAACATCTATCAAGAAGATATGATTCATGACTAAGATCTTTTAAAAAAATTAAATAAAAGGAAAACCAAAGGAGGACAAGTTCTACCGAATGTCCTAATTTCATATAATAATATCAACACTATATTATATGTCAACATGATATGATATGGAAAAACCAAAATTTTCTTACAAGAAAGTAGAAATAATCATTAAAGATATCGAAAATAGTACAAATTAGAATCACTAAAATTAATTATAACATAATTTCAAATGGTTAATAGTTGTCAAGTGCTACACTTACATATACATATGATATATCATTTCATCTACTTTAAAATTTTTTCCTTAATTTTTGGTCATGAAAAATTAAATAATAGATAGAAAACTAATTTAACATTTGATGGAGTTTGTTTATAAGTTGTTGATGGCTAAATTTGAACCATCATCAGCAAACGTGATCGAGTGGCTTATTAGACGTAAGTTATGATGTTAAATTGAAAATGATCTCAATCTTACGGAATCAGTTCAATGAAGTCAAATTCAGGAAATTTCTCCATTTAATGTTTACTTTTAAATAGTATTCAATTGTTTCTTAACGTATTCTTTTAATGATTATTTGAGTTAACGACGACAATATTAAAATGAGAAATACATATATTGAGATGAATGGTGGTGTTATTAATATTGTAAAACTATATATTAATAATCTTTTACCATCTGTTTTACGATAGCACTAGAACGTTTCTTCTAATAATTTTTTCCGAATATAAATTACTTGATTATAATATTCAGGCCAGTAGTTTAATTTCTATATACATTTATTTACTTCCATCTACTTATGCAATTTCAATTGTGTTGGGTGCGTATTGAAAGCACCTTGCAATCTTTGAAGGCACCATTAATATTACACGCTGTCACTCTGTATCCATCACCTTGCAATCAGCTTTTTAATAATAATATGCTAAAAGCCTATTTTCAAATTGTAGAATAAAAAAAAAAAAGTGAAACTAACAAAGAAAGAAAGTAGGAAAAGGAAGGAGTCTAACTCAAGAAGGAAATTTGAAGATAGTAATAATCTATCCTAAAATACTATTAAATAAAATTAGCAAGTTGTAGAAATTAAATATAGGAATTAAAAAGCATGCATATTATAAAGAGAATACTACTGTTAGAATCAATGAAAAACTAAATCCAAGAAGAGTATTATTAGAACAAATATTAAAACAAAAAATGATTAGAATCAATTGCAAAACCTTAAAGACAACAGTCGAGAAAAATAAGTATACATGGCTACATTAAATTGTAAGTTTTCAACAAAAGAAAGGGCAATATGGTATTTTTTTTTTAAAAAAAAAAGATAAATTCTAACTAGTGGGGGCAATATAGGAAAAATAATATAATCTACAATATATATATATATATATATATTAATATTTTTAAATTTCAGTGGAAGGAATTGCCCCCACTCAAATGTAAGTGAATCCACCACTGGGATTAGGGTTGCGTCCCATTTAATTATTTGGTGGGGCTATGTTCTCTTTCAGGTTTGTGGGGCGATGTCCCCGTTCTAATTTAGGTGAACCTTGTTGCCCGGTCCCACACCTTAAAAGATTCAGTTTTAGATTTTTTGGAAAAGTATCTTCTGTCTATTAGTACATGGGTTCAACCCACTGTAGAATTGATTAGTACGGGCCCTTAACAACTTGGCCTCTTTACACCATTAAAGACAGATTTTCTAAAAAAAAAATTATTTTTTATGGTATCAAATAGCCTTAAAAGATATAAAAGTCTAAATTATTTTAACAAGAATGACCAACACTTTTCTAAAAATCTAGTTTACCTAATCCGTCTAGAATTATTTAGTTAAGTAAAAAATCAAGTTGCATCTAAATAAAAAATACGCATGGGCCATTTTAAAAATATGTAAAATCAATGTAAAAAAAATAACTTGATTCATATTTCAGTTTCAATTTCATATATTTGACATCTAAATTGCTTAAAATATTATTCCTAGATGGATAAATAATTCCTCCTATTATTATTATTACATTCTAATGCATTTATAAATAAATCTATGTATTTTTTATAATTTATACACAATTATATATGTTTTTAACCAAGTATAACTTATTTGAGAATTTAATTAAAATTATTTTTAGTATGATATTAAAATAAATAATTTATTTCAAAAAATCTTTATGAATAATAATATTCACCTATATGAACTTCTTTCAAATTCCCAAAAAAAAAGGAAGTTTTATGGGATATATATATATATATATTTTCAAAGTTGATATACATATTTGCAACGTAGATACGGAAGACTTTAAAATATTAGACTAAATGTTGTTTAGTTTATATATCTTTATGAAAATAATTAAAATAGACTTGTATTTTTTTTGGGAGGCTACAAATTACTAAAATGGATATTTTTTTATTTGCTTTAAAATAATATTTTCTAATCAAAATAATATGTAAGAGTTGGAGCATTAACATGGTATGGTCTATCACACAACAAATAAATTAAACAAAAATAACTTTATTTTTAATATTATCTATAACTTCAGACGTGGACATGAATTAATGAGACAGTTTAATATCAAATTCAACCAAAATTAGAATACATAAGGTCAAAATTAATATCAAGTATATATGTGGCAATGATAATAAGACCATTATCACTACAGCCATTTTTAATTTATTGTAAAAATTTTCTCTTTATAATTATTTTAAAATTTATTGTAGAAATATTTTCCATACAATTATTCTAAATTTATTATAGAAATATTTCTGTATAAAATTAATTTTAAATTCATTGTAGAACATTCTCAATATAATTATTTTAAACTTTATAATTTCAAATTTATCATAGAAATGTCCTACATATAATTATTTTAAATTTTAAAATTTAAATTATTATGTAATTTTTCTTATAATTATTTTAAATTTTACATTTTAAAATTTACTATAGAAATGTTCTTCATATAAACTATTTCAAATTCTATATTTTAAATGTATTGTGGAAATCTTCTCTACATTATTATTTTAAAATTTGCATTTTTAAAGTTATTGTGGAAATCTTCTCCACATAATTATTTTTAAATTTATTGCAAAAATATTTTTCATATAATTACCTTAAAATTTATATTCTTAAATTGATCGAAAATTTTCTAAATATAATTATTTTTAAGTTCATATAATTATTTTTAAATTTATTGCAAAAATATTTTTCATATAATTACCTTAAAATTTATATTCTTAAATTGATTGAAATTTTTCTGCATATAATTATTTTTAAGTTCATATTTTGAATTCATTTGAAATAACTCTATTTTAAACACGGCCCTGACCCTATCCGACCCGAACTGAATTTGGTAACAAATTCAACCTAGAACTAAATGTGTCGGGTCAAAATAGATACTAGGTGCGAGCTAGGTAAAACTTGCCCGGTGTCTACCTCGGGTAAAAAAGGGAGGTGAAAAGTAGAAAAGTAAATATTTTTTAGATGATAAAATAATATAATATAATAGAGATAAAGCATAAAAAAATATATCAAAAAAATATTTTTCTTGATTTCTTTATTAGGCCATTTCAAAACACGGCGTGAAATGTTTTTTATTTTTTTGAATATTAATTTTTTTAAACCGGTCTAGTCTGGTTTCAACGAGGCCCAGACCTGCTTTGATCCGGACCGGACTATACAATCCTGGGTCCAGGCCGGGTAAAACCCACCCAACTTGCTCCCCTACTCCTAACTAATCAAATGAGAGCTTTTTGCCTTTCTTAAACTTTCTTAAACTTGATTATAATATCTCAAATAAGTTATGATATATACACCCAATAAAAGAACCCTACAACTACTCACACTCCATTCCGATTCCATTTCAAAACTGCATGCTTGCTTTTCTCCTACCTCCAATCGATTCAAATTCTGGGCTCTCTATTAATTTATTAAATGCAGCCGCCTAATGAATCATGCGTATGCATTTATGCCTGCAATTAATAATCGAAGTTAGATGACACAATGAATTGCAGCCACTCTGCAATTCGAATCGAGTCGAGTACTCGAGTCGGATATCAAAGTCGGATAAAATATTATTTTGGATGAAAAATTAATAAAACTTCCGAAAGAAAATTTTTTTGACGTAAAAGCTTTTAAAATAATAAAAATGATGGTGAGAAATAAAGAAAATAAAGTTAAAATAGATAAAGTATTTGTATAAATAGTTATGTAAAATTAATTAAAAATAAAGTAATTGCATAAGAAAATAAAAAATTAATTAAAAAACAAAATAATTATGAAGAACGAAAAGTTTTCAGATTGAAAAATTTTAATTTAAAAAAATTTTTATGGTACCAAATGCACTTTGTATGACATCCTTGATGATAAATGGATCCCATTTATTAATCCATTTAACCTATATAATCCACCCAATCATTAACCCATTAACAACTGTTAAAATGCTCTAACCTCTCACTTGAACAAACTATAAGCTGTTATTTAAGATTATTAGGCATATTTGTAACGTACCATTTTTTCCTTAATCATTAGCATAGTTCTGATTTATTTCATCTAGGTTTAACAAATCAGTTTATTCAAATAACTTGTTAATAACTCATTAACAGCCTGTTTAGGTAACCCATTAATAGCCTGCTAACTTGTTAATTTTTTATCGCATCATTACAAGAATACACCATCATAGCCGCCCAACACCACCCACCCACATACATGCACATAGGATACGATACGACTAGACTATGGCTTGTTCCGCACTAACCCATTAATTAAATAGATAAAATGATTGGGATTGAATTTTGTAAATAGACTAATAAACGAATTAGAGGTGGAATTTTATTTTAAAAAATTTGGATTAGATTTAGGGTACAATCCCCCAACTCAATCCGTTTATACCCCCAATAATGATACAACCAGAGATCATTTTCATGGGTCAGAAAAGTAGAAAGATGTGATAAAGCTACTTTTGAGTTAATGCATGATTGGTATTAAAAGTGTATTAATTAATTATTTTTTTTTCAAATATATAGTATTTATGGATTAGAATAATGTCTGGAATATAGTTAAAAATGAAACAAACAGTAACAAGCATCGAAGTTGGGTGGCCGCAACCGTATAACATTATGCCACAGTTGAAAGTTAGAGAGCGAGAGAGAATGGAGAAAAATTCCACCATGTTTGTTAATTTGAGTTGATTACATCAATATTATCAAGAAATGCAAGAATTATAGATAAGGAGGGAGAAAAAAGCTTAAGGAAAACCTTTGTGAATAAATATGAGCTTTAGGGAGGATTTGATAATCAGTTAGAATTATATCCTCTGGGGAGGATTTGATAGATTTGATTTTGAATTTGAGCTTGATAATTCTCCTTCGCTTGAAGGATCTTTTGTAAATCTCCTTACATAAGATTCCGTTTATAATTACAAATATATGTATGCCAAATGAAGAGCCGTCCGATCATTAGCAATTTAGCATTCCTCCAAGAATCTATCAAAAGCCTCCTGATAAAGGAACTTTCAGTTCTCCACGAATGCTCTCAATGAGACTCCCTATCTCACTTGCATAGTCTCTTTGGTATTCATCACCCTTTAAATACTTTAACCGTTCCCCCATCTTCAACAATGCCTCATCAAGCTCAGAACAGACACTTGGTTCCAGTACTTTTGATGATATAAGAAGCTTGACCAGGTTATTGATCCCCAGTAGTGCCTGAAAAATGTATATTGGAGAGGAATTTTATACAGCAAGGCATGCGTTAGAGGCTTAGAGCATGGCTGCTTGTTTCCATTACTAGAGTTGCAAAAACAAACAGGATGTGGTCACTGAAACAATGTATGCCTTAAAATCTAGATCATTAAACGTAAATGGCTAGTAGTGTTTGAAAAGGCATTTTTATTATTTTTTTTCTCACATGAATATACATACAAACCTAGAAGTTCTCTGTTTACTTTTCCCCCTTTCCTTCTTGTTTTTCCCTAATTGAGATAAATTTGGCAGGCGAGATATCTAAATTAACAGGTTAACTGATCAAAAAAAACACTTTAAAAATAAAATCATGCTACCATATGCTATGTCATAGGCAGAGTGATGAGGCTAAGAACAAACCTTCTCTTGCAGATCAAGGTCGGTTGACAATGTGACTACACTGGCCAAAGATTTCATTAAATTAATCTTGATGGATGGAAACTTTTCTTCTTTACAATTCTGTACTTTGAACTGAGCTAAGTCCGCTATAAGCGAAGCAGATTTCCGGAGAAGCCTGGCACTAGTGCTCAAGTCATTCAACAAATCCTGCATAAGTAATTCATCTGTGTTAGTTGCAATGGATTACTGAGACTTTCTATGTACACACATGTACTGTCCTGCTTACCAGAAGCATCAACTCCCCAGCCTCTGAGTAGAACAAGTCCTGGTTGGGAGGATTGTTGCTTATTACAGCTGAAATAGCATGTAGGGATTTTATGGCCTCTTCTCTGAAATTGGATTTCACCATCTTCATTAAGATTGGAAGTGCCCCAAGTTCTGCGATCTGTGGAATCATTCATCAAATTTTTTGAGAGGTTATAAATCAGGTTGTGCAGGATGTACTGTTTGAAGCAGTGATCCAGCAACAAAAATAATGTTTTGCAGTCCTGAACATCTAAGAATATGGTGGCAAAAGCTGTATTCTGTTCAAGAAGTGTATTTTCAAAGTATTTGCAGCAGGTCTAACAAAATGGAGATGACAAAAAAAAAAAAAAAAAAGAGTTGATTTCAGATCTAACGATCTAAATTTTAATTTGGAGGCCTGTGTTTGAGGTAAATAATAGTAGGTAATTTAGGCACACCTAATTTTTTTAATTAACCGGGAAAATCACACGTTGACTGTTTTCATCACTGGCACTCCATCTTGCTGCATCTTAGACAAGATCAACTATGAAATTTTAAGAGACCAGCAATTGAATGATGAGTAGGTCAGACTGAGGAAGCCAATAATGCATACTATTGACTGCTGAGGTGCAAGTGAATATATTCCATTAATGGAGAATATTTTCAAGTTGACATATAACCAAACAAGAAAAACACAGCTGTGTTTATACGAGAAGTGCAAAGAACCTGTTTCTGAACAACTGGGTTGTTCTGACTGGCCTTCCCAAGGATCCAAGCAGATATTGTCCGTATTTCTGAGCTAGTGCTACTTAGCTCCTGAATGACGGCAGCCAGACCTCCAAGTCTGCTCAAATCTGACACAACGGAGACAGAAAAAAAAGGCTAAAATATTATGGAAACAACAAAAAAAGACCAAGTCAGTGTGGCAATTTTGTCAATCAGAAGCTACACCTTCATTCACAAAACAGAAATCATCAATACCTAAACATAGATTTATGTGGAGGATGACTTGTGGATGGTGTTTCACTTTCAAAGAATTAAGAGTCACATCAACTACTTATTCAGGGTACAGGATTCAGGGTCAATAATACGCACAGTACTACTTTTCTAGGGAAAAAAGTGATAACATAGCAGGAAGAAAACCTTCAAAATTCTAAATGAAATTTTTTAGGAATTTAAAATTTCATTGTGATGAATTAATTCATGACATTAAAGAGTATACATTTTAGTAGGAACAGCAGCGCGCAGTTTCAAAGTTAAAGTTTAGCACCCACTTATAAATAATAATTCCATTTGCAAGAAAAAATTTCATGGAATAGTACAAAAGGAAATCAACTACAGAAATGGCTCTGCTTAAATCCACTTGCCGTTTGCATTGCTTAATGACTCAACAAGGTTGAGAACATTATGAAGTGCATGATAGCGATCCTCAAAAGAAATGGAAGAATTATTCAAGTCTGCTATTGCTGCTTGCATCAATTCAGTATCTGATGGCATCTTTAACATCTCCAATGCTTCCTGCATGATCATATCGCAACAAGAAGTAACAAGGAAGGAACTTTTTCTTTTCTAAATAAAAAAGAAACCAATCTAAACATTACCATATAAATGCTATGGGAACAACACCTTCTCTGATTTGGACATCACAGTTCAGGCTCGAATCCATAAACAAACAAAATAAACAACGAAAAAATTTGTACAACAAGACTGAGTCTACTTTGGTGGCATTCCAATAGTGTCCTTCCTCACATTAACTGGGGTATCCGGCTTACATCTCCATTCCCTTTTGGGTTAGGAAATCAATCTGGCAGACATTGGACATAAAAACACTGACATGAAGGCTAAAAGATCCTGCTGGATTTTGAGGCATCTTAAAAGAAAGAAGGTCTTTCATCAAAAACAAAAAAAAGAAAGAAGGTCCAGGAAGTTCTTTCTTCCCAGCCTTTTATCTTTGATGCAAGATAGGAGATATAACATAATTAAATATGAAGTAATTAGAAGATGACACGGTTGAAAAAAAAAAAAAAAAAAGCAAAAGGACAGAAACAAAGAATAAGGGAAATATTTTAAACCAGGCAAAATTTTATTTTATATGATGTTTCTGAAGATATTCCTGCACAGGTTTTTAATTTAGCAGTGAAAATCACTTGGATACCCTGAAGATCAAAATTTGTACTCCCAATAGGTAAGGTAGAGAACTATTCCATTGGAATCAACTAATTCAAACTTAAAAACTAATGTTAAACACCAAAAAAGAAAAACTGCAAGAAATTGATCATCTTACTATTATACAAACAAATCATCAGTCTTGGCCTTACATTCATTTTTAATTGAATCTTCACTATTTCGTCTGTAGGTGATCCTTTAACATCACGTGCCTTCTCTTTCAATTTTATAGGGTCAGAATGACCTGCATCAATTCAAATGGGAACAGAACAAATATCAGTTTAAACATAGAAATATCCTTGCAAAATCACGATCCTGTCAGAAAATATACCTTTTGAAGGTGTACTTTAGAGTGTAATTTAGATGATGTGATAGTACTGCTGCTACTATCACCATTACTATTGCTACGACTGCTGCTGCTACTATTTTAGATCCAAATTTGAAACATTCTTTCCTTCTGAAAAAGGATGACCAACCAAGACAATATAATGAACGTCTATAGTGCAGCTGCGAGGAGTGACTCGATTAAGCAAAGAGCCGGTAACAACAAGAGAAATACAAGGGAAAGGCCCAAAAAGGAGAGAGTGAATAAAGGTTGCATTGGAGGACCAACGGTTAAATGCAGGAATGGTCTATGATAGACCCTGATGGTGATCACTGCAATTAGTTACAAGGGGGCATAAATGATAATGATAGCACTATCAACCGTGCATCTATAGCCTGATTATCAACCAAACATTGATTCAATAGGCCGATTGCATTCTTCCATGAGGTAATTCATTCCAGACATGGTAGAGCATTGTCAGTTGCTCTGACAGAGAGAGTTTGCACCGTTTTAGTCAAGCTAGAGCCCAACGTGATAGTGCTGTTGGTGCTCATTACTGGAGTAATTGGACAGCCGACTGGTCCAAAAAACGAATGAGAAAGTTAAATGGGGATGAATCCTCCAAGCGTCCCATCCACTTTTTGAATCTTCTGATTGGGTAGGGGATATGTTCTCCTCTGCCGGCAAACTTTTTCAGTAGGTGGAACTATATGAACTTCAAATCCCCACTTGGGGAAATCGATGCATGATCAGAGCTAACTCTCTAAAACTTAACAAGCTGCAAAATGTTACATATGTTCATCGAGAGAGAGAGAGTAAAAATTTGATTACTTATAGCCCACTGCAACATTCCATGGAGTGAAGAGAAGCCTCCCTCGAATTCGTCGGATTCCTCAGCTTGCAGTCCTGTGCTGCGTTGAAGAGGATTACTATCCATGGCGGCGGCTAACAGCGGCGACAGAGACAAGGAGAAGATGAGTAGAAGAAAAGCAAGAAGTGATTTAGATTTTCTAGCTTTGCTCATCAGCATGCTTTTCTTTAATTTTCTTCTTCTGCAGCTACTGCTCTTGAGGGCGACACAGGAAAAGAGTAGCCAGGCAATTAGAGAGCTGCGGGATGTGGGAATGGGATTGGCAGTTTCTTCATGCCATTCCTGTTTTCGTTCTTTCCTTCTTATATAACCGTACACACGTAAGACGAAGGTGGTGGCAAATATGGCGAGATCGAGACAGGTATCTTTTGAGTTATTAGCCGTTGGATGGCCATCCAACGGCAAAGATCTACTGCTTTTTTTTCAATGAGAAAAGATCCCCTGCCTTTGACGCCAGAGCAAAGACCCACTACCTCGTTCGGTCAACGGAATACAGATACACAACGCGAATGATCTTTTACGTCGCGAACGGCGCCAGAAACATTAATTTTTTTGTAGGTAGCGTTTTTTTCTTTGTACAAAACTTTTTATTTTTTTGTAATTATTTTATATCTTTCTGTACAATTATCTTAATTTTTAATTATTTTTACGTAAAAAATTATACAACTAACTTTTTTATTTTATTTTTATTTTTTTTTACTCAATAGCATTACGTCTGCTCTATCAAGTGATTTTTTTTCCTCAATTTTTTATCTAAAAATCTTATTATTTCCCAAACACATTTAGTTTTTTATAAAATTATTAATCTATGAATATTTATGGTCACACTAAAAATTTTTAATTTAAAACTTTTTAATATTCACAACTATCCTATTTTTCTTTACACCTTTCCAT
>JAXCLR010000081.1:54922642-54958484 GCA_035584095.1 Annona squamosa
ATCCTTCTATGAAGTCCATTGTAATGTCATCCCACTTCCATTCTGAAATTTCTAAGGACTGTAATTTACCAGGGATTCTCTGGCGATCCGCCTTCACCTGTTGGCAAGTAAGACACTTCGCCACATATTCAGCGATCTCTCTCTTCATATTATTCCACCAATATGCTTTCTTGAGATCCTGATACATTTTGATACTTCCTGGGTAAATCGAAAAAGGCAAAAAATGGGCTTCCTTAAGGATCTGTTCCTTCAACTCAACAATGCTAGGTATGCAGAGGCGACCTTTGTACCTATACATACCTTGTTCATCCACAGTAAATTCCGTCAACCCCTTTTTCTTCATTTTCTCAACATATGTATGTAGGTCTATATCCTTTTGTTGCGCAGCCCTAATTTGGTCAAAAAGCGATGATTGTATGTGTAATCGAGTTAGTCTAACCTCGACTCCTGGCAGACATACAATCAATTCCATTTGCTCAATTTCCTTGAGTAGTCCTTTCTCCGTAGTGACAAGGTGCGCTAAGCTGACATTTCGGCTCAATGCATCAGCTACCACATTTGCCTTACCTGGATGGTATAAAATCTTCAAATCATAATCCTTCAATAACTCTAGCCATCTCCTTTGTCTCATATTCAACTCCTTCTGAGTGAAAATATACTTGAGGCTCTTATGATCAGTGTAAATCTCACATCTTGCACTATACAGGTAATGTCTTCATATTTTCAAGGCAAATACCACTGCTGCTAATTCTAAATCATGCGTGGGGTAGCTTACCTCATCGGGCTTCAGTTGTCGTGACGCATAAGCTATCACCTTACTCCTTTGCATCAAAACGCATCCCAATCCTTTCCTGGACGCATTGCTATATACCACAAACCCTTCATTTCCTTCGGGTAGGGTTAGGATAGGTGCCTCTACCAATCGTCGTTTCAACTCCTGAAAACTGCGCTCACATTCATCAGACCATACATACTTGACTCCCTTACGAGTCAACTTGGTTAACGGGGCTGACAATTGAGAAAACCCTTCTACAAATCTCCTGTAATAGCCGGCCAACCCTAGAAAACTTCGGATTTCCGTAATGGTCGTCGGCCTTGGCCATTTCAATACCGCCTCAATCTTTTGAGGATCTCGAATACCCTTCTCAGATATTATATGCCCGAGAAACCCTATCTGTTTCAGCCAAAATTCACATTTCTTCAGTTTGGCATATAATTTCTCTTTCCTTAGTCTTTCCAAGACATTTCGTAGATGATTTTCATGTTCTTTCTCTGTTTTAGAGTAGATCAGGACATCGTCGATAAAAACAACCACGAATTGATCCAGATAGTCCCGAAAAACTCTATTCATCATGTCCATGAATACAGCAGGGGCATTAGTAAGTCCAAAAGGCATTACCAAAAATTTGTAATGTCCATACCGGGTTCGAAATGCCGTCTTAGGTGTATCAACCGGACTTATCCTCAACTGATGGTACCCTGACTGTAAATCAATCTTAGAGAAAGTCGTTGCACCTTGCAACTGATCAAATAGGTCATCGATCCTAGGCAATGGATATTTATTCTTTATGGTGACCTTATTCAGCTCTCGGTAGTCAATACGTAATCTTAAACTTCCATCCTTCTTCCTTACAAACAGTACCGGAGCTCCCCATGGGGATACACTTGGTCTAATGAAACCTTTGTCCAGTAGCTCCTATATTTGCGCCCTTAGTTCATTCATCTCAGCTGGCGCCATTCTATATGGAGTTTTAGAAATCGGAGCTGTACCTGGCATTACATCAATTGTCTTATCCATTTCCCGTTGTGGAGGCAACGTGGTTAACTTCTTTGGAAATACATCTGGAAATTCTTTAACCACGGGTATTCGATTAATTTCAACCTCCATACCCTTATCCACATTTACAGACACCAAATTGGCTTGACATTTTTGTCGAATCATTCTAACAGCTTTCATAGATGAGATTAGTATACTTGAGCTGTCAGGTTGCCTTAACTTCCCAATAGCAATCTCCTTCTCTGGAGTTGCTTCAAATTGCACCTTTTTATTTTTGCAGTCTATAGTCGCTCCCCATTGGCTTAGCCAATCCATACCCAATATCATGTCAAACTCGGTCATAGGCAATAGGATCAAATCAGCTTCTAGGATTAATGATCCTATCCTTATGGGGCAGGCTCTGCATACTTGGCTAGTACTTGCTAACCTATAGACTGGAGATTCCACATGGATAACCTGATTAGTTTCTTCTATCGACAGTGCATGGGTGGTCACGTATTGGCATGCTATGAATGAATGGGTAGCACCAGAATCAAACAAAGCAATTGCCATATTTCCTAAAATGTAAACCGTACCTGTGACCACCTTTTCTTCCTGTTCTTGAGATTCTGTTCGGGTCAGGGCATGCACATGCACTGGGTTCGTAGAAGTTTCCTGCTTACTTGATGCTCCAGGTATCCTTAGCTAGGGGCGGGAATCGGGGCGGGTCGGGGCGGACCCTACCTTTCAAAAATCTGGTTTGACCCTTATTTTTTTCCGGGTCAGGACAAGGTCGGTTTGACCCTTACTTTTTTTCACTCGATATTGGGACAAAATTCGGGTCGAGAACGGGTCGGTTTCGGGACGACGGGTCGGGTAAAAACTACGGGTCAAGTAAAACTTTTTTATGAATTTATGAACCCATCAAGTTTAAAGACATATCTGTATTAAATTTAACTACTATATGCTCAAATCTATTACTAATCAGTCAAAGTAAAATCTAAATACTTAAATAAAACATGAGTATTTATTCACCTATATAAGAATAAGTTAAACAATGCATGATATCAATGTCAAACAGAAATAACCAATTAATCATGCTGCAACTATTTTTATTAATAAATATATTGCAATTATGTATTCCAAATGCAACCAAATCGCAATTATGTATTCCAAATGCAACCAAACAGAAATAACTACTGTTGTCAGAGGGAATGGCGATTTAGGGAATTTGCATAACAGAAATCCAAATCCAAGATTTTGCGTAACAAGATTTGGATGCGGGCGGGAGGGAATAATCTGAATTTTGAAAACAGCTGTCTGTTTTCAAAATGGCAAGTATTATACAATAATCTGAATTTGCATAACAAGATTTCCACCTTAATTCAAAATATTATTTTATTAGGCTGCAGATGCGGGCGGGAGGGAAATGGGAATGACGATTCAGCATTTCAGCCATACCACTGGTAGATGCAGGAGGCGACAGATGCTGCTCGAGCCGGAATGGCCACGGCAACGACAGGGCAGTTGCTGCTACTCAGCTAGAAGACGCTGCTCGAGTGGACGGAAGCTGCTGCTCGACGGCAATGGCAGACGCTGGCCTCGAGCGGGGACGGCGACAGCTGCTGCACAAGCCGGAATGGCCACAGCAATGGCGATGGTGACGACAGGGAAGACGCTGCTGCAGTGCTGCTCAGCGAGAAGATACTGCTCAAGTGGGAAGACCTCTGCTCGACGATGATGGCAGACGCTGGCCTCGAGCGGGGACGGCGACAAGGATGCCGGCGGTCGCTATGGGAAGGAGGGACGGCGATGCGAAAGGCGAATGAGGGAAGCAGCCAAGCAGGGAGACGATTGAAGCTAGGGTTTTGCTCAGGGTACTCGTCTACTCGAGCAGAGTAATAAACAGGCTGCTACAGTCAGCGGGTCGGGATCCGCCAGGTCCGCCCCGACCTGCTCTTTTTAAACATTTTCAACACTGCGACCCGCCCCGCCCCAGCATAAAACAGGGTCAGGTCGGGACGGGTCACGGGTCGACCCGCCCCGATTCCCACCCCTAGTAGGGAAAGTATTGCTACTGATACAAAAATCCTGCGATTATACAGGGATTGTGAGTGCTGGCAACAAATTAGTTTGCAGCGGTCTCGGGCATGGCATGGAATGGCATGGCATGTTTCGGTTCTGTTCGATCATCAGACGATTTAGCTCTTAAGCCAGACTATTGGTTGCCATTCTTCCTTTTGAATGGAGCAGGCTTACCAATTCAATCAACATTTCTAGTGTGTTCCAGGTGGTATTAGTAATGAATTGGACTGACCCTAATGAAATTGTGAACTCGAATCCCATTGTTCGCTGCATTAGGTGAGTAATTTATTGACAAAATCTCCTTGGCAGATGTCGCATGCGTGCGTGCTCAGAGCTTGTTTATCCACAAAGTAGTAGTGCAAATGTTGTTATGATGTTTTACCTCCAAAAAATGCATGTTGTTTATTAATTATTCATCAATAATAAACACTAGACAGCGAGCCTTTGCCTTTCTTCTGTCTAAACCGTCTAATTAGCGGATGGATGGATACATGTTCTGACACTTGGACGAAATGAGGATGTGATTTTCATCCTCATTATCATAAGCCATTTTCCAGCTAAGTGGGCCGTTACATGGACTTTACAATGTCATTCTTGACAGTTAGTAATTAAGTTTTCAGTAATAGTTAAATGTTTTCATATCTTATTTAATTATTTTTATCTATGTTTTTTTGGATTTTCGGGGATGAAACAAGAATGTGGGGTGGCAAAAATGTTGCTGTTTGTTGGAAATAATTTTGGTGTTTTAAGTTTCTAAAATGTGAAACAGTAATATAATATAATATGAGTAATAATGAAAAGTAAAGAGAATAAAGTTAAAATAAATAGGTTATATATGGATAGTTGTGTGCAAATGATTGAAAAATAAGTTAATTGTATAGGAAGAGGTAAAGAAATAATTAAAATATATGGTAGTCATGAAAAGTGAAAAGTTTATATAAAAAAATTTTAATTTTAAAAGTTTTTGGGTGTGTTTGGGAATGAATAAAATTTTTGATAAAAAGTTGTAAAGAGTAGAAATTGTCAAATGATGTGATGTGATATGATATGATAGGGGTAATGATGAAAAGTAAATAGGATAAAGTTAAAATAAATAAGTTAATTATGTTGATAATTATGTATAAATGATTGAAAACTAGCATAATTATACAGAAAAATATGAAGAAATGATTAAAAAATAGGGTAGTTGTGGAGAGTGAAAAGTTTTAGATTTAAAAATTTTAACTTAATTTTTACTTATTAACAAACACACGCTTAAGGATTAACATTTACTACCAAATAAGTGAAAAGCTTTGTTGTTTGATGGGAATTAAAAAAGTTATATAAGAATTGAAAAAGTTCTATAAAAAATGTAAATAATACATTATTATTTTTTTTTTAAAAAATGAAATTTCTTTATCCCATCTCGGCCTCATTCAAGCTGGGAACGAGAAGGTTCTTCTAACGCAACCAATAATTCCAGATCGTACATCATCATCGAAACTCGCAACAACGACTATATTGTATGACTGATCATTTTCGAAGCCCACTAAACAAAATTCATATATTCTGAGTTCAAAAAGTATATTCCAATTTTTTCGCTTTGCTTGTGAGCATCTCATCCATCATCTATCAATTTGTCTAATTTGGCCTGCATCTTTTGCATTTTTACCTTAATTATGGCAAAACGATGCTCATGAAAGGCAAGTAAATCAGTACATGACGATCGGAATAACGAGTTAAGGGATGTGTGGTAATGTGAAAGTTGTGGGAATTACAGGATGGTGTGGGAAGTGAGAAATGAAATATTTTAGGAATTATATGATTGACATGAAATGATAGAAGTAAAATCGGAATAAATAGATTGGTTGAGAGGTAGTTAATAAGAAAAATGATTAGAATATAGGGATAAAAATAAAAAAATATGATAATTGATTGATGGATAATGAATTTCAAAATCTAGGCTATTATGGTTTCCAGCACTATATTTTCCATGCATGTTACCAAACGTGTCCTAAAATTTATAGCAAATATTTTCCTTTTCCAATATATCGATGCTTGATATAAAATTTATTCAATCATTATATTTAGCATTATTTATATAATTATTAAAATCCTTCCATTCGAATAGTATCATCATGCATGACCTCATATACAAATATACAAATTCAACATAATAACATGGTGAATGTAGGAGTGTTAACGGATTGAGTTAAACAGGTTAAATCCTAATTTTAACTTATTTAAAATATCTCAATTCTGATTTGTTTATTAACCTATTTAAAAGACCTTGACCTTAAGTTATTTAACAAACAGGTTGTTAACAAGTTGTATAACAGACAATTTGAAGACTTAGACTCTGATAGATGAGGATCTCGAAGGAGAGACAAGATGGTGTTTTCGACACAAAAAAAAAATAAAAATAAAGTAATAATAGGAAAATGGAATTAAAGTAGCAGTAAAAAAAATAAAAATTAGATGATCGAAGGAAGATTTAACAAGGGAAAATAATCAAAGAGTTTACATTTATATATAAAACTTTAATAGGTCAAACGAGTTAAATGAGTTAAACGGGTTGATGAATTATAAATTTTCAATCATAATCCGTTTATTTAATCAAATGTTTGAATAAGTTGACATATCATAGCTCTTTTATTTAAAAATTCCAACCCGAATTCATTTATAAAGGGTTGGAGGAGTGGGTTGACACGTTAACATGATTATTAATACTCTTAGTTTAATGCTATTAAAAATATAGTACACGTTGAAAATGGAAGAGGTTATATTGGATCAGTCTTGCATAATAATTTTTATTCTAATTATTTATTTTATTATATATTCGAAAAATGGTAGAAAGTGCATTCATCGGTAAAGTATTTAGTAGCTGCCAGATGGATGACAATATTGACACAGATTATATTTAGCTACATATAAAAGTTTTTCACTTTTCCTAGTTATCTTTTTTTTTAAAAAAATTATTTTCTCAAATCTTTGTACACAATTGTCTTTTGTTTCAATCATTTTTACACAATATATATGCATTGACTTACTTATCTCTTTAAACTTTATTCTCTTTACTTTTTGTTATTTCCCTGATCATATCACACAATTTTATCTCATTTAAAAAATTTTCATATAAGCCAATTGGGCATCATCCTTAGTTGATACCTGTTCTCATGAGAGTAAAGATTTGTGGTTGAGCTGGGTATCTAATACAAATAAATGAGAGCTTGTTATCTCTTATGTAAATTTTTGAGCTTCATTGTAAAGATTTGTGGTTGAGCTGGGTATCTACAACAAATAAATGAGAGCTTGTTATCTCTTATGTAAATTTTTGAGCTTCATTGTAATATGAAAATGAGATGTAATATTATACATCAATAAAAAAAAAAACTTTTATATGAGAAAATTTTCTTCTAGAAGTTTCATCACTCCTTAAACAAACCCGAAATATTTTAAAAATTATTAAGAGTTGAAGAATAAAAAGGAGATAGATAGATGCCACATAAGCCGACGAAAATAACCATCGTATCACTGGAAAACTATTAGGAATGAAAATGTAAACTTTTCAATTGGGCGTATATTGATTATTGATTATAAATTAAGTGCTTGTTCCAAATCATATAAGATATTTTATTAAAATTTGCATATGAGACGTGAATATAATGATGCACGCTGGGAATGAATAAAGTTGTATTAGTAACGAATAAAATTGCGTTGCAAATGGGAAAAGCTATTTTGAAATTAGAAAATTGTCCGGGGACTGGGGAATGATAAAGATCCAATCTGAGTTTTGTAGAGCTTGAAGCAGGCCCACAAAATCGAAAATTCACATGCCTGTCAATTGTCATGGCATGCATGATGGGCAATGCGTAGGCGGACGCACTGCCACCAGTTCACCACCACCACCGTATATTCGTTTCCTCTCCGCCGGAGCAAGGAGAAGGAATCTCTCTCTTTGTACTCATCCTCATTTCCAGTATTCTGTCTCTAACATTAGCATTAGCATTAGCATAGCAGCAGCAGGAAGAGGAGGAGGAGGAGGAGGAGGACGACGACGACGACGACGACGGCGACGGCACTGAAGATGATGACATTATCTTTGGAAGCCATCTCCAACCACGTTTTCTATTCTTTCGCCTTCCTTCCCTTCTCCTTCTCCTTAACTTTCCTCGCCGGCCTCCTCATTGGATGCTCTTGCTTTTCGCACCCTTCTCCTCCTCTCCTTCTTTTCCTGCCCCTCCTTCCCCTCCTCATCAATTCCCGCTCTCGCTTCTTTCTATGGACCATCCCGCCTCCTACTGCCCTCGCCGCCTCCCGTTTCTCCTTAGCCCTCGCCTCTTCCTCTCTCTTCTCCCTCATCGGCAGATTCTTCCCCGGCTTCCGCCCTGAGCCTTCCGCAAGTGCCCCTCCTCCCACCCTCACTCCCACTACTGCTGAATTCCACGCCCACGCCCATCCTTCTCAGTAAGACAACCTTCTTCCTTCTTTTTTTTTTTTTTTTTTTGCTCGGCACTTTCGCCATAAGCGTGACGTCCCTGTTTTCCTCTTTTCGTATGAGTTACATGAATATGCTTCTTCTTTGTCTTCTGTATGTTTCCATCAGAGAAAAGGCGGTTCAATTCGATGGTTTTTGAGACTCTTAGCGATAAGTCGATAACCAGTTCATCATCTTCTCTTGGTCTCAAGCTACTTTGTTTTGCCTCTCATGCATTGTTTACAAGATCATGGTTTTGAATCTTTGGCTCGTTGATATCGTTTTGTCTGTTATACACATTTTAAAATTGGACAGTCAAGGATGTGTTGTGGTCTGTTGTTCTGATGCTTCATCTCTTTCTCTCTCAGTTGGTCTTTTTCTGGGGCTGAGAGCGTGCAGCCCACTGTGACAGATTCAGATTTGGAGACCTTCTTTTCTTATGAAAATGAAGAAGATGGTGGCCCTCCATGGCAGCTGATGATGGAAAAATCTACCTCTTCCTTGGCATTCAAAGCTTGGCGTCGTGATCTTGAGGTCTGCTTCTTCTCAACCAGCTATCATTATTTTAGCTGTTCAGCTTTCTGTTTCTCCGTGTCAATATTCTGTACTGCACCAATATTTCACGATGGGTTAATAATGTAGTATGAATTGAGAGGTATGTCTGATTAGTCTTGAAAGTTAACAATGTACATTGGTGGTGTCTACCAATTGAGCTCTGCAGATGGAGTAGTGCATACTGTCATATGTAAAGTAAGGGGAAGCATGCATAGGTAAATTGGTAGAGGCACAGATTTTCCACAATCAACAGATTTCAATACTTTTAAGGACATTATTTTCAACTCCTACCTGTGATAAGGGCATATGCAATTTTGCAGTGCCACTGTTGTTCCTGAAAAGTATTCTCTCCTTATTTTACTCACTTTCACTAAGAGACTGCCAAGCTATCCTTATGATTTTGAAACAAAATTCTGAAAATTTAAGTCTTATATGATATCTGACCATTCTTGTTGATCAGATTGGCCCAACTCAGTATCGTACCAAAACTGTATTCGAGAACATAGCACCTGATCTGTTGAGAGACTTCTTTTGGGATGATGAATTCCGAACCACATGGGATAACATGCTCATCCACTTCAAGACCTTACTGGAATGCCCTCAAACAGGAATCATGGTTGTTCATTGGATTAGAAAGGTATGCTATACTCATTTTTTATGGAAGTTTTTTTTTTTTTTAATATTCTTTTGTTTACTTTCTTATAAACGGTTCTGTTCATCTTGCAGTTTCCCTTCTTCTGTAGTGATCGAGAATACATCATAGTTCGTCGGATCTGGGAATTAGGATCAACCTATTACTGTGTAACAAAGGTACTTATAAAAAAAAAAAGAAAATAAACTTTTTGGCTTCTGTTCAGAATAACATACTAACTTGTTCATTTTTCTTAACCTCTGCAGCCTCTATTTTTTCTTCCCCTTTAGTTAGGATGCAGCAGCATAATTAATGTTTATTATTTTAAAGCATAAAAAGCATTCCAACTTCCAGTTGGATGTATTTGACAAGCAATACATAATAAATAAATATTGTAAAATTTCTTTCAAAATTATTAACTTTTTTTTTTTTTTTGGTTAATTTTGACATTGTAAATAATTTGGCAGTGTTCCGATTCATAATAGCTATGAATACGGAAATTTCATGACAGAATATTAATATGTATTATAATTCTTGGTATGATTAAACCGCGTTCGCTTCTCTTATGTCCCAATTACCTGAGTCATAAGTTTCAGAAACCTTCTTTGGACCAAAGATACTTGCACTATAGGTTTTTTTTTTTTTTTTTTCCAGCGCAAGTATGGGCACTGTCAACAGAGTTGTTCTGCTACATAGTAAATCTGCAGGCAAGACTTTTATACATCAGACTTGATTTTACAATTAATAGTTTCTCTGTTGAAATTGCATGAGAGACTGTTTTACATTGAAACTGGTTTCAAGATTCCTACATCGTTCTTGTTGTTGTTATCCATATCTCACTGTTCATACTGTCCATGTGAGTAGTTTGAGGAACATCTTCATCTTTTCAGATTTTTTTTTTTTAAAGTTTCTATAATTATGTACCGGTATTTTCATCATTTTCAGATTGTGCTTGTTATGCTGGTTGGGATTTTGTCATCTGCTTTACTAGCAGTGCAGACTGCAGATTTATTTCTAGACCAGGTTCTTGAAGGTCCCTAGTGGACAATGCTACATGGCTATTCTTGCAAGCTTACTGATACATGCATGTCCATCTATTGGATTTTCCCTCTTTTTGGTGATTGCGGTCTAAAGATTCAACCATCTAATGTTATCTTCTGACAAGCATATAGATGTGCATCTCTGCATCCTACTCTTTAATGCAGTTCTCACTGGCTTGTCAAATTCAGATAAGCACCAAACTTGAGTAACTGGAAATGTAATTATGGAGCCGAAGAGTGTCAAACAATTGTAGAAATCCAGCTTATCCTCATGACCTTGGGTTGGACAGTATCCAACTGGCCAATCAGCTCCATATGTTTCTACCGAGGAGACTTCAGTTATCTTTCAGTTGTAGTCATTCAAATGCAGACTGTGTTATAATATGCAACTGTTTAATGCAGTTGATTGTGGCTATATATTTTAAATGTTATCCAAAAAGAAAAAAAAAAAAATTGTGGCTGCACAGTGCAGAATTAGTTCATATGCCATGTTTGTAAATGAAGATACGTGTATGCATGAACAATGTATATATTGATTGTGACAATTGGTTGGTTGGTTGATGTCAGCAGAACACAGAGCATCCTGCTGTAACAAGGCGTAAACAACCCAGACGGATAGATCTCTACTTCTCCAGTTGGCGTATAAAGCCAGGTAAACCTTTATGCTGGTTTTCTCATATCCAATTATCCATAGCCAATTGAGTCCAACTCATTTTAAACATTCCTTCCAGTGGAAGGAAGGAATGGAAGAGAGCGAACAGCTTCTGAGGTGCTGCTTTTTCATTATGAGGAAATGGGGATCCCAAAGGAGATTGCCAAGTTTGCCATCCAGATTGGAATGTGGGGCCTTGTTAAGAGAATGGATGCTGGAATTCGGGCCTATCAGTTTGCAAGGATCAATGATGGCTCTCCCTCACGGTATGCTCTCAAGGCACGCATCACCACAAAGAGGCCACCATCCAGCTCACTTTTGCCTGAACCAGAATCCAGCAATGTGGGTTTGGGAATCCAGGAGATTAAAACCACTAGGAAACTAAAATATAGGAAGCATATGTTGAAGTGGTTGTTTGTGGGTGGAGTGTTGGTTGCTTTTGGATTGAACTGTGGTGTTCGAGGGAAGGGCATTGCATTTGGTATTGTTAAATGTTTTCAAAGGGATCAGAAGCAAAAGAAGAATGAGAGAGAAGATTGAATATGCAATGGAGAAATGATTATTAATTTCTATTAATTTTCTTTCTTAATTTATCATCTTGGGAGGGAAATGATGTCCTCGTTAGAATAGTGAAGCAGGCAGAATAAACAATTGAAAGCTTACACTGGTAAAGTTTGCTCTCCTGAAGCTAACACCATTGTTGCCATTGGAAACCACTAGGTTGAATCACTTTTTTCAGAAGAGCAGATGTAATTTTCTGACAGTGGATTTTCACTTGTTGCTTCAATCTGGTGCTGCTGTTTTCAATTGATTATGCCAGTGGTGATCCCTGTCCTTGAAATGTCTGATTTGTGCCAATGCATTTGCATATAGGTAACAATATCTGTAAAGTGTAAATGTGAATTGGTATTTCTTTTTGGACGAAACTGTCCGTGATTTTGATGGCATGAAGGGCAATTATCTCCTTTAGGTTGCAGTATCTGTAAGCTTGCTAATCATACTAAATATGATGTAAATTGCTATTTCTTTTTGGATTTAACTGTCTGTGGTTTTAATGAGATATGACGGGGCAAAACTATTGCCTTTGTAAGTACATTTTTTGTGATTTGGGGGTGAGGAGGAACAAATGCTATGGAGCATGTCCTTGTTTGACTGCAAATTGGGAATGGAATGAGATTTGGCTGCTACTGGTTCGGCAATCATCAGGTTGTGGATGATAGCATTGAGTTTCATATTGGCTGTATATGGCTATGCTTGGAATGTACACGTTTTTTGGATAAAGTAAAGGTGTTATGAGAAAATCTGAGTGGGAAGACATTTTGGGTGGGAGATAAAGGCTTCCATGCGAGCATTTATGACAACATTGCTTGATCCATGCCTTAGTTACGTGGTATTGAACAACTATGATAGCATCATGTGCTTTGATCTCTCTCTCTCTCTCTCTCTCTCTCAGTTTGGCTTTAATCCATATCTGAACAACTGTGAAAGCATCATGCTCATGCGATACAATGATCATTTACTGCTGAATTTTTGAGGATTGCGAGTTACTCGTTAACGTGAAAATTGAAGTTATCCTAAGTGTCACAGGCGTAGCTACAACAAAAGTCATCAATGGCAATTAAGAAATTGCGACCAAATCACATTTCATTCCTATTGCAAAGATTATTGCAACCAACTTTAGTTTTTGGTTCCTATTAATGAAAATGACATATAAATTGTAACGAAAATTAATTTGGTTGCTACTTTACAAGAGGAAAGCTAATCATTTCGGCGGAAAATATATAATATAATTGCAACGATAAGATGCCTATTGCCAAGTAGCTACCATTCTTTAGGTTGCAAAAATAAAGAGTCAATTGCAACAAAATGAGTACTTGCTACCAATAGTGCAACTAACAATTTTCGGTTGCCAATGCTAATTAACAATAAAAACCCTAATAGCAATAATTTACCTACGTTGCTATTAGTGAATTTTGCTGTAGTACGTTGCATAATACAACAGAGGTGTGAAACTAGGTTGCGCAATTATAACGCTATTTAATTTTTTTTTTTTTACTTATTTTTTATACTGGTTTGAGATAAGATCAATCCAAATTTTATTTTCTCTCAATAGGTCTAGGGGTGGATCAAGTAGTTAAATATGATAGTTTTAAAAATGAGCCCGGATCTTTTTCAAACCCGTCCAAAAACATATTTTTTATTTTTTTGAAATTTTTTTATAAATATGTTAATTTAGTTGTATTTAATCTATAAACTAAGTTTTACCATTTTTGGATATGTGTATATATTTATTTTGAATTTTAAAAGAAAGGGTATTTAAGTCATTTTAAATTATTTACAAATATCAAGATGTATATACAAATATAAAAAATATATACACATATTCAAAAATGGTAAAACTTAGTTTATAAATTAAATATAATTAGATTATTTTTCTAAATAAATAAAAATATGTATTTGGACCAATGTGAAATCTGGCGATCTTTGACTGGTCCGAAAAGATCATTGGGCTTTAAAAATTTATATATTTATTGAATATAAAATCATAGCTATATTGAATTTAAAGGTTGAGTGTGCACATTGTATAATTAGTTAGTAAAACACCTTTAGTTAGAACAAAAAGTTATTAAACACAAACAATATAACAAATTTAATTAAAATAAGTTAACAAGATATACCATAGTAAAAAAATTACATTTTCAACTTGAATTAATATCTTAGGTTGACAATTCATGTCGGTTTTCAATTTTTTAGATATTTATTTGGTCTAAAGTCTCATTTATGTCAGTTATTATAAAAAATAATTTTAAAAGTTAACTTAGAGTATGGCTACTAATAAATAATGTGAGGATTTTGACAAATGAAAATAAAGTATTAAAATAAACTCATAATTTTTAATAAATAAATATATGTAGGGTGGATTGAAATTCTTTGAGTCTAGACATAGTTGACCCACCTATCTCTATTTTTACAAATCCAATCAGAAGTTTTTATTCAGATTTTAATTGGTCAAAAGTGGATAAGATCATTGTTCTCACCCTTATAATACATATTAGGGTAATTTGAAAATATACCTGTAAAAATTGGCCATAACTGCATGCATGTCTATGTAACTTTAAAAATCACAAATAACTTCTATGTAGTTTACATGTATTTTTATAAGTATACTTATGCCCCCACATAATCTGCATATGTTTTCAAATATACTCACGTCTTATGTAGTTTGTATAAATTTGTAAATATACTCATGTCCCTACATAGTTTGCATATCCTAACAAATATATGCAAATTATCCGGAGTAATAAATTTCAAAAATTAACTGAATATATTTGCAATATGATCAAATTAATAAGGTATATTTACAAATTGTACTTTTATAATTTTTTGAAGATGCGTACATATTTTTGAAATTTTTAAAAATAAAAATTTTAAAGTTATTTTTAATTTTTCAGGATGCAACTTGGGTTGAGCAGCAAAGTCTAGCCCTGCCTCTCCCTTGTGTTCGTTGAGTAGGCAGAACTTGTCGAGTCGGACAGACTTGTGAGTCGGTGAAACCGGATCGAACCAGTCAGCCAATTAAAACGATTGAACCGGCAATCGACCCGCTTTTGGGATGAGCACGTTCATCCGGTTCTGTCCAGTTTAAGAAAAACCCTAAATCCCTAAACCCTTGCCCGCCTCGTTCGCTCTCACCATTTCGATTTTCAGTTGTCTTCGTCTCCGTCCGTTTTTCCACCTTCAATACGACAGCTTTGTCCAGTATTCCAGTTTCAATCTGACAGCTAAGTGGTCTTCATCTTCCCCGCAGTGTGGCGAGAGGGGCGTCGTCTCTGTCAGCTTCAATCCGGCTGCAATCCCTGTTGGATTTTCCTGGAACAGCTTCTTGAGCCTTGAGGTAGATTTTTGAGTCTCTGAGTAGGATACTTGGATAGCTGGATTCATTAATCAATTATGAAACAGCGCTTATAATTTATAAAATATTAAAAAGGTATATAATTTTGCTGGGAGATCAGACATTGCTAGTGGCGCAATTCAGGTTTCATGATACAGTACTCTCATGTTGCTCCATATATCATGCGTTATTGTCGAATCGTCAACCTATTCATGGTTCAGCCGATTGGATTGTCCGGTGTCATCTGGTTGTTGTAACATTGATCTATACCAGATCAAACTATGCCCTAATCCTTGCCCTGCTTGCAACACTAGAATAGAACTTGCTAAATTTTGGTTGATCATCTATGGTTCATAAACTTGCTAAATTTGGAAATCAGGACATTTTTCCTTTGGAAGTTAATTATCATGTACAAATTGTCTGGGTTTGTGCCTAATCAATTTAATTTTGGCGTATGTTTTATTCAAAACTATTTTGGGAAATTATATATGGTTTTGTAGGTGCCGCATTTCATCTGGGCTATCCATTTGAGCTGGGACTTTTTTGGTAAAAGCCTGCCTATTTGCCACCATGTCTTCTTCTGGGGTTTAGAGCTCTCTTTCTGACTCTACTGAAACCCTAGACAAGAGAGAAAAGGACGGAGAAGAAATACTGGGGAGGGGCCATGAATTTCCGTTTCCAGAACCTGCTAGGAGCTCCCTACAGAGGTGGCAATGCCCTCATTTCTGAAAATACCCAGCTTCTCTCCCCCATTGGCAACCGCATCTCCCTCACTGACCTCACCAAATCACAATCCCAAACCCTCCCCTGTGAATCCTCCTCAAACATCTCCCGGATTGCTGTCTCCCCCGATGGCACCTTCCTCCTCACTGTCGATGACAATCGTCGAGCCCTTTTCATCAACCTCCGCCACCGGGTTGTCCTCCATCGTCTCACCTTCAAGCGCAGAGTCTCTGCTCTCAAATTCAGTCCTGATGGCTCCCTTATAGCTGTCGCTGTTGGCAAGCTCCTCCAGATTTGGCGCTCCCCTGGCTTTCGCAAGGAGTTCTTCCCTTTCCACCTCCTACGGACTTTTGCCGACTGCAACGGCTCCATTACTGCCCTCGATTGGTCTCCTGACTCTGAGTATGTCCTTGCTGCATCCAAGGATATGACGGTTAGGTTGTTTTGTGTGAAGAAATTGAAGGGCTTTAAGAATCCTTTCTTGTTCTTAGGGCACCGGGACTATCCAGTTGGCGCCTTTTTCTCAACAGAGAGGAAGAGACCTGATTGTGTGTGCAGAGTCTACACAATTTCACGGGATGGTGCAATCTTCACTTGGAATTTCAGCAGGGAAGACACTGATGTGGACATGTTAGATGGGCAGGTCTCTGACCCTCCTTCTCCAGGCACACCCAAACAGATACCCAATGAAAATGAAGGTACTTTAAGTGTGGGTAAGAAAAGGAAGAAAATTTCTGTGGAAGGCAATGCTAGTGCTGGGAAATTTGAACTGCATAGGGGGAAATGGGAGCTTTTTCGGAAGGATTTCTTTATGCAGGCATCTGCAAAGCTAACAGCTTGTGATTACCATTGTGGTCTTGGTTTGGTGGTTGTGGGGTTCTCCAATGGAGTGTTTGGTTTATATCAGATGCCTGATTTCATCTGCATTCACCTGCTTTCAATATCAAGGGAGAAGATCACAACTGCAGTCTTTAATGGGCTTGGGAACTGGCTGACATTTGGTTGTGCAAAGTTGGGGCAGCTGCTTGTCTGGGAATGGCGGTCAGAGACATACATTTTGAAGCAGCAAGGGCATTACTTTGATGTGAATTGCATTGCATATTCCCCTGATTCTCAGCTGCTGGCTACTGGAGCTGATGATAATAAGATAAAGGTAAATGTTTGTTGGCTCGAATTTTTGACTCAGTGAGTTTTGCAATCTTTCCAAGAATGCTTAGTTGTCTTTTCGACAAATTTTCATTGGTAAACATAAGCCATTTATCTCCTTTCTTTGAGGATGTTGTAATACTTTTTAAGGTAATGATCTGCACAGTTTAATAGTTTGTGAATTAGGCACACATTTTGACCTTCTGAGAAAAACATTTTCATGGGATGGGCTTCTTGTTGTGTTGAGGGTGATGCCTCAACAGTGTGGGCTTCTGAAGATAATGACAACACGCATGTTCTGAGGGTTGAGTGAGCTCTTCAGCTACAGAGAATAAGTAATCAAACACTTTCATTCTTGTTACTTGAGGACTGGCTAAGAACTCTATTCTCTAGAAGCTAAATTGGAAGATGTGTGCTATTACTTGAACAGGTCCCTAACGCAATGCTTAAAGTCGTTGGTTGCTTTAGCCATGCTTCAGTGAATGATAATGGATTATCTATCCTATCCCATGGAGAATTTTCTTTTTTGGGGGACTCCAGTTGAATTTGTGGTTTGGGTGTTGCATAACTGCATGAGCACTGGCATTGTGGGAGGGAATCAAATTTAGAAATCAAGTAATCTGGAACTGTTGTGTTTCATGAAGATTCTTTGTAGTCCCCTTGCAGTCTGTCATGTTCCTATCCATTTGTGTAATTTAAGCATTAGATGTTTAAGTGAAATTTACATTTTGATACTCCCTTTGTCATTAGGACTGTGCTTATGTTTCCATTTACATAATGCTTGTAATTGGACCGCTTTGTAGTTTTCTTTTCTTCCCGATAACGTTACTGCATGTGCAACAACATACAGGTCTGGACAGTTTCATCAGGATTCTGCTTTGTTACATTCTCCGAGCACAGTAATGCAGTCACCGCGTTGCATTTTACAGCTGGTAATCATTGTCTGCTGAGTGCATCACTTGATGGGACAGTTCGTGCTTGGGACTTGTTTCGCTATCGAAACTTTAGGACATTTACTACTCCTACTTCTAGACAGTTTGTTTCGTTGGCTTTGGATCAGAGTGGCGAGGTAATTTGTGCTGGTACGCTGGATTCTTTTGAGGTATGAACATTCTTTTCTTGGTGCTTTTCCAGGATTCAGTCAGTAGCTATGAATTTACTGATGACATTCTCATTATAACTGATTATCAGATCTTTGTCTGGTCAATGAAGACTGGTCGTTTGTTGGATGTTCTTAGTGGTCATGAAGGACCAGTTCATGGCTTGATGTTTTCACCTACAAATGTAAGATGATCTATGTTGAATTTTATTATTATTATTTTGGATAAATATGTTTCATTTTATTTTGATTAGTAATACTTGCTTATATGTTGGTCCCCTCTGATATTTTAAGATAAATTTCTATTCTGTTTTTGTCTTTGAATTAGTTTATGGGTGCATTTGGTATTGGATTTGAAATAGGAGAAGTGATGTGGTATGATTGGGGTAATGACGAGGAGTAAAGAAAATAAAGATAAAACAGATAGGGTAGTTATATGAAAAGTTACGGATAAATAATTGAGAAGCAGGGTAATTATATAGAAAGATGTGAAGAAATGATTAGAAAATAGGGTAGTTGTGGAGGGAGAAAAGTTTAGATGGAAATTTTTAATAAAAAAAAATACATTCTGTATGTATTTACTTATTTTTCAGTTGTTAGTAAGTTAACTGAATTTGAGTTAAAACAAACAGTTTTACTTATTTAGGTTCCATAAGCCACTTTGCTTCCTAGCATCATGCATCTGCTTGTAATGATTTATGATGACATGTTTTGCTTTTACATTTAGGCAATTTTAGCTTCATCATCATGGGACAAAACCATTCGGCTATGGGATGTATTTGAAGGAAAAGGTGCTGTTGAAACATTTGCCCATACCCATGATGTTCTCACAGTGGTTTACCGCCCTGATGGAAAGCAGTTAGCTTGCAGTACATTAGATGGGCAGATTCATTTTTGGGATCCTGTTGATGGTGTGTTGATGTACACAATTGAGGGTCGGAGGGACATTTCTGGCGGCCGCCTCATGACAGATCGTAGATCAGCTGCAAATTCAACTTCTGGGAAGTATTTCTCAACCTTATGTTATTCGGCGGATGGAAGTTACATTTTAGCTGGAGGGAGTAGCAAGTATATTTGCATGTACGATGTTGCAGATCAGGTTAGCATGTTTTTAATACCCAAGTTATCTGTTTATCTAGTATTGCCTATGCATTGGTAAGATAGTCTATCTGTTGGACTTTTAAAATCAATCTCGTGCCTGAGGTATCCTCCTCAAATGCTGTATACACCTGAGTTATGTAAAAAACAGTTTGACCTATTTTTAGGTTTCAAAATATTTAAAAATGATCTCAGAAGCAGTCCTCAAAAGCATCCAGCATTTGCTGAAATTTGCAATCATGTATTTCACACAGAGTCGTGATCTAGTGCACCTAGGTGCAGATGCCCATTGTTATTATTTTTTTTTTTTTGAAAATTTTTTGTACAACTATTTATCCAATTGTATTTAACACGTGCATCAAATTTTATCATTTTTGAAGATTTTTAGATTTTTTAAAATCAGTGGCGTTTTCGTAATTATGGGTTATTAAAATGCCACTGATTTTTAAAAATCCAAAAAGATATATGTAAATCTCCAAAAATGGTAAAACTTGGTACACATGTTAAATATGCTTAGATTAACAATTTTATAAAAAATAATTTCAAAAAAATAAAAGAAAATGAGTTAAATACACCCGGGTGCACTGAGGCTAAGTGCTTCTAGGTGCATTAAAAATGTTTCTTTCACACCGATGACTCTGGTGGAAGCAGATTACGACAGTGCACAGGACAGTCCATCGCACCGGTGTGCCCACGTCCCCAGGAAGCTACTTTCACTCTTGAAATTCATGCCTGTGGATGATGTGGGTGTAGCAATGCCATGGACTGTCCCCACAGCACAGTCCATGCACTGTCTTAATCCACTTCCAACTCCGATATTTCAGAAGTTTATAAATAATAATCTCTTCAACGTGCCCTATAAAAGAAGCACCAAGCACCACCAGTATCACTATTTTTCCCCCCTCTTTCTTAAATGATGCTTTTGTTGCTCTCTGCAGGTGTTGTTGCGTAGGTTTCAAATGACACACAATCTCTCCTTGGATGGAGTGCTTGACTTCCTGAATTCAAAGAAGATGACAGATGCAGGCCCATTGGATTTAATTGATGATGATATTAGTGATGTGGAGGAAGGTATTGATCAACAAATGAGGGAAAAGTTAGGCTTTAATCTGCCAGGATCAATGCCCAACCGTGGACGACCTGTTGTTCGAACAAAATGCTTGAGGATTGCCCCCACTGGAAGGAGCTGGGCAGCAGCCACAACTGAGGGAGTCTTGGTGTACTCTATAGATGACTCATTCATTTTCGATCCCACTGATCTTGACATTGATGTTACACCTGGGGTAATTCTTTTCTCACGTCTTTCTAATCTCTCAATCATTGCTATTTCTGTTTAAAATTTTACTGGTTCGATGCATGTTTTCATGCACTAATGGCTTGGCTTGAGGTGTATTCTGCAATTCTTTTAAATTTTGGATATTGTGAATGTCATCTTTGAGTAGCATGGGATTTACTTCATATGCTGGTTGTCTTTTGCTGCTCATCTGCTATGACTTTTTCTTTTCCTTGGAAGTAAAAGTTGCTTATGTCACTGTCATATTCATCTTTTGCTTTTTGGTGCCTGAAGAGTTTTTCCTCCCAGTTGGGATACCTGTACTGAGATGTTTCTGTTTGATGCAATATGCCAGGAACCTGATGCTTCGTTTAGTTGGTATTACATGGTGATGTGTACGGGCTGCATTTTAACTGTTGCAATCATTTCTGTTTCAGCCTTAACCTGTAGTGCGCTGTTGTCCAATATGTTCTGAACCCACTAGTCAGAAACGTCCTCTTCTCGCACATCACATTCTCCCATTTTCAGCATCCTGCTTCTATGGGATTGAAGTTTATCTCATTTAAATTGTGGAGATGCATGTGTGAGCTGTTTGTTAGACCCCACTTCTCTTTCATCATCATCATCATCAGTCATCAATCATCATCTACGCTTTTTTTCCACCTAAGTCACTGAATGAGTTCTCTCAAGCTTTAGTCTTTTCATATCTTTCAGAATGCATTCTGCATCTGCTGTTGTCTTCTGAAAATGAAGAAGACCAGGGTAGTCCCTTGGGGTTTCTGTAGTCATTATCATGATCATTATGCATTTGTTATTGGCCATTCCTTCGTGATAGCTAGGCATTGAGCTCCTATCTTGCATTTTCCTTTTTACAAATGAAAGTCTTATTTGAAAGGCTCCAGAACTATTGTTGACAGCTGACATGATTTTATTTTTCTGTCATTTATTATTCACTTTTGGCCAACCTGCTTAATTTCCTCGTGTATTGAAGTATTGGGCTGTATGTAACTGCATGGCAGGCAGTTGATGCAGCTCTTGCAGAGGACCAAGTGCAGAGGGCGTTATTACTTAGTCTCCGTCTTAATGAAGATGGTCTTATTAAGAAATGTATTGTCTCTGTAAAGCCAATGGATGTACCTGCTGTTGCCTCATCCATTCCTTTCAGATACTTGCAGAGGTTAATTGAGGCATTTGCTGACCTACTAGAGAGCTGTCCACACTTAGAATTTATCCTGCGATGGTGTCAGGTTTTTTTATTTTTTTTCACCTCCCTCCCTATTTGAATTGAATCCATGGCATGATGGTGCATAAATGAATGCTCTGTAGATTGAATGGCACTAGGTCCTTTCTGATGCAGGAGCTTTGTAAAGCACAGGGTCACTCCATTCAGCAGAACTCCAGAACTCTGCTTCCATCCCTAAGATCCTTACAAAAGGCTATAGCTAGATTGCATCATGATCTTGCTGATACTTGTTCCTCCAATGAATATTTACTTTGGTATTTGACATCCTCAGGCCCCGTTAATTGATAACAAGGTAATTTTTTCTGTCTTTTCTAATTTTTTTTTTTTTTGGTTGTGGTTGGGACTTTGGAGAATTGGAAACACTTGATGAGCTTGCATAAAATCTTTTGGAATTGTTCATGGGATTTAACTGTACCTTGCTCATTTGCTAAGTTCATGGTCTTTCCTTATTGAGTATTTTTCCTTAAGGTAAAGCCTATCCAGGTTTTCAATGCCCATGTGTTAGAAAAGCTAATGATGATAAAAGAGAGGGGAAAAAAAAAAAAACTGATCTGTTGGCAGTGTTATCTTCGAGGAGATAATTGTTTATTTATCTGTCTCCAAATTCACATCTCGAGGCTATTCTTGATTCTGATTTTGAATTTGCAATTCAAAGGGAGTATGCCTCAATCCCTGAGTTACACTGTTTTCCGTGCACTAGATGGTTTGGTGCATTAAAGGAAAGTATCGTGAATGAAAAAGGAATTGAGAAAAAAAATCTATTATATACCATCCATTTGGGTTCTGGACCACGAAATTCATATAGTTACTTGAAAAAATCATAATGATTGGATGAACCTTAGCCATTCATTTGGTTGTCCATGTAACATTTAACTGCAGGAGATTGATGTGCAACGTGGTGGATAGAAAATCTTTTACCACTCCAGCGTGTTCTGGTGTTATTATTTTCTAACTCTCAAGCTCATGTTCATTTTTTTATATCTTATGGTGTACAAAAAGCTTGTTCTTGTGGGCCCCCTTAGAAGAAAAATCTTCGTGTGTCAATCTGTCCTTTATTATGAAATCAAAATTTCTTATCACCCTCATGGCTGCGTTGCTCCAAATATGTCAGGTTTGGACAGATGCACGTACTCATTAGTTATTATCATGATGCTTGCGGTGTTTGATGCGATGAGATCCTGTTTTATGAACTTGGGTATGTTCGGTTGCTTCTCCAATTTGGGCATAGTGCTTAACCCATTTGGCTGTCATGGCATTGGACATGAGATATCCACAGGTTTGATTGGGATTGCAGAGTTAATGCTCTTTGTTGGGACCACACTGTGGCATTATCATCACATGCAAATTGTCAATGGTTGCAGCTCCAATTCAGGCAAGTTGCTTGTCAGCATTATGGACTGCTTACTGTTCTCTTTTGACATACTGTATGAAAACAAACGAGATCCTCAGGCATGAACTCTGCAAAGCAGTTATCCACATGGCCATTGTTGAGAATTCTTGTTCCTCTGGATATTTATTTCATTTTATTTTTTGTTCTGTTTGTTGTCAGTGCCCAATGAAAGTTGGTTTGGGATCAATGGTTAGTCAATTCCTGATGGGATTTCAGCTCAGCAATGCGTTCAGTAATGATATTATGCCTGAAGCAATCTCTTTTATATCTTGGTATGGACTATGGTGTATCAACCCTATCTTAAAACTCGAGAGGAGGATACGCGGCACCACTGTATTCAGTAGCTACAATGAAGAGGTGTTTTTGGCTATCACAGATGTTTGCAAGCTAACCAAGGTACTTTTGGGTCCCGATTCAATGCACCTGGTTGCATTGGGATTTTGGTGTAGCATTGTGCAATTTTTTTTTATTAATCGAAGTGTATTTAATCCATAAAGTAAGTTTTGCAAACTTGTTTTTTCAATTGGTAAGTCTCCTGGTTGTTTGAAAACATCACTGAATTTTTGGAAGGAGTAGGGTCCTTTCCAATAAATCAATTACGTTCTCTTTTTTCTGGTATGGAAGTTAATTAGATAATATACTTTAGAAGATCAAATTAAAAAGTTACAAGTCATAAAATAACATGTTCAATAATGAAAAACTTGCGATAACTTCTGCTCCTTATTCGTTTACAACTTTTCCATCGTCACGTGTATATGAATTGAGGTATTGAATTACTAAAACGTTACTGATTTTAAAAATTCAAAAACTTGATGTATGTTTCAAAAATAGAACTTGATGAATGTTTAAACAGTTGTATAAAAAATTGCAACCAAGTGCACCAGATGACATCCCATGAATGTATGTAAATTTGAACACACGACGGTTGCATGCTATTGTTTTCTTTCGTTAATAACAAAACATAACACTTTCATAAGATTAAATTATTGAAATTCAATGTTACTATAAATTACAAAAATATTTGGATTAGGTTTTCATAGATCATTTTCACAAGTGCCTTTGTTCCTATGGTGAGAGACTCTTTATGTTTTGTTCAGTTTCCTTTGTTTATCTCACTAATAATCTAAACCACATGAAAACTAAAATAATAAATATTTTGAAGATAATTTTAGTAGAAATTATTATGAAATGAAGAGAATAGATTTATATTTCAGCATTTGTTGAGTGCTAAAGATGTACTAAATCAACCTTCTGATTTTTTTCCACTCATTCAGGTACGTTTTTTGAATTTATGTTCTTAGATTTGGTAATATCAAAGTATTCAGATTTTAAAGAAATTTTCCAATTTCTCCATTTGTTGTTAATTTTCTTTATCACCCACGCCTTGATACAATAATCCCATGGCTTAAATTTAAAATTTTCCTACACACTAGTAATATAAAATCTCTATGAAAAGGGAATGAGTGGTAAATATAAAAAAAAAATTATTTTTGCATATATGGATATTAATTTCATCATAAGGGACAATTATCAGTTAAATATTCAAAGCAAAGAATCTAACTTTTTTTACCTGCATCATATTTCACTTCATGTCTTTATACTTTTTTTTGATAACTTCTTCAATGACGCAAAATTAATCGGTACAAATTCTGGAGTTCTAGCTAAATTGCCAAAAAATTGAGTGAGGGTGCCTGCTTCATTTTCCACCACCTAACGAAATACATTAAGTTTAACCTTTCTCTCTCTCTTTCACCTTTTGGTAAAGAGTAATTTGTAAATATACTCACATAATTTTATCATAATTGTGAATATATTTATGAAGTTTTAAAATCTGCCAATTGACTATAATTGTAAATATATCTACGTTGTTATGATACCATTAATGCATTGTCATAGTGTGGGTATATTTGCAAAGATTTGCAACTTTTGTGGGTACATTTGCAGAAATCAAATAGACTCATTCGATTTTTGAAATTGCAAATATACTCACATAGTTTGCAAATATTTGCAAATATACCCATGTTGTAATGACTTGTGTATATTTATAATTATAGTCAAACTATGTGGGGGTAATTAGTAATTTTTAAAACTATGTGGGTATATTTGCAATTGTAATTAAACTAAGTGGATATATTTGCAAATTAACCTTTTGTAAATTTCGAACACTTGTCATGCCTTTTAGACCTCTAATTTTCTTGCTTATTCCAATATCAGTGGAAAAAAAGACAAATCAAATTCATAATATTCACTTTAACTATAATCAGAAGTTTAAAATATAATATGAATAATGATTTCTCAATTTGTGCTTATGGGGATGTCACATCTTGTTGATACTCAGGTTCTTCAACAATATTCAACCTTTGGCATTATAAATCTAAAAATGAAGAAAACAACACGTATGAATCCTATTAGGAATGTAACTCGTAAAACAGTAACAAAATTGCTCCGCATGATATGAGAACTTGTGCATCTACATCAATAATTTTTCTTTTAATCACATTCATCAATATAAGAAATTGAAACATTTGAGCATACTAATTATTTAAGATCCATGAATGTCAATTAAAAAAACATGTGTAGATAATGTACCAGATTGAATCGGAAATATGAATATTTTTTAATGGATCTTTTCTCAAAAAAATGACTGATGTGCTTTTTGCGGTAAAGCCGTTAGACTTATCCCACAATGAAAATGGTATCTCGTGCTCCTTTTTGATACCTTTTTCAATCAATTGGATATTTTGTTTTGTAACAAGTAGGACGCATAGACACCGTAATTATTTATGAAAAATAGATTACCAATATTTATACAACCAACTAAAAAGAAATGAAAGATTCGGGGATAAATAATGGAGGGTCGAAAAATTTTCACTATTCAAATTTTCTTAACCTATAAACGTTGGATCTAAGTTTCTTGAGCGAACAAAACATTTTAAAACTAATTTAGACTAATTAAATTAAGTTTAAAATGATTTACTTATAAGTGGTTGACTAGAGATACAAACGATTTTAATTTTAAAAATAAAATTTCTTTTATTTTTCATGCATAGGCATGAAAATTTTCATAGGTTGATTGGGTATAATACACGTTGTAATCTAACTCTAAAATCTTGTCTTCGACAAATGAATAAATATGATTATATAAATGTTGAATAAAAAGATACATTAGTTTTAGCCAAGGTTATTGACTATTAATTTTAATTGAATGTTCATAAATTCACTAAGGGTGTGTTTGGTTAAGGGTGACACTTTTTGATGAAAAGTTTTCGATATAAAAATTGATTCTATTTTTAATTGAATGTTCATAAATTCACTAAGGGTGATATAAAAATTGATTCTATTTTTAATTGAATGTTCATAAATTCACTAAGGGTGTGTTTGGTTAAGGGTGACACTTTTTAATGAAAAGTTTTTGATATAAAAATTATTAAATCAATAGAAAATGATGTAATATGATAGGGGTAATAATGATATAGCAAGATAATAAAATTAAAATTAAAAAATAAATTAATTTGCGTAGAAAAATGTAAAATATCAGCACTTACAACTGATCGAGTCCTAAGTTTTCACGAGAACAGATTCCCTCCACGAGGCTCCCAAAGTAGTCGATCTTGTCCCCCCCAGGGAGAGTAGAGTAGGGAGTCGAGGCAGTGATCTTGGTGGAGACCAACGACGGAATACAGAAGCTTCTCAGTCTTGAAGGATTCTACTTGCAAAAGGGAGCTTCCGGGCTTTCTTTTGGTTCTGTGCAATTTTGTCAAAACCAATGGGAGAGAGTGTTATCAATGGCGGATGGCTACTGCAGAGAAGCTAGCCATACTTTTCTCGGTTGGGCAAAATGGAGTTACAACAAGGAGATGTTCAAATCCTCAATGAGGCTCCTGTTGAAGGTTAAAGCAATATCTCCTTCTTGGAAGCTTGAGGAAAACCTGTATATGGCTCTGTTTAAGATAGAAGCCGATGAAGAGGCGGTTCTGGAGGGGCGCCCACGGCTGCATGAGACAAATACCTAGTTCTAATGGAGGATTTGAAAGGACCCTACCAACGCAAAGGAAGTATGCATATCAACAACTCCTATTTGGCTCCAAGTATGCAACCTCCTATAGCTCTATGATAAACCCAAGTTAGGCGAACTCATGGTCGAATCCTTCAGCCGAATGGAAACTATTGATGTTCCAGACCAATGGTTGAAGATCAGGGTGGGGCATTCGCGTTAGTAATGCAACCAATATGAAAAATTATGATTATTTTGCTGTTGGTGTGGCTGCATGGGCCATACTAATAAAGAATGTTCCCAGAGAGACCTAGCACACTAGCTGGACCAGGCACAACAGAACCGGAACGTTACGAAGTTCACATCAAACAGGTAAGGTCTATGGAGGTTGATGACTGAGTGGATAAAAAATAAAAGGAGCTGCGGGGAAGGAGAGTGAGACAGCTGCAGTCTGAGTTAAAAAACGAGGAGAGAAGGTGATGGGCAGTGATAGAATGCCCGTGCGAAGCCTCTCCAAACCTCAAGTTACCATTAAAACAAACACAGGAGGGGATGCCTTGTATTCCCACGGAAGACCACCCCACCCCACTGGCATTAAAAGATTAAAAGACCGAAAGCGGCAGATTATGAAAAGGAACAAGCACCAGTGCAGGCGAAGGTAAGAGACTTTCTCAACTCTACCAGCCATAATGCCTTTTATCGCCCGGAATTACCATGGGCTTAGGAATTCGACACCGTTCTGATGTAATCAAAAAATAAGATCCCTATATTATTTTCCTAATAGAAAGAAAGCTCAAAAAATAGGAGATGACAAAAATTCGTATAAAGCTACAGTTTGATTACCGCTCTGCGGCAGAATGCAATGTATTGATATGAAGCTATTGGAACAAAGAACGAAACCTAAAAGTTTGCTTATTTTCGGCAAGCTAAATTGATATGAAGTTAAAAATAATGGGTGTTCACCACGTGGGCTGTGCCCTGTGAATGGGGGTCTTTTACAATAATAATAAAAAAAATCTCTCCATGTAAGAGATATGAAGGTGTCTGATAGAAATATTAGTTGTCACTACCAATAAAAATAGTGGGTGTTCAGGATGGTTGGTAGTTTATTAGATTCTGCAGAAACCCAATGACGATAGTGATGGAAAATCCCTAATATTTGAATATATTTAACATCATTTGTTTAACTAAAAAGCCAAGTTTCATCCAAATTCAATATGTGCATAGGCAACATGTAATACTTTATAGAATTATTTATCCATGTAGTATTGATACTTTTAATAGTTTAGTGTTGAGGAATATTACCTAAAAATTAATATTTAACATTAAATTATTTTATTACATTAATTTTACATATTTGCAGATAAGACTGTGCACAGTGGTATTGGATAAATAAAAAAGTTTTTGTAATAATATAAGTAATTCTAAATATAATAGACAGAATGAATTTTTTATTTACCATCTAGATGTTGAAAATGATGAAAGGTTACATAGAAACAGAATTTCATAGATGCATCATCGTATTTTAAGGTATAAAAGTTCATCATAAAACATAATGAAATTATATCAATAAAGAGAAATTAAATAGGCTTGAAATGATCTAAAGATATTTACCAGCCAGTTTAAATAATTTTATCGTAATTATGAAATGTTTTAACGGCTCAGATCAGTTTTACATATTTTGCAGGTGCATGGATACACGTGCGCACTCGGAGCACCATTTCTGGTGCTCCATCGTCCCCCGAAGAAGCCCATCGATGGCCGCCATGTTCTGCCACCATTTCCCAAATTGCAGCAGTTTCCCTGCTACCCGATTCATCAAACCCATCTTGCAATTGTCCCCTTCACCCGGCGATCTCCCCTGCTCAAGTTCGGCCGCAACTATACACCAAAACCGGCTTCTCCATTGATTCCGACGGCGATCAAATCAAGCAGCATCGCCTTCTGTCAGGCCTCTCCCCGAGCTCCAGCGACAGTCCTGTTTCCTTTAATCCCTTTCGGGATTCAAGTCTGGCAACCGTCCAAGCAGCAGTAATGGCACCGAAATTTAGCCTCGAACCTTCTCCCCAAGCAGCCGGCCACGAAATCAAAACCCATCTCCGCAATTTCTGCAATCACCGGCAAGCTACCCAGCAAGGATCCGAGTGTGAACTAATTGCTGGTATCAGACGGTGCCTTCGTGAAATCCGAGGCTCAAGTCACCTCGTGGCCTGTCCAGTTCTTGCTGCCATGCCTTCAAGATCAGAGCTATCAGCCCGCCAATTAGCCCTTATTTGATGAAGAAGTAGCAGCAATTAGCCAATCTTTACAAGGAGCAATCCTCGCCGAAGCCATGGAATCCCCAGCTCAATTAACAGCCGGCGACCTCTACTCATGCCAAATCGCAGCCACATCTAATTCAAAAGCCGCTGATGCCAGGCGACCCACCGACGAGCACAAATCCATAATTCCATCCCAGCTAATGCAGATTGCAGAGGCGACTCCATCACCGGCAAAAATCCAAGGCCAGTGCCTCCGCCTCTCTTCATTTGGATGATAGCCTGTCCAAACCGCCCGAAACGAGGAAACCATTCCAGCCGCTGCTGTTAGCTCCAACGTCTGTCCATCCGATGGCTCGTGGCTATGATATTCTTAAAATTTTGCTGCAATCTTTCTATTATTTGTTATTAATTGTTTCCTAAGATTAGACTTACTTTATTTTCTATAATTTATTTTTCATTTAGTAATTTTTAAATTTTTATTCTTGCATTATTAATTGTTAAGTTTTAACACTATCGTGAAAAATCAAAATTTTTTCATTTTTCTGTCAACTTGGCTCATTATTATTTTATGTTATCTTCTACGTAATATTAACTTTAATTTGTTTTGCTTAATTTAATTAAATTGATGATCAAAATGTTCTTATTAGTTCGCACCAACTATATCAGCTAAAACGTAGGGGCCAAATGGGGTATACTATGTGCAATCTGCATATCGAATGCTTTGGATGGGTATAAATTTTCAAACAATCAAAAATAATGAAAGAAGCCTCGATGGCAACAATCAAATTAATGTGGAGATTGAATCTATATGTATATAATACTTCTGTTTAAAAATCTCAAAAAATATATATGTGTGTATATATATATATACATATCTAAAAATAATAAAACTTAATTTATATGTTTTTTTGATATTGACGTAGTTTATAAGTTAAATGTACATAAAAAATAGTTTAAATGATTTTTTTTAAAATTTTTGAGGCAGGTTGGGGCTAAGTAGTATATTTGCTTAGCCCGAATTAACAGAATCACTTGTCCAAAAAATAAGAAGGTATTGAGGTGCAAACTTTTTGCGCAGGGTGTGTTTGGTAACAACAAAAAGTTGTCAAGTTAAAACTTTTCAATCTAAAACTTTCACTCTTCACAACTATCATATTTTTTAATTATTTTTTTATATTTTTCTATACAACTATCCTATTTTTCAATCATTTCTGCATAACTACCAGTACAACAAATCTACCTATTTCAACTTTATTCTATTTATTCCTCATTATTACCTCTATCATATCACATCATTTGACAATTTCTCATCTTTACAACTTTTCATCAAAAGTTTTACACATTCTTAAACACACCCGCAGTCTTTATACGGTGGAAAATGAAAGTAGTGATCATCTTTTTCTAAAATGTGCACAAACAAAAAGAGAAGAGCGGCGTCCTAACTCAGGAACTAGCACGGAAGGGAAACATGGAGAAACTCGCAACGCATGCTCTCCTCTGCTGGCGTATCTGATCTATTCGAAATCTGGTGGTTATGGAAAGGGAAATAGGAACAAATAAAAGGAGCTTATAGCTCGTGTTGTGAACATTGGAAACAATCAAAGGAAGCAGGCTTATTATCCCAAGTTGGGGGAACTTCCGTAGCACGATGGCTAGACAAATTAGTTTAAATGAAATAATTATGTAGGATATGATTTTGGTTTTATCAATTCGATCTCATACAACTTGTTTCATCAAATTGAATTATTTATAAATCAAAAATAATTATATAGTGCTAATATCGTCAAAGAGTCTAGTATTAGTGTTTCATTTTGGTACTTTATGAATTCAATTTCGTTTTGGTACACTTTTTTGATTAAATAAAAACTCAATTGGCATATTGTATTTAAAATTATTTTTGACTAAGAAACCAAATTTCATTATGCCCTCATATGTGTATGGGCCCTATTTGATAAAGAGAATACACTAATATAATATTTTTATTTATTTATATATCAATTTTATGACTATTAATGCCACCCAAATGTTACGTAAATGAACTTATAAAAATATGGATGTATCTAATTGATTCATATTTTTTTATTATATTTATTTTTAAGCAGGCTTGGTCTATCCGGAACTTCGCTCAAAACACTTTTCGAATGCGACGATGAAATAATTATTTTTGACAAAATGAATGCATCGAGTATTAATTTAAGGGTAATTTGCAAATATACTCATATGGTTTGACTATACTTGCAAATATACTTATATAATTTTAAACTATACTTGCAAATATACTTATATAATTTTAAAAATTGCAAATTACCCCTACATAGTTTGACCATAATTGCAAATATATTCACACTATTATAATGTCATTATTGCACCATCACGACATGGGTGTATGTGCAAACTACGTGAGTATATTTGCAAAAACTAAATATACTCACTTAATTTTTAAAATTACAAATATACTCATATAGTTTGTAAACTTTTACAAATATACTCACACTGTGATGGTGCGGTAACAACATCATAACGACGTTGGTATATTTGTAATGATGGTCAAATTATATAGGTAAAATTTGCAATTATAATCAAATTAAGTGGATGTATTTGCAAATCACCCTTAATTTAATCTTAAAAGTTAGTCAAATTGAGGACAATATTTAAGATTTTCAGCAGTGTTAGTACAATAGAAAATACTTTTTCACGAATAACACCTTAAAATAATTGGCTACAAATATATAGTAACTAAATTTAATTTCATAATTCAAATTTTCTTTTTTATATGTAAGAATTCAATTTTCATATTTAGTTCGTAACAAGGTAATCATGAATAGAATTATATTGTACTAACTGTTAGTAACAATTCACTGTATATTAGTTCAAACATGACTAAATTAGCATGACATATTTATTAATGATCATTAAATGATGGTTATGTATGTAGTCTGAAATTTTAAACTTTAAGTGAACAAAACCTTTTAAATTTCGTAAATAATTTTTAATTATAGTAATTTAACAGTACTATAAGTAGCTGACCCAACTAGATATAACAAAGATTTTGATTCCGTAGGTGATTTTTCTGTTTTCATACATAGGTGTGCATTTTAAAATGGTATTATACTGTAATATAATTTTTAATATCTAAACCATTATTTTATTATAATTAGAATTCAATATAATAACAAAAATTAATTATTTATATGATATTTCAAGAATTAAATTTATTATATAGTTCTAGAAATACGATAATAGACTATTTTTTTTATTTTAAGTATATTTTAGTGAATTGAACATAAATAGCTAATATTATATTAAAAAATAAATAGCTAATATTTATTTGATTTGAAAAATAAATAGCTAATATTATATTAAAAAAACTAATACATATGCATTTAATGGTTTAAATGTTTTTTTTATTAGTACATGTGCAACTTGAGCTAGGTTGAGCCTAAATTCGACCACATTCAATTTCCAACGGTGTTGAAACTTTTTTTAATAACCCAAATCTGATAAAATCAATTTGTAAATATGATAGGGTTTAGGTTTAAGGGAACCTAAACCTGAAGAACTCGAGCTTAATTTTTCATTTTATATTAATTATAAAATATGTTATATACATAATATCTAAACAATATTTTTTTTATATTTGTGTATTTTATGTTATTTATATTTATATTTGAATAAATATTTAGCATATTATAATTATATTACAAATAAAATATTATCTTCTTTTATATTTACCTTTTATTTTTTTCATTTACTTTTATATCAATTTATTTTCTTCCTTTTATCTTTTTTTTGTGTTAAAATTTCTTTTTGAAATATTTTTTATATTGCCATATTTTTTTTAAAATCTATAGTTTTACTATATCTTATTATGTTCACTTACATGATTTATTACTATTATATATTTATAGGGAATTTTAAACTTATAATTCTTAAATAAAATATAAACTCATCGACTGAAATTTCAACTTGAAATTCAATAGGAACTTGATTTTTTAAATATAGAATTACGGTTAATATTTTGTAAGTAGGGTTAGGGTTGAGATGAAACCGAATTTCATAATTGCACCCATTCTTATTAGATAGATGTCTGATATGTTTGATTTTTCATAGACTGATTCTAATCGCTGTTTTGAAAATCAAACCAGCCGATGGAACTGGTTGAACGGTGAACTACTCATGTTATGGTTTTCTAGTTTTTTTGGTTCAACCGTGATTTAAACACCGGTTTGCACCAGTTGAACTAGAAAAACTAGGAACAGGTGATGAAAATAGTTCATGACCCAGTTCTGTTTTCAAATAATTAAAAAAAATGATCAACAAACCATTCAGATCTTTGGTTATAATCATAAACCTCGACTTTAAAAATGCTTTTATAATAAAATTCATTTCCGCAACACAAGCACCGTCATTAAAAAACAGCAAAAGCCCCAATAAGTTTTTCCTCCTTAAGAGAAACCCGAGCAGCAGGGCTTTTCATATTCCACCGTCTCCCATAGAGAGATTTTCTCCTTCCCATCGTCTCCTTACTTTATGATATATTGTTTTATTTTAATGTAAGTAGTGTATTTTTCATTTCCTTGAATTTTTATTAATTGAAAAGGGGCTTCAAGATTGTCTATAATATTGAATCATGGTATGTGAAGAATGGGTAATTTAGGGCTTGGAGTGTAAAATAATTAATATTCAATTAATTAATGATTTTACCATGAGGTGAGATTGCTTATTAGTTTTGGCCATCAGGTGTTTCTTCTTAATTTAAATGCATGTGAGTATGCAGAATAATTACTTGTGTGTGTTTTGCCTTGTGATCATCTTTTGCTTTTTATAACATGTTTCGTTATTTAAATATGTTATTTTTTCTTTTTATAGAGGTCCTTAATAGCAAGTGTTATATCTATGTAATTGTAATTAAACTGTTCTCACAATAATAGATAAAAGTTGAATTTATGCATCAAGGCCAAGTAATACGTTGAGGGTGTCATTCGGCTTCTCGGTAATGCATTTAAGAAAGCATCTCAAGATGGGAGGCTTTCTTGTGCATATGGGAAATGTATTTTTAGGTTAAAAAAAATTAGTAAAGAAGGGTTAGATTATTTAATTTATGATGGATTTCTTAAGGGTTAGATTAGCACAATCATGAGAGATTATGGGAGGATCTTCTCCTAGTCAAAATCTTGTTGAAGGTATAGATAATGGAATTCATGAATTGTTATATAAAAATTTTGGTACGCATGATGAATCTAGGGACTTAAATGAAGATACAAGAGAAGATGTTTTGCATAATCTTAATATTGGATAAAATATAGAAATGCAAAAAAGATCCTAGACTTAATTAAAGATGATGAACATGAGTTGTATTCGGGGTGGAACGAATATACAAAACTTTCATTTATTGTTAAACTTTTTCACTTAAAATGTGTCAGTGGATGGAATCCGCCCAACAACCCATTGTCTGGCGACTGGCGACTTCCATTGCTGCTATCACCTGCTCGTGATCTGGGTGGGTGATTTACCCACGGAATCGACTGGGGAAGCTGCGGAGGAACCTCGAGCGGAGGGGAGGAGGGTGGGTTCATAGCTGTCAAGCCATCCTATGGCCGATCTTCTGGGGGAGGAGCTTCAAACGCTGCATTTGGACAGCAACACAAACTGCCGGAAAATTGATCCCGGTGACAAACCAGCAGCCCTCTGTTCTCTCTGGACAACAAAGCCTTACAACCGGGAGGCATTTAAATCAACAATGCGCAAAGTTTGGCAGACAGCAGCAAGGGTAACGATCACCCAGGTGGAGGACAACCTCTTTCTGATGCACTTCGATTCGGTGGAGGACCGAACCATTGTTTTGAAGGGGCGACCTTGGCTCTTCGACAGGCAGCTAGTGGTCGTTCAGGAGCTGCTTCAGGCCACCTCGTTGGGGGCAGTGTTGATGGCCAGTTCGCCTCTTTGGCTTCAGATAAGGAACGCACCTTACCTGCTCGACAAAATGTCGCTGGGACTGGCAGTGGGGTCATCTTTTGAACAATGCTTGCAGGTGGAGTTAAAGGACAGCCTCATCCGTTTGCATGTGATGGTTGATCTTACATAGCCCCTCCGACGTGGAATCTTCACCCAAGTGGACAATATGGATAAACATTGGCTTCCTTTCCAATATGGAAAACTACCTACCTTTTGTTATGCTTGTGGTCGAATTGGACATGCCTTCAAGGAGTGCCGACATTGTCCCAACCTTCAAGCTACCATTAAGGAGGAGGACCGCCCATATGGCAACCAGATGTGGGCGGGATTCCACAATCTACCTATCACTGTGGGAATAACTACAATGAAGAATCGATCACCACACCTTTATGGAGATCATGGGGCTGCAACAAATAAGTCAGATTGGCCACAGCAAAACCTGCTGCCCAAACCAGACACATCGAATCGACCTAAGCCAAATACCTCTCTCTCATGTCACCAGTTTTCCACAGAGCCACCCACTACACACAGTTCAAACCATTGCCAACCTCCTACTGCAGCATCCCAGCCTTTTGAATGCCCCCCGATCTTGA
>JAXCLR010000081.1:54958584-54975758 GCA_035584095.1 Annona squamosa
GTTTCTTCAAATTTTTTGCCTGAACAAGAATGGTGGGACAATCCACCTTTTTTTCTTCAGGAAAAACTCTGTATAGACAATTTTTTGGCTTTGTTAAGCAATGATTTTCCTTCCCCTTCCACCTATGATCCTCCTTTATTTCAGAGGTGGACGGGATAGGAATTAATCTCTTTTAATCAAAAAAAAAATGTGTCAGTGGATGGAGTAAGAAGTCCTTCACTATGTTGCTTGAGTAATTGAAAAATGCATTTCCTGAAGAAAGCAAATGGTCTACATCTTATTACGAAACAAAGAAGTTCTTCTTTGATTTAGGATTAAAGTATGAGAAAATTCATGCTTGCCCCAAAAATTGTATTATATATTGGAAATAAATTGCAAAACTGGAAGCTTATCTTTCTTATGGTACTTCTAGATAGAAAGTTGTTCTAGAAGATGGCGAACTTTCAAAAAGAACAAAAAATTAGTACTAAAAATCTTATGTTGGTTTTCTTTAAAGCCTAAGTTACAAATATTGTTTGTCTTTAAAAACAGCTTCTTTCATGACATGACATCCTGTTTGTAGTAAAGCATGGAAAACTTTTAATTCTCAGTACCCCCTATTTGCTTCAGATCCTCATAATGTTCATTTTGGTTTATCTTGTGATGATTTAATCCATTTAGAACTAAGAATCTTAATCACAACACATGGCCTGTAACAGTGACTTGAATGTGCATGAAGCAACAATATTTTATTTTATCTTTACTTATTCTGATCCAAATACTCCTAGAATCAATTGGATGTATATTTACAACCTCTTACTGAGGAATTGCATGAATTGTAGAAAGTTGGCACTCAAACATTTGACACACATAAGAATAGGTATTTTTACTTGCAAGCGCATTGATGTGGACTATTAGTGATTTTCTAGCTAATGCAAATTAATCAAGCTAAAATACTAATAAAGGTCCATATGCATGTCCTACTTGCATTTTTGAAAGTTGTTTCAAATAGTTGGATCATGAGGTGAAATATTGCTATATGAGTCATATTCTTATCCCCTGCTCATAAATTTCGATATGAAAAACTTCCTTTTAATGAATATCGAGATTTTCATTGTACACCAATTTCCCCATCGAGTTCTCCCCCAGTTTTCAAAGATAGAAGGGCCTTGGAAGAAGAAAAATATTTTTTCATGTCACTTTTTGAGAGCACAATCTTATTCACCACAATCTTGATGTGATGCATATAAAAAATTATTTGTGATAATGTCTTGGGAATTACTGTGAATCAAGAAAGAAAAACAAAAGATAATTGCAGGCCGTAGATGGATCTTCAAGAAGCATTCTACTACCAGTTTTTACCAAAAGCATGCTATTTAACAATCTTAAAAGAAACAAAGTTGCTTTTACGAAATATTAAAGAACATAAGGTCCATGATGTATTTGAAAAATGATGAAAATATGTAGTTATATTTGAAAATTTTGAAAGTTCATAGCTACAAGTAGAATTAAAAATAAAATTCGCATGCATACGTGGAATTTGTCCTAATTAAATATATTGATGTGTTTATATTTAGTTTTAACTTGTATCTGTTAGAACAAAATATATAAAAAGTAAAAGTAGAACTAAGTTTCACTTCGGGCGTGTTATAATGTCACTTTTCTTAAGGTAATTTTGTTACCCTATTTGTTACTTAGGATAATTTTGTAGTTGTTCCTAGAATACAAAAAATGAAACTTAAACTAAAACAAGAAACAACATCTCTTCTAAGTGCACGAACACTAGAAGGCGAAATTTTCAGTTGAATGAAAAGAATTTCAAAACAATGGTGAAATTACAAAACTTAATTAAAACAACAATATCTTAATCAAGACAAGCTACAAGGATGTTTGAATGGAAACAACATAATGTGTTGAAAGAGGCAAGAATAATATGTCTGAAAGAGACAATGAGAGCACTCGAGTTGAATAAACTGTGGTTTGAGTTAACCCAAATTTATAGTTTTGAAAGGTTGTATTACACAACCAGTTAATGTAATAGACACATCCCAATTTCAATTAGATGCATCTCTAGAATCTTGCCGCATCACCCATGTCATTTCACATTTTTGTGTTTTCGATTGAAAGTTTGAACTTTAAACTTGAGTTGTTGTATCCTTCGAAGCATGCATACTTTATTTTTGTTGTTTGTCTTTGAAATTACGTTATATTTATTATAATTTTTGAAAATGCCAACAACATCTAGATATGAAATCTAAACTATTGAACGCATGTACACTTCATTTTTATAAATTGATTACTTATTTTTTAAATCAAATTCATACATTGGGTAAAAAATAATAAAATATACTTGTAGCTAAAACTTAGGATAAGATGATACTCATGGAATAAATATCAATCAAAAATAAATATTTTAATGAATTTAATTTGTAAAAATTATATAAATAATCAAAACTTATATTACAGTGTTGAATCTAAGTTAGAATTTAATTAATAATTTTAAATATTGAAAATAAATTATATATTTTTAAAAGCTTCGCCATGAGAGAGCAGCGCCCCTAACATCTTACACACTTATACACACTTAGCATCAACCTTTTTGTAATTTGGCCATCTCTGATTTTTCATTGCACATTTTTTAAAAAAAACAGAGAGAGAGAAAGTCAATTTTAAAAAGTGCTCTTTTGCTTGAAAAGAGGACAGCGCTGTTTGGAAATCGGGTTCGCACCGACGGACGACTTGCGAGAAAACGACGTTCATGGAGTGAAATTTACAGGCGACGGCGTCATCGACGAATTTACCCATTGTCTTCGTCATCGACGTCCACAAAATGACAAAGCCAACTGGCCCTACTAAATAATAATAGTAACAACAACAACAACATAACATTGCAAAAACCAAACAAACAGAAAAAAGTCGCGGCTTTTATTTTTCTTCTCTTGATCATGACATACTCACTGAGGTATTGTTGATGGCGACACCTATATATATATATATATATACACATATGACCTTGTTATAATAACTACTACTATTATTATTATCATAAGAAATATTATGAAATTATTTGGTTGGTATATTAAATTTAAAAGCTTTAATTCAACATCTGTACATATATTTATAGAATCTTGCCTGTGGAGGCTGATTTAAGTCATTTTTTGTATTTTTTTAACATAACTCTACATCTCTTTTAAGCATGCACGGTCGATTGAAGACTTTGATTGAAATAATTTCGTTACACAAATTGATCAGTTTAGACCTTGATTTAACTAGTAAAATAGGCCCAGAAATCAAGGATGAGGTCCTCGAATTCAAATTGGTAGAATATATTAGATTAGAAGTAGATGAGATTTTGAGCAAATTTTATATATGCATATAAATTTTACTCTTAATTTTACCTATATTCATCATTGTTCAAAAATTCCTAACATACTTACTTATTTTGCTTTAAATTTTATTTGTACTCACCCTTGTTATAAATCTGTTAAATGGGCTGTTAGCCTTCATGCAAAATGGACAATATGTCAAAGCCTTAATATAATTCGAGATTGATTACTCAAAGTTAAAGTTCATATTCAAAGAATAAATTACTTTATAATTGTAAAATTACTAAAAATTAATTAGAATATGAATTTTTGGCTATAAAATTATAATTAAAGATAAAGTTCATGAATTCGAATTGGTAGAATAGATTCATATTAGATCATTGGGACCCAATATTCACCCATCCATAATTTAATATATACGAACGTGATGTAATACTAGACCTATAATACTAAGGCTATGATCGATGGGATTTTAAATTTTATTTACTTATTTATTTGCATATGTGGCTCAAAAAGTTGAACAAATGTCTCAATCCATGTCCCAAAGCGTATGAGTAAATTTTACAGATATACCTGGTCGAGATCATGCGTCCTCAGATAACTATCAAGAGTCATGTACAAAAAAAAAAATTCACTTATGCGTTGCCTCCAAAAGAAATTTTTTTTTTTTTTTTGGTGGAAGTGATTTTAAGTATCATTATCAAGTACATAATAACAAATTAAGAAAATAAATGAATGGAATAGATAAAAATTAGGCCCCATTAATTTGGATGTATGTGGGTTGGTCTGGAATAATCTGGATGCAACTGGTGAAAGAAATAGCAGTAATTTGTCCTGTATTCCTGTCCTGGCCAGCTAAGGCTGTCCAAAGCTCAATTATTTGCTTTGACAAAATCACCCATTCAAGCTTCATGTGCTTTGAAAAATACCCAATTATTATTCAATGAATAGCCTCATCAGGCCCCTGCATCTTGTTCAAAATTCAAACTAAGCGGCAATTGAAATTAATCATCCATGTGCAAATTAAGCTTTTTTCCTATGCAAAAAAAAAAAAAATGTAAATTGTATAAAACATTTTTCCTACATAAATAAATGACTCTATAAACTACTACAGTATTATACTTTATATGCAAATGGATCAAAGTGATTTTCAAATCCTAGACATGGTTATATGCATACATAAGCAATGAGCCATCATAGACTTTTTGCCCCCATGATACACTAAAAAAATGCAAATTTTCAAAGAGAGTGGTTATCTTTCTGATTAGATAACCTGGGGTGAAGGGCAAGAGGCACATAGAAATTCGAAAAAAGTAATTATATTTAGCTTTGAGAAAAAAGATAATTGAAAAAATGAGCTCTGAATAATGAATATTGGTCTGGTCCATGCTCCATGTCAGTAGTGCCTTTGGCTTGTTTGGCGGTTTCCCTGTCCAATCTCAATCCCGCATGCATGTTTGTCCGATTTTCCCACGTTTCCAAGCCCATGGCCATGCGTGTCTCTTCTACAATATTCTTTTGCACTCTTCGCTAGCTATTATTATATACTACTAATCTACGTTAAAAGTCTGATAACATTAATATTATCAAGGAGGGGAGAAGGCAGAGAGTGGGGGAGAAGAGAAAAATAATTAAGAGAATATTTGAAGAAGAAGGAGATTAATATTGTCAAGGAGGGAAGGAGGTAGAGGTGGGAAGAAGAAAGGAGAAGAAGAAGCAGAAAATGGGATACAGTAGCAGCAGCAGCAGCCTCATCTTCCACATCCTCCTCCAACTAATCGCTTTCATAGCCGCAGTCGAAGTACAAGTCAAGATGAAAACAGAGACTTCCAATTCCAAAATTAGCAAGGATGATTTCCCATCCGGATTCATTTTTGGGGCCGGTACTTCTGCCTATCAGGTGAGTGCCTGCCGGCCTGTCTCCAGTTTACATTCCTCTGCTGCCTCCCTCCCTGCCTGTCTGATTGCTTAATTAATTAATTAATTAACTATTTGCATGCGTATGATCTTAATAATTAGTTAAATTCTTCTGCACATACATATGTGTCTATCTTTTATGTATGTGTATTAAAATCTTAATTAATTAGGTTGAAGGAGGAGCTGCAGAGGATGGAAGAAAGCCCAGTATCTGGGACACTTTCACACATGAAGGTATCATCTTTATTTTTTACTCTACATATCATTACCTCCCCATCTGTACTTTTATCTTTTAATTTTGGGTTAATTGGGTCATCACTTATATGATTTACAGGAAACACTGTGGACCAGAGAACTGGAGATGTTGGAGCGGATCAGTATCACAAGTACAAGGTAAACAAAACAAAACAGATACACACCCACACCAATGCTTGATTTGCTTATTAATCGACACTCTTCTTCATCTGGGTCATGCTTGCATGCATTGCAGCCTACTACAAAAATGCTAATTGTATTGTATTCTATTGCATTTGTATTGGCTAATTAATGGCATGCAGGAGGATGTGAAGCTGATGCATGAGATGGGGTTGGATGCCTACAGGTTCTCGATCTCTTGGTCAAGGCTCATTCCTGGTAGCTACTTACTACAACTTACCACTGGTTATTTAAATTTTTTTTTTTTTTTCTTGCTTTAATTACATGCCTGCTGCAGATGGTCGAGGAGCTGTGAATCCGAAAGGCTTGGAGTATTACAACAATCTCATCAATGAACTAGTCCTCCATGGTAATAATTAAATTTCGTATATATACATATGATGCGATATCATACATATCTTGCTTTAATTTGAAGACGTTTATAATGAATCGTGGTGGGTGGGGTTGCCTCTGATTTTGTAGGAATTCAGCCTCATGTTACTCTCAATCATTTTGATATTCCTCAAGCACTTGAAGATGAGTACGGAGGATGTGTGGACCGTAAATTCATGTAATCTATTTCTTCCTTTCTACCTCTTACTCAATTAATCGCCCACCCATCTACTTTACCTTTCAATTACAGAACACAAACAATTGTTGGTAGTTTCTACTGGAAATCTTCTCTTCTTGATCGATTTGGTGATAAAGCTTGAATTCCATATTTAATCATTAGGAAAATTTTAAGGGCATGTTTGGTAAGTGATAAAACTTTTGATGAAAAGTTTTTGCTATAAAATTTTTTAATTAGTAGAAGATGATATGATATAATAGGGGTAATAATAAAGAGTAAATAAAATAAAATTAAAATATATAAGTTGGTTGTTTGGGTAGTTGTGTAGAAATGATTGAAAAGTAGAATAGTGGTATATGAAAATGTGCAAAATGATTAAAAAATATAATAGTTATAGAAAGTGAAATGTTTTAAATTGAAAAGTTTCAGTTAAAAAAGTTTTAGTGTTTCCTAAACATGCCCTAAATTGGCAAAATGAGAATTAAGGCAAGACAGAAAAAATCTATAACTTCATTCCTGTTTTCTCCCTCTCATAAATCCTGCAGTCATCCATCCACTGGGAGAACGTAGCAATTACAGGGGGATATCTCTACCAGAAGAACATCTCAGACTACTAAATATTTCGTTTTCCTTGCTCATATGCATGGAAGAATGGAAGAATGGAGTTGTCCTTGTTCCTTGTATATATGGAGAACACCTAACATCTTGTCGCTTTTCATTTTCTGCCCTATTGCAGTGAGGATTTCACTGCCTATGCAGACATTTGTTTCAAACAATTTGGCGATAGAGTGCAGTATTGGAGCACTTTCAATGAACCTACGATACAAGCACTTATGGGCTATGATCTTGGAGTATTTCCACCTCAGCATTGCTCCCGTCCTTTTGGCCTCTACAATTGTTCAAAGGGGAACTCCCCCACAGAAGTATATATTGCTAACCACATCTTGCTATTGTCTCATGCAGCAGCAGTCAATCTCTATAGACAAAAATACCAGGTTTGCCATACTCTTCACCATTCATCTATCTCTACCTCACAAGGAAGGGAAAACAGCTGGAATCTATTCCCTATCTCCCACTTCTGGAGTCATTTTGAACAGTTTTCAGTATGGATTCTTGTGAAAAACGCATGTTTCATCTCTTGTGCAGATTAAGCAGGGAGGACAAGTAGGAATTACACTCCTGGCAGTGTGGTATGAACCTGTAACAAATTCATCCGAAGATGTTGCAGCTGCCCAGAGAATGAAAGACTTTGAACTTGGTTGGTAAGAAGAATTTCCCTGAACTTGTGGTTTCTTGTTCTTCGCAATAATCTGACCATGGCATTAAGCACATCATATGACTTGCTTTGATGGACCAGGGCTCTAGATCCCCTCCTGTATGGAGACTACCCTGCTAGCATGAGGAGGATTGTAGGATCTCGACTGCCATCTTTCAGTGAGAAAGAACAAAAACTGTTGAAAGGAGCATTGGATTTTGTTGGCCTCAATCACTATCAAGTACTTCATGTTCAAAACTTTCCCCAACAATTTCCCGACAATGAGAGAGACTATGCTAGAGATGTGTCTGCAATGATTTCATGTAAGTTGACCACATGCATGGTGTTATTCAGAAGAGAAACTATACTCTCAAGGATCCAGCAGTCCTTTATTTAAAAAAAAAAAAAAAAGGATCCCGCAATTGAGCATGTCATTGCAGAATATTATGGAGTTTTTGGAATATCACAATGCAAAATTTTTTATGCTTGTTCGCGTCGCAAAGGCACCAACATGTGAACCAATGCCTTTTGCATGTGTCAGTATTCTCATTTCAAAAATACCAATTTGAAATCATTGCCAGATTAGGTAGCAATATGATTTTCTTGGACACACGATGAATTCTGAAATTTCAGTTTGATTTGACTTTGACTTAGATTTATGTAAACTGTGGTTAATTGACAAAACGATAAATGACAGCGAATTTGCTTCTAATGCAGTTGAAGGCTTTTCTGAGAATGATACGTTCCCTAGCACTCCTTGGGCCCTTCGAAACTTGCTAGATTATTTCAAACAGCATTATGAGAATATTCCGGTCATGATCCATGAAAATGGTAATCCCTGCACTAATTTTCTTCTGTTGACAAACAAAGGCTGGTTTAATGGTATGAGCTACTTAAACAACGACCAGCATGTAAATCATTTGTTATTTAACAGGAAAAGAATCGTTTCATGGCATGAACTAATTGAAATAACGACCAGCACGTAGCAGTGCCCATTAAACACGAGCCTATAGGCCACATCTTTTGTCTGGATCTTGGCTATCATTCAGTCACAATTTTCATGCTGTTTGATAGAAACGCATGGCAAGAAGAAATCAGAAGTCAAATTGATATTGCATCAGTGATTGTGACATGATAAGAACAGCTCGAACTGCTCATTCGAGACCCCCCAAAATCCCTCTAACAATCTAGCCTACTTTGGTCTGGAACTGTGGGTTGTATCAATAAAACAGCCCAAAAAAGTATTGTAAGCAAAACTAAGTTGCGGAGTAGACCGATCTTAATTTATTGAGAATGACTGTCTGGCCATATTAACTAATACAAGACACGCATAAGATACAGAGGAGTGCATGTATGCTTAGTTGTAAGGCAATGAATTGCATAAAGTTGAAGCTACTCTCAGCAGACCCATGCCACGCATTTGCATGCTAAGAACTGGAGTAAGTTATATGTGTCTAACTCTGACCATGCCTTGCAATCAGGATACGCAGTTTATGGTAACAAGACCTATTCTTCCGAGGCCAACAAAGATGACAAAAGGGCAAAATATTTACAGGAATACATACAAGTGCTGCTCGAGGCGATAAGGTACTTTGTGAAATCATTTTTTTTCATATAGTTTCTTTTAAGATACACTTGAGAGGCTGAAGTGACAATCCTCAATGGTAAAAACCGAGGAACTGAAGAGCATGTTGTTGCCATCGATTGATTTTTTGCTGGTGAGCTGTTCTAATTTTTGCATATTTTCTGGCATATCCTCGGAAAAACAGCCACTATCAACTTTCCAACAGTCGAGATGTGAAAGTGATACACTAAAATTAGAAAACAAACACGGTTTGGGGACCCATGATAAGCATTCCTAAAATTGCTTCTAGCACCTAGGTGGTTTGATATTTCTGGATCTTTGGGATCTTTTCCTACTTGATTTAGATACTGTTGAACTACTCTGACGGTTCTCGCCATTAATTTTTCTCCTGTCCGAAACATGGTGATTGTCCCCCTTGGTATATAGTCATCTGTTCATGCTTCAAGATTCTTTCTTTTGTGAACAAGCATATACTTCCTTGCAGGAATGGATCGAATACTGGGGGATACTTCGTGTGGTCCTTTGTAGATTGTTTTGAACTTAATTTTGGATACACGGCTAGTTATGGTCTGTATGGAATTGATTTCAATGACAAGGAGAGAAAGAGGCATCCCAGGTTGTCTGCTCGATGGTATGCCAGCTTCCTTGGAAACAGCAAGATGAAAAGTGCAAGCTCTGCATCTCTACCAATTTAAGAACGCACCACTTCCCCATCAAAAGGGCCATATAGATCTAACTTTTATAAACGTACACTGAGATGCAGTATTAGAGTCTGCAATAATTGCTTGAGGCTCTCTTTTCCCATGTTTTCTGCAATGACAGATACGCAATGTTTTCAGCAGCTTGTGCTGCTTAGCATACACTTAGGATCCCTGTATTTGAGATCATGATCACATAATAGTCTCAAAGGCTGGAAATGAACTTCACAAGCATTGTATCAAAATGGCTTTGTACATCTTAAAATTTATGAATCGTAATTTAGAGGTGCAGAATTAGAGAATTATCTTGATTTCAATTGCTTCTTTGTCATATTGTAAGGCTCTGAACAAATGCTAGTAAAGAGAGCCGATGGTGTTATTCGACCAAACTAGAAGTATACCATTAGCTGAATGGTGAATCCGGAATCATGGATCTCCCTTGCATCTTATAATCAAAACTTTGTATAAAAAATCTTTTAGAAAAAAGATAGTATAAGCTTGATTAGGCTGCGGGTTCATTGGATCAGGAACTGGGCCGCCACTAGATCATCAGAATTATGGAATGCACATCAGATTTTCTGTCACTAAAATTTACTCACACACCTCAAAAAAAAAAAAAAAAAAAAAAAAAAAAAAAAAAAAAAAAAAAACCAATTTTTTAAACCACCAATGTACGCGCACGTCCCCTGAAAATCTATCTTCTCTTCGTTTAAGCTCAAGTGAAGGAGACTTTGCACAATGCCAAAAGCTCTTTACCTCTAATTCTAGCAGTTCTCACTTGCCCTCTTTACCCAATTTAATAAATAAGAGCAAGGAAGTTGAGGAAGAAAGACAGGGAATTGAAGTTGGGCCAGCCGAGAAGTTAATCAGATAAGACAATTGCTTGCTTCTTCACACACGCAGACATGGGTTCCCATAGTTGCCGTAACACATTCTGATATGCATTGTCCTCCTGAGAAGATAGAAATACAAATGGAATATGATGCAACAGAAACATGGCAGTAAGTTCTTCTCGATGGTTATTGCACTGAGATGTTTTTGAGGCACTATCCACCACTATGCACCTTAACCTGTCAAATTCATATCAAGAACAATCCTGAAGTGGAAGATATTCAAAAGATTATTGGAATGGGGTAGACCCAAAAAAATTTTAATGAGCATTTATGAGTCACCAAAGCATGGTCATAAGATAACATTTAGGAGCAACCCCAATTACATCAAAATGTTTTCAAAACTAAGGAACAGCGATTTCTAGATTGTCTCATAGCAGACTTCTCATTGCTGGAAAGATCAAAAACCTAATTACTAATCCAAATGAACTAATTCCTGCCAAGATCACAAAACCTTATGATATCTTTGAAAGAACCATTTGAGCTAGTCTGGGAACAGAAATCTGCAGCTTGTCACCGCCTCTGTTTTGCAATCTCAGGATCCCTGTGGAATCAATTAGGCAGCAAACATCAAGGCTCTGCTCACGGTAGACTGAATTTGTTCAAAGAGAAACTTGCAGACACATAAGCATGATTTTTTTTTGATGATCTGAGCCATTCAACTTGAAGAACCAAAGAGATTTATCATAGACCACGCTTGTGAACATGCATCATGGTAATATAATCCCTATTTCAGGGGTTGGGCATGCTGATATTGTGGACAATGGCTAGCTTAGCACAACTTCCCACATGCAAACACCATTTTTATAAATAGAAACAGACCAGTAAAATATTGAGCAAATGTTTAGTCCATTTCAATGAGCAAAAATTGAACAACCAGTAGCCCCTTCAAACTGCAGGAAATAAGCAGACAGTTAAGGCATCACCAGACACCAATAACAAAGGAAAAGGCCTTGTCTGTGCCAATATAATTCATGCAGTCAAAATGGAAGTACTGTCAGTGACATTTGCAACCAACGTCTTATCCATTTTTGCTGAGGAAGAAGGCCATAAGATTAGAATTTCCACTATAAAACCCCTAAGGTCGTTTGCAACCAAACATCTTATCCATTTTTGTCAGGAGAATTCACAATTCAAAAACACCATGTGTCTTATCTCTCACCTTTGAATGTGATCAAGAATGAGAAGTCGAGGTCCTGGTGGGATTTTCGCATCTTTAAGAGCACTGAAACAACAATTTGGTGCAAGAAAAATACATTAGATCTGTATATTGTCATTACTGATCAGTGGAGCTCCCAAATAAAACCCTATATGAGGTAAAGAAGTTCCTACACACCTGTCAGTGAGCAAAGGTAAAGTATTGTCTGTGAGGAGCCCCTTCTTAAAGTTCTTCTCATAGTTCTGAAGCCCAAGGTTTGACAACATGCATCTGGTTTTAACATAGAATACATCTTCTGCTGGTGGCTGAGAGAATTGTTGACCAAGCTATAAAAAAAAAAACGTGTAAAACTTGTCAATAATTGAGAATCAAATTATAGCCAGGATAATCCACCATTTTCACAAGCTATACATTGAATACGATAAAACCACAAATCTGCATCACAATCCTCAAGCAAGACCCAAAACTACAAAGTGGTGCAGTGTATGCAATTATATACATATTGCAAGACGTGAAGTGAGTGTAGAATCCATGGTCAAAGGTGTTTCCATTTAACGGCAGCCCAAAGTTGAAGGTAAATGTTTGCATTCAACGGCTGCTAAACTTTGATGTCTATATCACTAATGAATAGACATTCTTTGGGATGGAAAAAGTGCCTGATTGGATTAATAATAATCCAGAAGCTACCTATGTTGGGGCAAAATATAAAAAGGAGAGAATTAAGGAAAGTGGAAAAAGTGAAATTAAAATCAAATGTCACTTCAGGCGTGCTATGACCTGTCAGAACCGGACCGGACCGGCCGGTCGAACCGGTTCGACCGGGAACCGGTCATGGTCCCGGTTCAATTAAAGCCGGTTCCGGTTGGCTTAAACAAACCGTTTGAACCTCTGAAACCGCGGTCGAACCGATATTTACGGTCAGACCGGATTCGGCCGGTTCGATGAGACAAGGACAACGCGAAAAAAAATACCCAAATGAAAAGTTGAAAACGCTGCCGCTTGCTTGCCAATCATATCCAGTCATCCCTCGTCAGTCGTCAGTCATCAGTCATCTTCCCAAATTCGGCTTAAAATTTCATACCCAAATACCGCTGAACCTCTCCCACCCCCCCAGTCGGCCAATCCAATCTTCCATCTTCTTCATTTCTTCCCAACCATCAATGTCCTTTGGCGTCTTTGCGAATATTCTCCAGCTTGGTTTACGCAAGCAATCTTCTCCCTCTCCGTTCCGGTAGACTTTCTTCTCCGGTTCTCTCTCTCCGTTCCGGCAGCCTTTCTTCTCCTGTTCTCCCTCTCCATTCTTACAGTCTCTTCTACCTTTCGGTTTTGGCAGGCCGTCGTACAAGATTATTCGAGAATTGCAATTTTGGCAAATGCGACGGGAGGGAGAGATAAGTCGCAATTCGTCAATTGCTCGCGGCATCCCTAGCACACGTGGAAGACGGCGGTGGCCGTCATGCCGTTTCCACGGCGAGGCAGTCTGGGGCGAGACAGGAGACAATCGTAGCTGTTGGTTGTGCATTGTCCCGTACCACTGTCAATTTTTCATTCTCCACCCTTTTTTGGAAAAAAAGAAAAGAAAATTCATACCTGCCAGCCTTCGTTTTTCCTTTCTCTTTCCCAATCTTCTCTTCTTCTCTTCTTTTTCCCGTCTCCATCTCAGTCTTTCTCCGATTTCATAAATGAGAATGAGATAGAGAAAGCAGACAGAACTGGGACGATCAAATCGGGTCAAAACTTCAGAGAAGAGCGGGAGCATTGGCAGGGAGCGGTGCAAAATTAAATGGTAGTCCGTTGGACGCTCTCTTGCTTTTTTGGGTTGGCAGGAGCCAAAAAAATTATTACTTTGGACTTGGGTTTTGAATAAAGTAGATAAATAATAATAATAATAATAATGAAGTTTGGAATTTGCATAGAATGTTAGCACGTGCAAAACACTGGGATTTATTGTGATGCTTTTTGCGTTAACCAGTCTTTAATTCTTGATGGGTGGTTAGAAAAAGTAATACCGTTTCGAGATGCGTGTGATAATAAAGTAGAATAGTTAAGTAATTAATATTATAAAAAATGTAAGAATAGTTGAAAATTGAAAATTTAATATTATCAATATATTTATTTAAAATTTAAAAATAATTTAATATTTATGACATCATAAATATATCATGTTGACGTCACCGGTTTGAACCGGTTTGCTTAACCGGTTAAACCGGTTCGAACCAAACCAGTTCTTTTACCGGTTCAATCACCGGTTCGGTTCTGACAACATTGATTTTACCCTGTTAAAACCCGTCGCGGTTTTTATCTTGAATACCAAACACGCCCTTATAGAAATGATTGAAAAGTAAGATAATTGTATAAGAAAATATTAAAAAATATTAAAAAAAGATAGTTGTAGAAAGTAAAAAGTTTTCGATTAAAAAATCTTAAATTGACATTTTACACATCATCGAAAACACATTAGAAGATTAAAAATATCCCAGGGAGAATACGCAAGCGTCCTGAATCCCTTAATATGCCAAAAAAAAGAAAAAAGAAGAAGAAGAAAAAGAAGAGAAGCCAGTGTTCACGGTAAATTTAAAATAGATTTAAAAACCGTAAAATTATTCCAAAAAATATTATTATTTTAATGGAGAAAGCTGTCAAAAATTGAAAAAATTAATAATGGAAAACAATAGTAAAAAGTACAATAAAATATAAACATGTAGTATGGAAACATAGTTATAACATAAAAATCTACACGAAAACTATTATTGAGTTACGGCATTATATAATTCAATATTAGTATATCATATATCATATTTTGAATTACTTTCTAAATTTAATGCAATAAGAATATATGGAGCTGTCATATCATAGATTATATTTTCAATCAATCGAAAATTTTAATATGATAAGATTCACTTTTTTGTAATGATATCAAAATTTACTTTGCTTGAAAACTTATATTTATGCATAAATTTTCTGTTAAAGTGAATTATGAAAAGATAAACATATACATAAAGAAAAATATTGTAAATTGTTTAAATTTGTAAAAAATTGTTATAATATAAAAACCAACTATTAGCATCTAAATTTTAGAACGTATAAATTTCTGCTTAAAATTAATTTATATTATCATAAATAAATATATATTTTCTAATTAACATTATATTATACTAAAGAAATTATCTCTGTACAATAAAATCAACACCAGTTTATTGAATTATTTCTAATATATCGTCAAAGAAACTTAGACATTTCATAAAAAATTTTATTTACTATCAAATTAAATATTTAATTCTATCTAAGAAATTATTTTTGTTACAATTTATTTATTATATTCCTACCATTCTCTTTTCATTGAATCCACTTTGGATTTAATTTATTTTTATTTCTATACGCTATGAATCTTTATGCCAACATATTTAAAATCATTCACATATGAATATTATAAGATTCTACTTAGAAATAGAAACTATTTCTTGAATATTATTAAAATTGTGAGGCAAAATTAATGAGACATGAGAGTAAATTAAAATCAATTATGTATGGTGAGTAAAAACGAGGCTTATATCTATTTTTAAAGATATTCGCTCAATTTCCAATTAAATACCGTTCTTAATTTGTTTTGCTAGATTGTCAATATTTATTATTATTTTAAAAAAGTTTATGTATGTATTAAAATATTTTTGAGTATGTTTGAGAAGTGATAAATTTTGTTAAAAAATTTTTAGTATAAAAGTTTTTAAAATGCAAGAAAATAATGTATTACGATAAAGATAATAATAAAAAGTAAAGAGAATAAAGTTAAAATAAATAAATTAGATAAATTGATAATTGTATAGAAATAGTTGAAAAGTAGAGTAGTTATATAGGAAGAAGTAAAGAAATAATTTTAAAAATAAATTAGTTATAGAGACTGAACGGCTTTATAGTGAAAAGTTTTATACTTTAACATACACCTTCGTTATCGATATAATTATAAAATTTTCAATAATAAATAAATAGATAAGCAAAAGATGAATATTATCAATAATATTGTAATATATTATGGATAAAATAAGACAATATGAATTTTCATTTTCAACTATGTGGTTTAGTTCATCTTTAAGAAAAACTATATGGTTTGGCTTACACAAAAGATAAATAACCTGGGAATGAGTATCAACAAATCTCAATATGAATTCCTTCAGGCTCATCACATCAGGGATAAATTTCTTTAATACCCACGTCTTTTGCCTATTATTTTTTCCGTAGTCACAATATTTTTGTAATTTTTCTACTACTCCCCACATTTTACCTCTTATTCCTTGTAGACCCACGCCGTTAGCTTCTGTTAGTTAAGTTTCACGGAGAGGAAAATTATTGCTGTTGTTGTTTTTTGAAAATAGCCACATTGCCCTCTACGCCCTTCCTCTTCTACCCATCATCGGCCAAATCCCAGCAGCCACCATGGGCAACCTCACCCAGCTCCGCATCCTCAGCCTTGGCTCCAACCAACTCTCTGGCCAGCACCCGGCGGACTTCTCCAAACTCTACTCCTCCACAGCCTCCACATCCAGGACAACCACTTCTCCAGAGGCTTTCCGCCGAGCCTCTCTGGGCTAACGTGGCTTATCCGTGTGGACATCTTATTCAACGACTTCTCTAACAAAATCCCCTTCCATATCAACAATCTAACCAGCTTTTTCGGCAAGCTTCCCAGCATGAATATCGCCGCATTGGTAGATTTCAACGTCACCTCCAACAATCTCACCAATTCGATCCCGACAGCGTCTCATGAGATTTGACGCATTTGTGTTCACCTGCAATATGAATCTCTGTGGCAAGCCGCTGACTCCCTGTACACCATTCTTCCCTTCGCATGCTCTGTCGCCGGCTATGAATCCTCCAAAAACCCGACCTCGGAAGAGCTCCAAGAAACTCTTCAAGGCCATTATCGCAATTACTATCGTGGGGGGTGGAATTCTACTTCTTATTCTTTTGGGTCTGGTTCTACCGTGCTGTTCGAGGGGCCGGAGGGAGATAAACCGTACTGCGAAGCCAACTCCTAGGGTGATGGGAGCGGTTGCTGCAGCGTGAGACGAGACGAGGACTTCCTCCTCCAAGGATGAGGCAGGGAGCATAGTCGGAGAAGGAGAAAGTAACAAGCTGGTGTTCTTTGATGGCGCAATCTACAACTTCGATTTGGAAGACCAAACAGCCATGACCGGTTCTCCTCAAATCACAGCAGTATCCTAAAATCTGCCAGTCCACCATTCCAAAACTCAAAGGTAGCCGTTTTCCATCTTCATGTCCTGCAAATCAGCAAATCCCAAGTGGTAGATGAGCCATCTGCATCAACTCCTCGAGCTCGATTTCTTCACCAGCGAAGAGCTTTGCCAGAAAAATTACAACCGGC
>JAXCLR010000081.1:54997586-55014463 GCA_035584095.1 Annona squamosa
TCTCCATTCATTTTGTTTAATATCATTAGTTTTAAGATAATATCAAGAATACCACCGCATGTTGGTTCAAATGGATCCTCGATTCTCCATTCATTTTGTTTAATATCATTAGTTTTAAGATAATATCAAGAATACCACCGCATGTTGGTTCAAATGGATCATCTCCTCGGGGTGTTAATAATCATAGTGAAAATTTGTCAATTCGTATATCCAACACATCTATAAATAAGTTTGGATAAAGATTTTTAAATAAATGGTTTATGAACCACCAATGCATTTAACAATTTAAATAAATAAACCGACTAGTTGAGATTTTACAATCTGTCGTTCTATTTAGTAACCTATTTAACTCATTTAATCTATTTAACTCATTAACTTATTTACAACTTATTAAAAAATAGTATAGATATTTCGTAATTCCTAAATCTATTTTTTTCCATTTCAATTTCCTATTTTTCTCATTCCATCTACGACTCTACACCATCTTTATTATTATGTTGCGACGTTATCATCACCGTCCATGCCATCACCAGCAAGTGTCATCTCAATTTTGAATCGTCGTCCAGAAAGTGTCATCTCAATTTTGAATCGTCGTCCTTGTCATCACTGTCCTTGCCATCTTTATTCATCTTGTTTAATATCATTTGTTTTAACATGGTACTGGAAATCTAGCACGCTTTTATATAACTGAGTTACATAAAAGCAGTTCCATGTGGTTCTTTTTATTTTTTAAATTTGATGGAAAATCCAATTCATGCATTGTATTTAACATATTTATTTAGTTACAAGACTAATTTCCATTCAAAGCCAATATATGCATAAGCCACATTTGCTCAAAAATAGATACATTTATATATAAATTAAGAAAAATGTTACATTCATTCACACGTATATTAGAATATAATAATACTTTATAAAATTATTTATCCGCGTATTTATGATATTTTATAAAGTTATATGTTGAAAATAGTATTTGAAAATTGATATTTAAGATTAAATTATTTTATTATATTGATTTTACACTTTTATAAATGAAGCCTATGTAAAGTGATACTAGATAAATAAAAAAGCTTTTAATAACTTAAACGATAGTAAATGCAATGATGAGTGAATTTTTCATTAACAATCTGGACGTTGAAAATAAAAGAAGTTACATGAAAGAAGGGTTTTACATAAGTAACTATATAAACAAATTCTTAGCCGGATCTTAACCACTAAAAAATGTATAGAAGATGTCAATTTCAAAAATACTTAGATACATTTATAAAGTATAGATGCAATAGAATGTAATAATCATTAATGGAATCATTTATCTACGAAGGAGTGGTGTTTTAGGCAATTTAAGTATTAAATATATAAATTTGAAATTGATTTAAAAATAGTTTTTTTACTACATTAATTTATATATCTTTCAAATGATGCTCGTGCACATCTATAATTTAAAGGAAACTTGAATTTCTTAATTAGTAAATATTCTAGATGGATACAAATATTTAAATAATTTCATAAATTTTTATGAGATATAATTCAATGGCACCGTACCATTGGGGATTCTACATTCATTTTGTTTAATATCATTGGTTTTAAAATAACAACAAAAATACCAACGCCTCTTGGTCCGAGTGGTAACTTGGCTCTCCTAAGGCAAAGTCTCAATTTTGAATATTGAATCATTATCCTTGAAGTATTTCCCCTTTTTTGTATTGAATCCTACATGCTAACATCCGGTCTGCCCCGTTGGATCCTGCGTGCGCAATCCTAGCCGCACAATTTGAATGTCACTTTGCTAGGCACCAGATTTGCGAATTAGGGGCCGGTTAATGGGAGATTTTACCCCAAAAAAAAAAAAAAATCCCACGCAGGCATTTAATTACTGAATTATTTTCAAAATCTAAACTGTCAAGGTGCGTTTGGAAGTGATAAAACTTTTAGATAAAAAGTTTGCGGCATAAAAGTCTTTAAAATGAAGAAGAAAAACATATAACGTAACAAGAGTAATGCTGAGGAAAGAATAAAATTAAAATAAATATGTTAATTGTATACATAATTATATAAAAATGATCTAAAATTAGAATATTCATATAAGAATATGTAAATAATTAATTAATTTAAAATAATATAATTATGGAGTGAAAAATTTTAGCTTGAAAAGTTTTTAGTGTAAACAAAGACACCGAGGGCTAAAAGTCATCATAAATCATACCATGAAAAATGAAAAATTAAAACCCTTGAGGCATTATAAATTTATAATCGAACCCTCGAGGAGTGTATTTCTATTACATAAAATATTAAGCTGGTGAACGGTTAATTTCCTTACACGGTTATCCCTTCTTCAGGACTTTCTTGCTACTTTTGAGGGACTTGAATGTAGTAATACTAATGTGATTTTGGATGGCTAATGGAGAGAAACAACATTAGCTCCCAAAGACTATTGACCCTCCTGCGAAAACCAAGAAAACATAATACCTTATTTGAAAAGCGAAAAATAGAAAAAATCATAGGAGAATATACATTCCTTGAAAACAATATAAAATTGAATAAATGCTCCGATGGTCATCAGATTCCTCCGTGTGAAGCCGGCCCAAAAACTTTCTTTTTTTATTTTTTTCATGGGTAAGTAAATCTCTGTGTATTAAATCTATAAATTAAGTTTTACCATTTTTGAATGTTTTTAAGTATTTTTTTTTTTTTGAATTTTTAAACATATTGGCATTTTCCGTAATTTTCTGAGATCCAAAAATTACGAAAATGCCACTGTGTTTAAAAATCCAAAAAAAATACTTAAAAAATCCAAAAATGGAAAAACTTGATTTATAGATTTAATACACTTAAATTTACTTACCCATGAAAAAAAATCAAAAAAAAAAAATTTTAAATCAGTTTTTGGGCCAACTTCAAAGATGCATCCGTGAAGCCGACTTCAAAAGATCAAGACTCTATTTCAAATAACACTCCCTTTCAATATAACCTATCTAAAAAAGGATTTTTAACTTCTGATGGATGTATTCCATTTTATATAACCATTTAAATAAATATAACACTAAGTACTTTTAGAACCCTAATTTTTCTCACTATTGATTATATTCTCAATCATTCTTTCTAATCTTTTCATTCAAAATTCTCCGTCGAAAACATCTACTATTTTAATGGCATTTTCATTTATTTAAAATACACCTTTCTCATTCACCCCGTCTAAGATACAGAATATCCAAATAGACTCTAGAATCAGTGGTGGATCTAGGACTGATGGGAGTAGCTGAGCTTCTGGTAAAGAGATCAAAATGTTTAAAGGGGAAAAAAAAATCATGCTAGGATGAAACTATAACTTGAAAACAAAAGCCACATAAAACAGGGAACATGATTCTATGCTCCCGGAAGCATTGAACTTCAATACTCTTAGGTGTATATACCTATTTTTTAAAATTTCTTTTGAAAATTTTTCATGAAATTGTTAATCTAAGTGTATTTAATATGTTTATCAATTTTTACCATTTTTGAAAATTAAATTACTAAAATGCCACTGATTTTAAAAAATTCGAAAAAAATCTCTAAAATAGTAACAATTAATACAAATGTTAAATATACTTAGATTAACAGTTGTTTAAAAACGTTTTTAAAAGAAATTTAAAAAAATAGGTGTAGTACACCTGGGTGCATAGGATTGAGGGCCATAGAACATAGATCTGTATATTGTTCTACTTACCACCACTTCACATGAATATGGAAAACTGGAATCACAATATGCATGGTATGAATCATCAAATGATTTCCAGCTCAATTTGCTTCAGCTATGAAACCTCGCCACAGTAGAAGAATTCGTTTTTCAGATTGACAGCAGTAGACAGAGATCAATAGGACTTATCGCAAATCCTGCAATGCCAAATTGCCAATGCAATTAACGTACACAGAGTGAAGCCCAACATAACTATCCAGCCCGAAGACCCACGGTGATATCAATTCCCATGAGAGCTCGAAAAATGAAACATCATCCTCTGTTGTCAATTGATTTTTAAGGTGAACAACTGGTTTTGGTGATAGAGAGCATATATGTATCGATTATAACGATTCTTACAATCCTCTTACAAAGAAATAGGCGAGTCGATTAAGTTGAAGTCAACATGGGCCAACTCACAATCATTCTGCCATTGAATAATGAGGCACATCAATCAAACTGAAGTTAACAAGACGCAATGTGATCCCATTTTGTGACAACAATAAATTGAAGTCAACATAAAGCTCTGAAACAAACAAAGCTGATCTTGACTTGGATTGACAGAAATCAAGCTTGATCTTGAAGTCGTGAAAAGGCACACCAATCGACATAGAGCTCCAAAACAAATCAAGCCGATCCTGGCTTGGAATGATAACACTTGAGCTTGTCTTGAAATCAATGCTTGTAACACAACCTCAAACTCTACTCAGAATTTGGGTTTTGTGGGGTGTGGCACATCTAGGTCGTCAGGTAGCTGCTCACCATTTCAAAGTGCATATCTGTGGTTCCAGAAATGGAATTGCTATTATCGATTCAAACAAAACACTGATTTGTTTACAAAACGCTTGTCATTTTAGAGGATCTCCCATTCTTGGGGAGGATATGTTACTGTGCATTTATATACACCACAACTTACGGTACATTTGGCTCAAAATAGACTCTACGTGCATTTAAATGTATTGATACTTTATACAATCATTTATTTATATATGCATTATATGTTAGATAGTTTACATGTTGAAAAAACAACTTTAAAATTGTTATTTACATCAAACTATTTTATTACATTGATTTTGTAACATTTTTAGATAAGGCCCATATACATATCCAATTTGGATGTAGATGTACATTTTATGATCATCTCCCTCCCTCCCTAGGCATTGCTAGAGAACCAAGTGGGTAAGCCTCATCTTATGCAAAATGCAAACGACAATGTCTGCAGTCCTCAACTGGAAGCACCAACCTATCGTCCACCCCTATTACACCAAAGGTTCCACTGATAAAATCGAATTCACCCATCATAAAATTGATAGTAACAAAGATGAAATTGAAAAGGTTGAAAACAATTCAATATCATTTTCTCACGTATTGATTTATCGTTAGAGGCCTAAATGAATATTATCAGCGATAATATCGCTGATAAAATTCAGATGGAGAACCCTGCTATTCCCAAAATTTCCACTTATCATGATATTAGACCTTTCCCACGGTTACCTTGATGAAGAGTAGAAGATACCATGAATAATAACATTTCAGCTTTAAGGGAACAAATGTCTTACATTGTTGCCCAAGAGATCATGAGATTCACAACAGATAACACTACACAATTAAACAGTAAGATAGAGTTGAATTGTCTACCTGCAAGTAAATCCACTAATCATTGTGTAGGACTCTCACAGCTGCAAAAACCTCTTTAGCATCATCTACACATCAATGAACCAAATTGTTCAGTACAATCTTTTCTTTTTTATTATCGCAAGATTCAATTAATTTTGGCAACTGATATGGATAAGATATTTCTCGTTCTAGTGATTTGTAGGAGAACCATCCATAATAGCTCAATGAGACCCAATGATCGTAACAATTATCATTTAAGAAGCATGGGAAGCTAAGTTCAGCATTTGTATCAATCACAAGAATGCCCATGAACCATGTGGAATGCATTATGTATAAAGATATCTATTAAGCGAACTTGGCACGGCAATAAGAGTTGTCACCTAGAGGTCACATGTTCAAGTCATGGAAACATATCTTGCTTCACAAGGTACGGTTGTGTACTCTAGACCCACAGTGTTTTGACCCTTCTCTTGGCCCCACATAATGGGAGCTTAATGCACCTGGCTGCCCTTTAATTAAGACAACTATTACTCAATAAGGAGGTAGCCTGGTGCATTAATCTCCCGCAAGGACCAGTGTTCAAGAAAGGGCCCTACCACTTTTCATCAATAATATTCAACGATATATTGCAAAGCAATATGTTGTTTTCATGACTCGGAACCCATGACCTCCAAATCACACGCTGACAATTCTTACAATTGTGACAACCAATATTCAGTAGATGTAACATAAAATTCTCAATGTAGAGCTTAGGGCCTGTCAGGATTGGGATGACACGTGGAATTAGTTGGGAATGAAATGGAAAGGTTCAATGACATTGTTGTCGTGCATTAAAATTGGAGAAAGGATGTTGGAAATAGGGAAGTTGTATGAGAAATAAGAAAAATAGGTTGTTATTTGTTGAAAATGAAAAAAAAAAAAAAAAAAAAAAATTGATGAGAGAGAATATATTTTTTTTCAAAATAGGAAACTTCATCTCATCCTCATCCAATCTCCATCTTATTCCAATCGCGAACAGACCATGGAGTCATAGACACCTACAGTTGCAGGTGCAACTGGTTTCCACATTTAAGACCAACCAATCCGTTGGGTAAAAACTTTTCACAATTTGTGTAGCTGAAGTAGAAATGAGGCTGACATAGGTTAAGCTGCTTTAAAAGCAAATCAAATTACAATCTTATTACATGAAGTTTTAGCTACAAAAACACATTAATATAAATGCATGTCTATATACCATCAAAAAAAAAAAATAAACGCATGTGGATATGTTTTATTCTTTATTTCACTGCTTACAAAATACCTTAACCAAAAAATAGCTATTCTATATACGTTTCATAGCTTTTTCTCAATAGTTTATGCATATATTTCTTTTTAGCAGTCATTGTATTAGATGAATGCAACTGTTAATATTCATATACAAATGTTAGCTAAGAACATAACCATAGAAAACACAAAGCCCCTGACAACTGTTTATATACAGTGTTGCAATCAAGATTTTTAACCATTTTTCAGGTTGCAGTTAACGAGTCTCACTCCCATGTAAAAATACTTCGTAGAATCACTTATCCACATATCAATGATATTTTAGACATTTAGTTGTTGAAAATACAACTTTAAATTTGATATTTAGCATCAAAATATTTTTATTACATTGATTTTACACATTATAGATGGGCTTGCGCACAATGATACTAGACAAATGACGGAGTTTCCATGATGATATACAATTATACATTATGCTAAACATAATAAATAGAATGGATTTTGCATCAATCATTAAAGTGGGAAAATAAATAGAGACAGAAGAGAGAAGTTTCATAGAAGTGGAACTCGTAGTTAACTAAAACCTAATTTAAAATTGACATAATTCATTTACACAAAAATTTTAAAGTACAACAGTCAAAGCATATGCCCAAAAGACCAAATTTTGATGGTTATAAATGTTGGATTAAGGTTTTAAGCATAAATTAATATCAGGGTGTTGAGAGGGAATTTTTTTAAACAACAATTAGATTGTGTTGACTTCAAATTTACCTAGTTGCACCCCCTACCTAAAACCTTTATACCGAACAGCAAGTATGCAACTGGCTCAAACATTAATCTGATCCAATCAACAGGTGGACTACAAATGGAAAAGAGCAGCAAACAAGAACTTGTATCATCACTGATCTACATTACATGTACACCTAAAATCCTGATGAATGCATCAGACTTTTTAAGAGTAATTTTTGCGCTCATGTGATCCATGACTTGGGCATATTTACATTCAACACTTCAGTAAGACAACATATAAGAGAAGTTTTTCACACAAACCTGCAGTCCTCATCAGGCAATACTCAGGAGGTATATTGTATTCAGTCTCAACTGCTGCTTTTGAAGCTGCTACACCAACCGCTATACTCTGTGTGATATCCAAACCGACACAGAGTGAAGCAAGAGTTCCACCAACCAAGCAATCACCAGCTCCAATAAGGCTAACAACTGATGCAGGAAGTGCAGGGAAATGTAGAGCGAAGGGACCGGATCTTCCAGTCTTAAAGTCAAGAGCACCAATAAGCTGATCCGCTGAACAGCACGAAGAGACTAATTCAAACAGTTCTTGATAAAAAGTACAAGCATTTCTGTTCTTCACAGTTTTTTGTATGAAGTCAGACCACTCTCTAGAACACAACAATACTCCATCTGATCCAAGAGTAACGATGATCACCTTAATACCCTTCTCCAGCAATACACAAATGGCAGGCTTCAGCATTTGGAATAAAAATTCCACAGACTGTCTGTTTCCATTCTTATCTAGCCTTTCAATTGAATGAAATTCATTTCCATGAGATAAAGCATTCGCCATGGAAATAAGTTCATCTTCATTTGGAGATGTGTATGTAACCTGCACAAGAACTTCCACGTTAGCAATAAGTAATAGAATCTCAATTTGCCACCAAATATGAGAGATGAACTGAGTACATGCACGGAACCTTATCTTTCCTGTTCATGCAGGTGGGTTGGCTATTTAGCCGCCTACATGATCAGCCCCACCATAATTATCTTTTCCTTACAAAAACCATTCAGAACTTTGGCAATTTAAGCAGGGTGTATTTGTCTACTTCAATGCTTACTTATACATACCAAGCACTAGTTCATTCCAAAGTAACTATCACTCAGCTGAGGTATCAATCAAACCCCAAACCTTTAACTCATGCACATTGCAGGAATCATTTTGAAATTAGGATTCCCTTAGATAAAGAATTTGACATCATCCTTTGACAGTGTCTTCTCAGCTCTCAGACAACTAAGCAAATGATCTTAGGTAGCATTCTTATTAAAAAGCAAATACTGAGAGCTTTCCTCTCTATTTTCTCTTTGTGCATCTTGCAGCACATACTTTCTTGTTAGTCTTGTCAATTTTTTGGAGATTACTATATCCAGAGAAGTAATCATTCAGCAAAATTTAGCAGTAGAGGAATCAGCATCACATGATAGTTTCCATGAAAGTTCCCTTCATTAAAGTGAAAATCAAGAACATATGAGAGAAACACTCTAACAGACTGAAAACATAGTGGTCCCTTTTTTGACAATCTCATAATTCCTAAGAACAACAACATACAGGTGCAGCCAAAAAGAAGAAAAAATTGAGTTAGATGTTAGGACTTACGTATGGTGCAACAGAAGCCACTCTTTTGGACTTTGTAACTGACACAGGTTCAAACCACACTGGGATTTGCAACTCTGCAGCAGCTGAGGTAGGATAAACAATAATGATGAGTTAATCTTCCACATGAAATAGAGAAAGAAAAGCTCCATCCGTTTGGAAACTCAGTTCACATTATTCAATGTAACATCATTCCACACGAAATAAAGGAAGAGAACTCCATCCATTTGCAAACCAACAAGTGTTTGGTAAACCATAAAACCTTTCAAACTAAAACTTTTCAATCTAACTTTTTGCTCTCCCCACGAACCCGATTTTTAATTATTTTTTCATTTCTTCCTATACAACTACCATACTTTTCAATCATTTCTACACAATTACTAATACATCTAACCTATCTATTTTAACTTTATTCTTTTTACTCTTCATCATTACCCCCATCATATCACATTATTTTCTCATATTTCAAAAATTTTTAAACCAAAAACTTTTCATCAGAAGTTTTATCACTTCCCAACACACTCTTAATTCACATTATTTAATTTGTCAAGAGGAAATAATGACATTTTCTTCAGCAATGAGAAGACAATTGAAACGTGCAACTGTGGGTGCAACTCAAACCAGGTATAATCCGAACCAGCCCAGTCCAACCTGGGGAAAACCAGGTTCGTGTCCGAATTTTGTTGCTTTTTCAAAACTAGTCCCAATTTCAACTTGAAACCTGAGGTGAACCAATACTAGATTCGGGTTGAAGCCAACCAAACCTGAATAATACCCAATCCTAAGGTATATATATATAAGACATTTCAGTCCTAGCCATAAAATTTCTTCACTTTCTCTATTCTCCTCCAATAGCCGTCTCCAACAGTCTAGCCTTTGCAGGCTTGCAATTCCAATTCCTCTCACCTTGTCCTCTTTCAATTCTCCCATCTCACTGGTCTCAACATCCAAGGATTGCTGTGTGACACCCCGAAGGCTAACCTCCACTTTTATCCAACAGTCATCACATGTAGTCATTTACAACAGCATCTCTCCAAAACCGTGAAGCTAGGGAGCTAAATGGAATAATCATGTACAAGGATATTGACACCATACAATTTGGAGACATTTTCAATTTAAAAACAAAATATAGAAATATAGAATCTAAATAAAATAAATCATCCAAACTTGCACCAATCCACCACCAAAATCAACCATAAGTCAACTCCATAATAATATAATTATATAAGAATAAGTTGTCACCACATTGCTCATGTATGCATCAAATAAATAGAAAGAGAGAAATATCAAGCTCTTGCATAAAAGGAAACTCATCAGTAACAGTATCAAACTTGGAAGATTTGAAATCCTTTTTTGTCGAGTCAGCTTGAAATGGGATTAGAAATAGTCTGTTTGTTCTTCTTGGATGGATAAAGGACACAAAATGGCTGGTGTCTATTGGTTTAGAACTCCAATGGTTGCATTTTCTTGTCTGCAGTTGACCTCGGAAAAAACATAGGCAAAATTATTTGTACAGAATGGCATGCAGATTCCAAAATTCTTCACAACTAAACCAAGTCATTATGAACAATCTGTGTTGAACTAAGGTCAAGTCACCCCCATAAAGAGAGCAATATCAGCATCCACAAGTGAACCACGGGTTCCACTCAGACTAATATTTCCAACTGGACTTGCACAAGTAACAGTTGGATAAGGTTATCTATTAGCCGGGAACATGCAGAGAAAAAAGGACAATCCTAAGTGATGACTCGAGGGATGAAGTACTATCCCTTTAGTACCATAAGAAATTATCAGTTGCATCTTACATAGCATACCTTGGCAAGCAGCTTCAAGGGAACACTGAGTCATGTTTGCATCAATCATCAATATAGGTGCAGAATGTATGTGGTGCTTAAATTGCCAAATCCATTCAGGTGTCAGAAATGTCTCCTGTTTCAATTCAGAGGCACTGCATATTCTTCAATAATTTAGATCCAATTAATGATAGATAATATCACAGCTATGTAAATGTTCATAAGAATCTTACAACTGCATCAGCACTTGCAACACCAGCTGCCAATTCTCCATTGGTGTCGAAAATGCTTGATACTATAGGAGTTGTAGCACCTTCACATTTTCGTATGCCTGTTTCAAAATTGCCTATCATAAAACGAGTAGGAGACCTGACAGGCTCAACCATACAAGGGTTTAGCCTGCAATCAAATTACCATATTCCCTCATACTTTGTCAAAAAGTGGTAGTAGCTTTCGCCCATCTGGGCAGCCCTAACTAAAGTTGTGGCACAAACTTTTGTCATTTGTGTTTGTAAATAAAACAATCCAGAAAGCCATCATAAATCGTAATAAATAAAATAAGAGGCCAAGCTAACAACGGAATGAAATTATTTCACCTGCCACTGCAAGTCCAGAGGATTTCCAGTGCTTAAACAGTAAATCACCTTCAAAAACGGTAAACAGTCAGTCCCCAAAACCTAGCAAACTCAATGAATATTTCATAAGTAAACAACTAACAAAGACCATTAACCCACAAAAAAAGATTACCTGCCATGTCAAGCCCAACAATGCTAACCAGAAAAGGTTTCACTCCCAGCTTTGACATGCACTCGGCAACATTTCTGGCCACTCCACCTTTTACATATCGAACCTAGAAAAAGAAACAACCCAAAAGCACGGATATTAGGTCTGATCATGTCCAGCTCTATATTTGAAAGTCAGTAAATTTGTTTCAAACAAGTAATTTTCTAATAATCTTTGGATCCTAGTCAGCGCTTGTGTCAAATCTTCTATCGAGTGTATGTTGCGTGGCTACTTATTTCCAAAACAAAACCTCACCTAAAAAGCGACCTCTATGAGATGGGTTTTTTTCTTTTTCAACCCCAACACCTAAGAAGTACTTTGCCAGCGCTCAAGAACTTCATTTGTTTACTTAAAGCAACATTTTCAATTCTGAGTGAAACATGGGCCTAAGCTAGTGATGAGTAGGCAGAAAGCGGGAATGCTGATGCATGAGAATGGAAATGAGCAAGTAGCTACCTTTCCGGGAGCAGTAGTGCCATGCTTTGCTTCTGTGAAAGGCTTGGCCTGAATGTCGAGAACCATTCCACCAATGACAACGGGTCGCGATTGCTCCTCCACTGCACTCGTGTGATTCTGAAAAAGCTGAAGAAGCTAGTAAGTAGTGGTGAAAAGGGGAATTCTCAGCACTGCAATGAGCAATCGCCTAGAAAGTGGATCCCATCAATTATAATTTAAGGGAAAAAAAGGCAAAGGTAAAGAAAGGAGACGAAGGCGACAGGAGAAATAGGTATGTAGGATTGCTATTACGTGACGAAGGAGGCGGCAATCATCAGCGTCGTCATGGTGGATTTTGGCGAGGAGATGACGAGAGAGAGTTTCCAGCCGTCTCTCCGCTCCACCGCCCTCGCCCTCGCCCTCCATCTTATGCGGCTCATGACAAAAGCAATTATATTGTATGCTTGCGTGTGCACGGGAAGTAATAACATCTTCGAAGAAAAATTTTCGGGCCCAACGGTGTGTACGGAAACGAGTAACTTTTTACAAAAAGTTATAAAAAATAAAAATTTTCAAATGATGTGATATGAGGGAGATAATAATGATCAATAAATAGGATAAATTTAAAATAGATATGTTAGTTATGTTGGTGGTTGTGTAGAAATAATTGAAAAGTAGGGTAGTTGTATAGAAAAATATAAAAAATAATTAAAAATAGAGTAATTGTGGAGAGTTAAAAGTTTTAGATTGAAAAATTTTAACTCGACAATTTTTTTTCTTAAAAACAAACACACTCTAAAATTTGTTAAATTGATAAAAAAAAATGATATAATATGATAAGAATAATAATGATAAGTGCAAAGAATAAAGTTACAGTAGATATGTTAGGTAATTGTATAAAAATAATAGAAAAATATGATAATTTGTATAAAAAATGTGAAGAAATAATTTAAAAAATAAGATAATTATAGAAAATAAAAAGTTTTAAATAAAAATTTTATTGTTGTTAAACACTCTCTTTAGTAAGGCACAAAAAATATTAAGCTAAAACTTTTTATTATCTATAACTACTTTATTTTTTAATTATTTCTTTATATCTTCATATACAAGAACCTTACTTTTTAGTCATTTTTATACAACTACATGTACAATTGATCTATCTATTTTAACTTTATTATCTTCACTCATCATCATTATATCGATCATATCACATTATTTTCTTTCACGCTGATAACTTTTATATTAAAAGTGTGTTTGGCAATTGATAGAAAATGTCAAGGGTGCGTTTGGCATTTGCAAAAAATTGTAAAATCCTGTAAAACTTTTCATCGAACCAGGCTGCATTGGAAAAACCTGTCACTTCAAGCCCTGTCGTCACCTGCGTAAAACGTCAATCGGAGTTACTCACCTGTGCTAACCACAGCAGGCTCGTCTGGGTACAGGTCAAAGACGACAACAACAGTGCACCTGCGGACATACAAATTTGCATTTTGCAAGATTCCGATTTTTGATTTCTCGAACAGCAAATCCATACCGTCCACATGATCTAGCGTTCCATATTAAATGGTATAGATCAGTTAGAAGAGCTAATATTAGGACAGCTCGGGCAACTCATTTTCCCATAGACCCGCACTTTTGTACAAGCCAATCAAAATCGATAATTGTTTGACCATTCCATTGACCGTTTGCATTAATGACTCCCAAACATTTACACCGGCGCACAAAACACCATTAGCAGTGATGTTTTTTGGTCGTCGAAAGTTGTCAAAAAAAATTTTTGCTAATGCCAAACACACTCCAAATTAAAACTTTTTAATCTAAAACTTTTCACTTTCCACAATTATCATATTTTTAATCATTTTTTCACACTTTCCTATACAACTACCCTACTTTTTAATCATTTCTACACAATTATCTACATAACTAATCTATCTATTTTAACTTTATCTTATTTACTACTCATCATTATCCTCATCATATCACATTATTTAACAACTTTTACTCTCCAAAATTTTTCATCAAAAATTTTATTCATTACCAAACACACCCTAAAAAATTTTCGTATAAAAGTTTTATCACTTCCTACATCGATTTTTATTAATTTTAAAAAGAAAAAACCAATAAAAATTGTCAAAATTGTCATAATTTTACAAGAAGCAATGTAAACCCACATATTTATTTTTATAAAAAAAAGCGCTGTATAAGAAACGGACCTAACTTCATTACCATATTGATTTGAAAGAAAGAAAAATATATATATTTTTATACTGTATTGTCATATATTGCTCGTGAAAATTGCAATGACTTTTTCTGCGCTATAATTATGATTGTGTAGAAATAATTACCTACCTAAGAATACGCTTATCCAAAGCTTTGGCTGGCCACTAACTTAAATCACCCAAAAGTAATCATTTTAGAGGGTTTTTAATTTGTTTTCGTTAATCCAAATAAGTGGCTCACAAGAACTTCTATCGAGGTGATAATTTTGAATGATAATCATGAAATTTCATTCAACCTTCAATCCACAATTCCACGTAAAATTGTACATCCAGTTACAGATACAGGAAAAGCACAAAACAGAATTTTTTTACATTTTGCTTTTTAGCCAAAGAATTTTGTGTATTTGCTCTTTAAGCAGTGTAAGTTTGCACTATTTGCATTTTAAACCCTAAAATTTTACATCATCATCAAACACCCAATTAACGGTTGTTACTTGTAAGTGTGAATTTAAAAAAAAAAAAAAAAAAAAAAAAATTTGCTTAGCGGAGTTACACAAGACAATTTTACAAGACAATTTTACATGGCTTAGTTATGAGTCAACTTAAACTAGCAGACACTGACTTTTGTTGTGGCCAAATTGAGATGACTTTGTATATCAAAAAATAACAAAATAAAAAAAAAATTTTGAGATGACTCATTTCATGGGTCTACTCCTTTTAAAGGCCATACTGTCATTAAAAAATTTGTACAACTACTAACAAATTCTCCATTCTTAAATTAACAACTGAGTTTAAAATACAAAGAAGACGAACTTACTAAGTTTAAAAAGCAAATACACAAAACACATGGTTTAAAAAGAAAACACGCATAATTAGAGATACCAAAATGCAAAAAACCCACACAAATGCAAAGGAAAGGATATTTACTTCTTTGTAGTCTGTAAAATCATATACAGCCATCCCAAAAACAAAATACAAGAAATGTAATCGATTTGCTTGTGTCACAGCATCGAGCAGATACAAAACCATTACTCTCTATATGGCGATTTGAAATTTCACGCCGTAGAATGTCTCTCTCCATTTTTCATTACGCTAATGGGGAATGTAGAAAAAACCCTCAGAATCATGGGTGTCATGACAAAATTTTGGGGACAAGAATCGATACTGTACAAAGCACAGAGCCTTGGTTCCTCCAAGTTTCAAAACCAAGCTGCCCAATGCATGCCGCCTTCCATTTACAGTTGTACGTTACAGGAGTTGTCAGCAACCAGTTGCCACGACCTCGAGAAGCAAAAAACTAGTCGATTGGCAGTGTACAGATTAGCTATCATTCACATGATCATGTCAGATTTGGGACATTTCGATGGGTGTCAGCAAAATCACGAATGATGCGCTTCAAAGCCCGCCCGCCTTTCCCACGCATGTGGGCATGATCATCCTTTCCTGCATCACCAGTCTTGCTGTCAAGATAATCCGAAGCTGCACTTGCAAGGGCATTCAGCCACGTGGGAGCCAAGCTCTCCGCTTCCCCTGGCTTCAGATACTCAGATGGCAGAGCATGCACCTGCGTCGGGGAAAAGGGAATGGCAGAAGATCAGAAAAATGCACGAGCAGAGAGACTGCCACAGCCAAAATTTAAACTGAAAATACTAGCCTTGTGCCATGGAATCAGAGCCACCAAAGGAGTTGCCTAGTAGGAAATTATGCAACAATACATTTAAATTGCAGCTAATGCACACAAAATAGTATATGTGTTGTAATTATCAGTTGGCAAGCAATGAAAACCAAGAAAATTGCAACACAAATGATCCATTTTGCGCCTCTGATGACGCATAGGCATACAAAACTTACCTCATTTCAGAGTGAGAATGGCCAATCAAATCTATCACTTTATCTTTTATCCATTTAAATCTTTAATTAATATAATTTTTTAAATAGTCACTAAACAAGTAGTGTTAATCATGATGAATGAAGTGGATTTGGCTATATGCTATTCTTAGGCCAAATAGACCATCTTTGTGGCAATTTCCATGGTAGCAGCATTTTCATGGAAATTGGAATGGTTTCCCTTTTGTAAAAGGGTTGTGGTTTTTTGCACCCGGGAGCAGGGAGCGCACCCGGGAGCAGGCAGCGCTCCCTGCTCCCGGGTGCATATACTTATTTTTTTTATTTTTTTTTTGAAATTTTTTTCATAGAACTGTTAATCTAGGTGTAGTTAATATGTGTATAAATTTTTACCATTTTTGGGGTATTTTAGATATTTATTTTATTTTTAAAAATCAGTGAACTTTAATTCTAAACTTTTCATTCCTCTTAAAAGTTCCTTAAATTCATCTACTATATCATGAGCGTCGTACCAATTCATTTTTAGAATAAGTTAAAGAGTAACGGCTAAGGGGCTCACCTTTGTAATACTAAGTTACTGGGTGGTTTAGTGTTTTGCGGAATTCCTCATATTTTCTAATTTTGATTTGAATGATTCTATTTCGTTCTTTAGTTCGATTATTTCATCATCTAAACATTCTTTATTTTCTAATAATCTATTATACATTTCAGCATTGTTTTTTATTACTTTATTTTTTTCTGCTACTATTTCTGCTAATGTTTTGCAAATATAAACTATATTTTTAATAATTGAGAACATGTTTTAATCAGAGTTGGTCCCTTAAAGT
>JAXCLR010000081.1:55019763-55034949 GCA_035584095.1 Annona squamosa
ATATCACATCATTTTCTATTGATTTGACAACTTCTACTCCAAAAACTTTTCATCAAAAGTTTTACCTCCAACCAAACCCACCCAAAATAAAAGAGAAATGCAAGCCACAACAACAAAGTAGTCAAAAGACAATCATGCTACAATGCAAGCTAAAGATGTTGATGCTTTCCAAGAAACAAAACAGCAGCAAATTAGAAAATAAATTCTTGAAGAAGCATTGACACAAATGAGATCCACATATAAGTTGCTGAAGCATCATGCATTAAAACATAATCATAATCTTTGAGGTCAAGGCTCAAAACAAAGTAGGATCGGTGCCCCTGATGAAAACAATTTTCTCCAAATGCTTGAATATCCTACACTTCCGGGCTCCACTAAACTAAGGAAACGAGTCCCAGAATTTCAAAACGTCTTCAATAAAATGTGGAGATTCTTTTTGCCAACAACTTAACATATCTAGAAGCAATATGTTCAACAACATTCAACATTCTGTCACAGACGGTGCAGAGCCATGGCTTGTTTAAACCCATAAGTTTGGGATTAAGAAACAAACCTATAAAGTCCTCTGGCAGCAGAGTTCAAGGCTTGCGTATAAGCAGCCGGATTTTCCTTCAAATAATGTTCATTACCTGCCGCAATCTAGAAGAGGAGTGAATTTTAGTGTTTTGTCAAGGAAAATAGCAATTTAATGATGAAATTCCAAGAAAAACAGTCGCATAATTGAATAAAATATTTCAGTCATATTTGTTTTGTTTTCTGAAGAAAGTCTCAACTGTTCAGGAAAAACATGGATTACTGTTGTAAAATGTATAAGGAATAGAATCAATGCACAAGGAAGAGAGATAGAATTGCAACTTTAGATAGATGAGATTTGCAAAATGGAGCTTTCATCAAATATTATTGGTGCTAATAGAATAAGAAAGAGAAGCAACAGCTACAGGTGCAAATTAGGCCGACCCGGAACACGACCTGACCTGATTTGACGCACGGTTCGATCAACCCCTCAGTAGAATTGAATCAGAAAACCACACCCAAATGTCGATATAAGATTGGTTTTGGTCAAGTGGGAAATACTTCAGTGGCGCGCAATGGACCAAGGTAAATTAACACACATGTTTGGGCCCTATTTTGATGATTATAAAATCTAATCCAACGAGTATATTCAAAACTACTTATTCAATCAAAACAACAAAAATCATTTCAATCTAGTTCCTTTTTGGGCCACACCTTCAGGAAATGTATAAATTTTGAAATTTACTTGAATCCATTCAATAAAATACTGGGATTTAAAATTATATAATCATTATTTTAATAGGACGAACCCTGAGCCTACCTTATAAAAATTTTATTTGATCCTATTTTTTATACCAAGTCAAGAAAAGGTCAGTTTGACACTCACCTTTTTTGCAGTAAGTCTCGAGACAAATATCGGGTTGGTCTCGGGTCTGTATTGAGATATGTAGGTCAAGTAGAATAATTTTAAGAATTTATACACTTATCAAACATAAAGACACATCTATGTGAAATTTAAATATCGTGCACTTTAATATTTAACTAGTTAAAAATACAAACATTATTACTAAACAAAAGATAAGTAATATAATACATTGCTATTAAAATAGGTCAATAAAATATACTTCATTCAAAATGGATTTTGGCATTTATAAAAATATTTTCCAGAAATAATAGTATTTTTTGCAAGAATTTCAAAAATGATGGAAAAACTACAATTATGCATAAGAGTCATATGTACATATGCAAATGTCTCTTATTGATTCTTATCTTGTTAATATAATTAATAGTAAGCAACATGAGAATTTTGAATGAAAATGAGAACAAGAATAAAAAATATGCTTATAATATATAATAAATAAATATATGCGGGGTGGGGCAAGATTCTTCAAGTCGGGAAACATGATTAACTGATCTTAACTTTAATTTTAAATTCCGGTCAAAACTTCTAACTCATCCCTATACTAGGTCAAAAGAAAGTTTGTTTTACCCGGTCAAATTCGGGTCGACTGGGTTAAGGTAAGGGCGGATCACGGGTCAACCCACCCCAATTCCCAACTCTAGTTCAAACATGACCATCACTAATATATTGTGCTTCTAAATGTTGTAAGTTAAACATCAATAAGATTTTTAAATTAGGGTTATTTCCAGATATGAGTACATGATCACAATTTCCTATAAGTATACGACCAAAAATTCAGTCAAAAAAAAATATATGACCAAAAATTATACCTTCCAATATGACCACATGTTTTTAATTGTCAATTATGAACAAACATTTTTTTTCCAAGTAGGAAAATTTTGGTAGTTGTGCGCCAAACAACCATTAAAAAATATGATTTTACTAAATTACACCACTTTGTATGCATATAAAGAGGCGCCATGAGTTAAGATCGGCCCAAGTAGAGTCTGATGTATATGGGATATTCTAGAGTGTGCCCTGATTAATGAGGCCCATCTTGATGATAAAAGCAAAATCCACCACCCCATTGCATTTACAATCATTTATTTTAACTAGAACACCAAGTTTCATCAAAATCAAAGATGTGCATGGGCCCCGTCTAGAGAATTTGTGAAATCAATATATTATAATATAACATTTTGAGTTATATATCAATTTCAAGGTCTAAATTGTCTTAAAAAACATTCTTGTGTGGATAGATGATGCTATAAAAATTTTACCATTCTAATTCATCTACGAATGGATCGAGTGTTTTTCATAAAGCATACATGATTATGTGTATCTCATATATGATTATGTGTATCTTAAGCAAAAATGGCCCACCCAAGACTCCAATTGAGCTGATTTTTGATACCATGATGAAACAAATTACGCTAAACAAGGCAACAGGTTGGATTTTCATTTCATCATAATGGCAGGTAATCATAATGTAACCCAATGCATTCCTATACACCATAAGTTATGATGGTCTACGCACCACTGGATCATTTCCCATATGTCCATGGCTAATGAAAACATGAATTTTATAACTTCCAATGTAGTTGCAATATGGAGGGAAAATCAGAGTCGAAAGGTAAATGGTATAGTGAGCACTTACAAGTTTTTCAATCGATAAAAAGCTGGACGAAAGTAGCCTCCCTAACAAGTTATTCTTTAGCTCTTTGCTAGGAACAGAACTAAGGATAAGAGTTATTGCTGTTACTATCTCATCATCTTCTTCTAATGGCAAATGTCTTTCCTCTAGACCCTGAAAGAAACAAACGTTTCACTAAATGGATGCTCTCTTAGAATAAAAAAATTGAAAGATAGACCTCCTATAAAAATGGAAAATAACAGAGTCATTGAGGAAATAGTAATAAGCAGGAGATAAAGATCAAAAAATCAACTTGTATACCACAAAACAATCTAACAAAATTATGCACAAGAACAAAACAATAGGGAGCTAAACTTCTTATTTATTAAATCAGACTGATCAAAGGGAGCCATAACAGGACCAAATATTATCCAATAAACATTAGAACACACAAAAGGATATCTCTTGCACTCATCCCTGGCCTATTAAATGCCCAAAAAAATTTCTTGTGAAGTATTGCAAATGACCCTTTTAGTATCTTGGTTCAAAGAACTCATTAGTGTGCGAAGATCAATAAGGATGATGAAGAGATAGTTAAGTTGGGCAGCCACAATAGAGGTGTATCCAAGAAATTACTTGCAATAGTAAGGAAACCAATAAAACCAAAGGGAATTTTTATAAGACAGTTGTCGCAATGATCAGAAAAATGGCCTGCAGAGTTGGTGCCTTACAGGAGAAAACAACACTTGGAAATCTATAAAAGAAAGATGAGATGAGGAAACAGAAATATGCTCTATTCAGCATGTGGCCATGTAACCATCAACCTGTTAAATTCCCACAACTTTCTTCCAAAAAAAATCTATTCTTCTTCTTCATTCGACCATGCATCAAACTTTGTTTGTCCTTTCAATTCAGAAGTGTGCAGAAGAAAAAAAAATTCACGAACATTTCTATCTATTTCCATTCAAATTCAAAATAGCTTTAACATAATAGTTAAGTGAAGACATAGCACGACTTACGTGCATGCCCTCGCAAAGCCCTAAGAATGGTCCCAAGGTACACAAAGTGTTAATAGTTCGCTAATATTCTGAATGGGAAGGTTACCTCTCCAATCCAAATTAATACTTCCAAATTAGAAGTTTCGTGGAGCACTGTGGAAGCATCTTCACAAAGTTTACGCAAGGCTGAGGCACAAGAATTTGCACACGTAGGCTCTCTAATTCCCGAGGCAAAGAATAATCTGCAAGCAGTATCATTGGTACAAAATGAATGAGACAAGAATGAATGAGAGACACCATGAAACTACCCAGCAGAATAATGCCAAAATTGCTATAAGGAAAACCTAGTAAGTTATGATATCACTGAGGAAAAAAAAACGAACCAGATTCTTACAGTAAGGGTCTAATATTGTCTTGGAAAGCAGATATCCACTTAGAATATGAACCAACAACATCCGCAACTGATTTGTATACCTATAGTGGCAATAATCATCCAACGCGAAGAGAATTAGTGTTCCAAAATTAATGACTAAGTCCAGGTCGTAGGCAAATAAGATGAAAAATAAAACTTTCTCCAGTTTCCTTGATCAATTTTCTAGCAGATTCATTTACTAGTTTTTTTTTTTCTTTTTTGGGCTTTCCTGCTCATTCAGATTTGTTTTTCAAACCGTTGCTTCTCCCATTAAACAGATAATACCTTATGCCTTCTCCACTTAGGACATTTTTGTATGATCGGGATAACACAAAAATGTCCCATTAAAAAACAGACCCAAGTATCTTTGACCAACTTTCTAGTTGATTCATTTCACTAATTTTTGTTTCAGCTTTCCAGCTCATTCGGCTGTATTGTTTTCTAAACTGTTCCTTCTCTCATTAAACAGATAATGATTGTGTTTGGGAATGGATAAAACTTTTGATGAAAAGTTGTATAGAGTAGAAGTTGTCAAAAGATGTGATATAATAGGGGTAATGATGAAGAATAAATAGGATAAAGTTAAAATATATAGGTTAGTTGTGTTCTTAGTTGTGTAGAAATGATTGAAAAGTAGGGTAATTATCAATGGCAGAGGTTGTGGGCTGTCAGTTTATGGCAGAAATCCTAAGATTATGGCGGAAATCATGGCTGGGCTGTCAATTGCTAAGATTATGGCAGAAATCATGGCTGAGATTTGAAGATCTAATCTATCATAATTTGTGTATTAGCTGTATATATTCTTACCTAAAATTAGATTAGCAGTAATTAGTGTAATTGCTGTAAATATTTTCTTGCCTAAAATAGGTTGTACAACAATTCTTATTTAAAGGAAACATCAACAAAGAAAGGGTATTCAGCCATTTTCTCAAACTTTGTTAGTAATTGTATAGAAAAAGGTGAAGAAATGATTAAAAAATAGGATAGTTGCGGAGAGTGAAAAGTTTTAGATTGAAAAATTTTAACTTGACAACTTTACTTATTACCAAACACACCCAATATCTTGCACCCAACTTCTCCACTTATGACTTTTTGTATGGTTAGGATCATTTATGCTAATCGATCTAAATCAATTTTTTGTTAAAAAAAAAAAACACTAGACTAACTGCATCAAGCTGACTCAACCAGAAACACGTGTCAGGCAAGTTAGGAACAATTTGTTAATGATTCAGTTCCTCTAAGAGACAAGAAGTGTTATTGAGAAGTAGGTAAAATAGTTTGGACATTTGGTCACAGGCGTGAGAAACAAGATGAAAATGCAGGACATTGAACTCAAGACAAGACATGCAAATATACTTACAAAGCACATGAAACCCTTCAGTTCAATTGCAGATCTGCTTGACAGGACTGTCACTAACTGCATAATTGCAGTAAAGTCAAATGGATGTCTGTCCTGTAGAATTTGCTCTGCCACCTAAAACACATGCAATTTGAAAATTGTGAGAAAGCCAACGTTAAGCTGAAGCAGACATTTTGAAGGTCCATACCAAATTTGCAATGCTCTGAATTTAAAAACAGGAACAATTATACAGCACTAACTTCAATATCCAATAACAGCACCACTCAAAAAAAAAAAGAGAGAGAGATGCAACTTTCTGGTAATGCGTATAACACAATTACAATTTTCACGCACCAAATGGATTCATCAGCATGAATTTTGTCATCACCAAAATCTTAACCTCATCCCTAATAAAGGATGCACCGACTTAGATTAGTTCTTTCCTTACCACCTTCCCCACATCCCTTCCATTTAAATGGAAAGCTATAAGTTCTTACATGACCTACAAATCTAAGCTTATTTACCATGCTGATGCTGGTGCTAATCTTAGGTTCCCTCAAATGCATCGACTTTGAATTTTGTCTGTCCTTGCCTTGACATCCTCCTACTAGTAATAAGATCCTGAAACATGTTTATCTATACAATATTCCAATGTCTTCCCATGAAGTGCACTTGACCATATTATAACTAGTCTATAAATATCCTCTTCAATTTGATTTATTTTCATAAACAAAGATAGGAGCAAATCTTCACTTTTTCTATGATACTTGAATTCTAAAGATCCAATCAGGGATCAGTTTGCTTTCCAAGAACAGCTCCATCCACTATGAAGAATTCTGAACCAAAGGTCCAAACATATTTCCTATATATCGATAAGCAACAACTGGCTCAACCTCGCCCCTCTCAATAAAATGGTTTGAGTCCCATTCCCATTAAATTTTCATTCCCTAACCATTTTTTGTGCGATTGGAGGCCCCCAACAGAAAAGAGGGGAAAAGGTACATATCAACATAAAACTTCAAGGAAAAAAACAAAAACAGAAAGTAGCCATGCTGAAGTTCTCATTTTAATTGCTTCGTAGCTCTTAGTTTTTAATGCGGAATGAGATAGTGAAAAACACCAATAACAGAAATTCGCAGTTTTATCCACAACAGCAGTCCTTGTAATTTTTTCACACATCAAAAAGAGAAACCAGGACCATGATCTGCAGGTGGAAAAACACAGCTAAACATGAATTACACAAATAAACCCAAAAAAGATTGTAATTGATATCCGGTTATAGGTTGGTCTCCTTAGATCACCAACAGAACACCGAGAATTGTAACACAATCAAATCAAAGCAAGCCTGGTGATAACTTCATTTTTCTGACAATCTAAAACCATGTGAATAAACACATCAATGTATCTGAGTTTAAGGACATTTATGAATTTAAAAAACATTTTAACTATAAAAAAAGAAAAAAGATAATGCCAGAGTTGTGACTAATACAAATTTCCACAAAAATGAATAACTTTACTTCAGTGCCAGCCTCAATGCACTCACCAAATTAAGGGCAAACATTCTAGCTTCCACCTCTCTCCATGGAATCACTCCAGCCGAAGCCCATCCACGGCAGAAAAGCTACATTGAATCATAATGCAAATGTTGAAAAGAAATGAGTTGTAAAAATGAAACAAAGATGAAATTGCAGAATCAAATAGCAGAAACATTGAACTTTGTCCGGCTCTCAGGAAACAATTGCAGAGTTAATTATGAATCTTACACCTCCTAATTTCCAGTGACAATTTCACCAGCAGATTTCCTGCTGAGATCTGTCACTTTCAAGAGCTCTCTATGATCAACGCTAGCGACAACTGATTCTTGAGTGATCAACCAGCCTGCATCACTTCAATCAACCAGTTGAGTAGCTCAATCTACCAAGTAACCGGTTACCACATATGGCCAGGCATGTGTTGGGTGGGTGATAATCTTCTGCGTGGCCATCAAGTAGTAGAGAACTGGGACAGCATGCCTCCATAAAGCAGGCACAACTCCAGAACACTACTTCAAAATTAACTCTAGAAATAGGAAACACAACTGAAATTTTCATTTGCAAGCAAACGGAATTTAGGAAATGAAGAGCTTTCTCTCTAGTCTCCTTTTTTTCTCTTTTAGTTTCATTAATAATTTATAAGCAGTCAGTCTACTTGCATGTATCCTTTTGTAGATATAAAAACCCAACACTGGCAGGAAGCCTAATCTGTCAGGAATAATGTAGTTAAACTGTTTTCTAAGATGACTTCAAGCAACACTTAAAAGTTCTCAGACCATGATTATAGGTTAATGTAGTGAAACTGCTTTTCTAAGATGATTTCAAGCAACAATTAACAGTTCTCAGGGCAGGATTTTAGGTAGGCATGGGAATTGGGGCAAGTCTTGGTACAAACTTCCAATTGATCCTGGGTCAACTTTGGGACTGCACATCAGGTGAAAAATGCGAGTTAAATGAGATGGTTTTAAGAATGTATATACCTATCAAACATAAAGACATGTCCATGCTAAAGTTAAATGTTTGGGTTATTCCTAAATATACCTACTACGTTTGACCCTAATTCCAAATATGCCCACTACGTTTCCAAAATCCCAAATATACCCACTACGTTTGCATTTAATCCAAAAAATGTCCATTCCGTGAACTAAAACCATTAGAGAATATATGAAATTACTCATATGCCCCTCAAATTTAGAACACAATTGGAAAAATTGAATGTTTATAACTCATTAATGCCCTAATTACACATGAATTCTAAATTTAAAGCGCCATAATTTCATTTTCTTTTTATTCATTTCATCATTTATTATTTTAAAACAGGAGTATTTTGGGTATTTAAAAAAATTTAACTCACGATTTTTGACAGAATGGGCATTTTTGGGATTAAATGCAAACATAGTGAATATATTTGGGATTCTGAAAACGTAGTGGGTATATTTAGAATTAAAGTTGAGTGCAGTGAATATCTTTGGGAATAACCCTAAATGTTTTATGTGCATCAATATTTTACTACTAAATAAAATTAAGGGCAAATTTCATATATACCCATGAATTTTACTCCTAATTTCACTTATACCCGTGAATTTTCAAAAATTTCTCTCATATCCACGAATTTGCGTCATAATTCCACTTATACCCACGTCATTAAGGATCCGTTAAATGGGTCATTAACCCTCTTGTAAAATGACGAATATGCCCAAGCTCCAATGTAATTTAAGGTTGTTTTTCTTAAAATTAAAAATTCATATTCAAATAATATATGATTTTACAATTGTAGAATTACTAAAAATTCAGCTTTAGAATTATAATTACAGATAGGAATACTTGTCATTTTCCAAAGAGTTAACGATCTCTTTAATGGATCCCTAACGGCATGGGTATAAGTGAAATTATGATAAAAATTCATGAGTATGAGAGGAATTTTTGAAAATTCATGGGTATCATTGAAATTAGAGGTAAATTTCGTGAGCACATAAGGAATTCGCCCTAAAAATAAACATCATTACTAAAATAAAAGTTAATAAAAACATACCTCATTTAGAATGTATTTTGGCATTTGTAAAAATCTTTGTCTAAAACAATAGTATGTTCTCTGAGCTCTTTTCGAATGTCGGGAAAACTACTATGCATAAGAGTTATGCACAAATATACACAAATTCTTCTTCCTGATTCTTGTATTATTGAAATAATCGTAAATCATGTGAAGGATTTCGGGAAGAAATTAGAATAATATTTAAAACTATGCTTATAATTTTTAATAAATAAATATACACAGGGAAAGTCAAGATAACGTCAACCTATCCTAACCTTATTTTTAAATTTGGGTCAAAATTTCTAATTCCTCCTATACTAGGTCGAAAAAAACAATGGTTTTACCCAATCAAAAATGGGTTGGGTCAAAGGCGTGTCATAGGTCGACCCCCCAATCAAAAAATTCCCATCGCTAGTTTTAGGTTAATGCAATGAACCTATTTTCTAAGATGCTTTCAAGTAACTCTTGACAGTTCTCAGGCCATGATTTTAGGTTTTATGGTTTGCACAAGGAGAAGAGAGTGTTGGTGGGGGATAAAGTGCAGGATATCATTGGCTGCTACGCAAGGACTTGTGTACCTTCATAACTGTGTCCTGAACATTGTGCTATGTAAGAATGAGTAATCACCCAATTTCATCTCTCAACCATGAATCAATTTCCAATTTCAATTCTAAGTAGCCATGTAAGCATTTTCTTCTCAAATTTATTCCTTCTTCACCCCTTTCAATGCTCATTCTTTTAGGTTAGGGAAGCACCCTTAAGTTCAGGTGTTTTGGCCATTCGTGAAAAAGCTAGTAATCTAAATTTAAAAAAAAAAAAAAAAGCTAGTAAATGTTCCTAATGGCATGTAGGAGAATAGTACATAATATTCATGACAAAGAACTACTGCCTTGGCATAGTTAGTGTGCCAATGAAACAAACTAGCCAACAAAAAAAAGGGGGTAGAGAGAGAGAAGAAGATGAAGAAGAAGAATGCTAGAAAGGTTACTCATACAAGGTAGCATGTTCTGGGATTTGGATGGAAAAATCATACATGGATAATGTATTGAAAGTACAACTATCATTGATGAAAGACATTGCTCTGCAACAACTATGAAATTCATCTCTGAACTGAAAATCCAGAATTAAATTAAGCGGTTGAATTGAAAAATGGCACACCTTCTCAACAAATGCATTTGACCCCAAAAGCTGACAAATGTCCACAAGAATCTCCTCCAAATTCACCCTAAATTGAGTAAGACTGTCAGGAATGTCAACAGTTCCATCATCACCATCATAAGTAGTATCATCAACCTGTCAAACACATTAAGCATTAAAAACACGAATTTGTAGCACACAACATTTTTTATTTGGCATCTCTTTGAATGTATTATTCTTTAAGATGCTAGAATAAGACATTAGGATCTATGCACTAGCCCATTGTCAGTACCAACAAATTTCATGCTACCATGATTTAAAGAACATCCTCCCACCAATCTAAAAAAGTGTTAGGTTGTCTAATATATTTGACATAATTAGAGATGCTTGCAAAAAGAATATGCAGAACATGCTGTTGAACTAGCACACTGATCCTGTAAGGCTGGCTTGACAGGAGCTCCAACGAAAGCAACCTGCTTTTTTTTATTTTTTTATAAAATATGTTATGCAAAGTGTATTTAATTCATATATAGAAATGTATAATTTCTGGAAATAAGTATAATTTTTTTATTGAATCTCGAAAATTTTATAAAAAAAAATCAACAACTTTCTTAGGTTGAAAATGACTTAAATACACCTGATTTTTGAAATTCGGTAAATATATATCTCCAAAATTTGTAAAATTTGGTATACGAACTAAATACACTTAGGATATATATATGGGATTTATTCAGGTGCATTCGGACTGCGCCCGAACTCCCCTGCAGACGCCCCATCCACCCGTTCATTTCAACGGGTGAAATCTGCAACGCTTGTTCCATCGTGCGTATACGTGCAGAGGGAGACGGCGAGCCAAATGAGACTGTGCATACACGCGCTCAAAACTTCATTTTCCCGCTCATCCCTCCCATTTCGAAAATGGAGACGACGACGCTGTTGCTGCCACTGCCGCCGCCGCCGCTCTCGAATCTCCTTGTCCGTCGATTTCTCCTTCTTCGTTGAGATTTTGAAGATCTCCATCGAGATTTTGAAGTTCTCCATCAATTCCGAAGTTCCGTGTCGACGGAAGGGGTCATCTTCTCCAAAAATCCGCAAGCGGATTCTGAATTCGCATGCGGATTATAACTGCGTAGCAAAAATACTCTCATTCTCATCTCTCTAACACGAAAATCCGCATGAATTCCGAATCTGCATGTGGAAAACAACACTGATGGGAGGTACATTTGCTGCGGATTCAGAATCCGCATACGGATTTTCGCATCAGAGAGATGAGAATGGGAGCATTTTTGCTGCGCAGTTATAATCCGCATGCGGATTCAGAATCCGCTTGCGGATTTTCGGAAAAGACTATTCGTGCGGATGGAAGTACAGGCTGGTGCCTAGGAAGAAGGATGGGTTGGCGCTTGGGAAGGAAGACAGGCTGGTGCCTGGGAATATGATCTCGTCCATCGCCGACCAGACGAGGCGATCTAATACGGGCTTAGAAGACGACCAGGCTGGGAAGGAAGACGATGGAAGAAGACCAGGAGGAGGGAAGACGATCGGAAGCCATTGATGCTGGCCTGCTGCGCGATTTGGGGATTGGGGGCGAGAGAAGAGGAGGCGCGAGCGGGATACATTTCTTTTTTCATTTTTTGCTGCCGAGCGGGAAAATGGGCCAACTATCCGCGTGTACGTGCAGGTTCCGCTTCCTCCACAACACAACACGCGCAAACGAACCGACGGACTGGATTTACCCCGCCGAAATAGACGGCCGGATGAGCCGTCTGCACGGTAGTTTCCGTGCAGACGGAATGTACATGATCATATCCCTATATATATATATATATATAGGAGCTCCTGTGAAGCTGACCTTACAGAATCATTACCCATTAAAGTAATCTTTTCAAAACACAGGATACTAGATATCGTTGGTCACATTCGAAAACACATTCTAAGGCACTACCACTTAGGTGCTCATCCATTGGCTGCTCCTAATGCTTGCCCTGTGATCTTAAACCAACAAAAACAAACAGATAACATCATGACAAACCCACCCCATTTGTGTATACAGTTGATGTGACTAATACCATAGGGGACTTCCATCTTTCAGGAAGATGGAGTCCATAAGGCACACCTAGTTATCAAAAGGTTAGACCGGGTATCCCGGTCCCAGCCCTGCGCTCCAGCCAGACCCAAAAGAAGCAATTAGGCTAGACCGACCAGAACAGAACAGTGCTATCCAAAATGTAATTTCCTGAATTTCACTTTCCAGGGTTCATATTCTAAGTCAGGATAAATGAGTGATTGTAGTCTCACTGTCATTAGTTTCATCTTGAACTAATACTCACAACATGGATGGAAAATTGTGCCCATTAATCATCATAGCTTTTTGAAGTTGATATATAAAATTAGAGCACGTTTGGCATTCTATCCAAGTGAGAAGGCGTGGGAAAGTGTGGGAGGGGGTGGGAGAGAGTGGGAATTCATTTCCTGAGCCCAATGATTACTTCGTCAATAATCCTATTTTTTCCACTTTTACACCTATATTCTAATCATTTTTCCTACCAACTACCTTCATCAAACCTATTTATTCCAACTCTACCCCTATCATTTCTCATCAATCACACAATTTCCAAAATTTTCCATTTTCCACTTCCCACTTCATTCCACAATCCCACAAACTTTCTCCTTCCCAAACGTCCCCTCATACTCCATATCTCTGACATAAGAACTATACCACATGCAACTGCCCCTAGTTTACTGCATGTTTGAGTCATTAGTATAAGCTAAACTATTTCCCATACCACACACCAAACAACCACATTTCCTGTAACCTCAAAATATCCCCATTCACAGCCCAAGCTTTTTTTTCTGATTTGAAGGCCCAACTGCCCAACCAATTGGGCAGTCATGCTCTCCCATACGTAAACGGGGAAAGATGATACTGACTTTTCTTTCTATTCTATTGGCAATGGCTAACCATCATAAGCCATTTCTGACCAAGTGGTATCAAGCTGACACATCATTCCACTTCATCATGGACTATGTCCAAAATTAGACCCTATATCTCTTTGAAGTCTTACAAAATAAAGTCATCTATGCTTCCTTCAGCCTTTCACCTAACCTCTTCATCACCTCAGCAAACTCATTACTTTCAACTGATGCGACTCTTAGTCTCTGTTAATCATGTCAGACTCATCCAGGTGTATTTTCACCTTCTTATAACGATTTAATAATATATCTAAGAATTCCTGCAATTCAAAAGGTGTCTGGATTGAGAGAAATTTTCATATGCAACCCATCCCTAACAACTTTCCCAATGGTTAACAAACTCCCATCAAAAAGTCTATTTATCTCCATATACTTTATCATCAAGATCATGCTCTGTTATGTTGTGAAACTATTTCCCATCAGTTTCTGACAATTACTTTTTCTCTATCATAGAATACACATAAATTTCCAATTTTATCCTTCCTATAATATCAATAATCCAAATAAATACCCTCATTTCGGCCATACTCATGTGCTGGATGAGGCCAGCCTCAGCTGCCAACATTCTGATACATAAACATGGCAGGTATTCTGGCATACAAAACTTCTCTTATTGCTGGGTTTATAACAAATTACCAGCACATAATTCCAAAAGCACATATCCTTGTCTCCTGTCCTGCTTGAATTTTTATGGTGATCACCATTATCAATCTCCACATTCTCATGAATTGTAAAATCTGTGAGCTAAATGCCTTCATTTTTCAGTACTTCTTTTCAAAAAGTTAATGAATCTCCTCTTTAGTATGTTTTCTTAGGAAGGAACAGAATGGGAAGTATGGAATAATATCAACCATATAGTGAATGAAATTAAGATGATTAGTGAGTAACGATAGGAAATGCAGGCGATGATTGGGAATAAGTAGGGCTATTGTAGAAGGTAATGTCAAATCACAACTCAAAAAAAGGAAATTTCTAGAATTCTTGTAAACAGAGCTCTCTTGAAATTAGCCAAACACCCCATTTCATAATTCTACCTTCATGGGATCTGGATTGGTTCAGCAAAGTCCAATCGAGAGATGAAATCAATTCAGAGCATCAAGAAAGTCAAATGGCCATTCCAGCCCATATATGCGCTTACAAAAATCAAACATTTGATAGGTAGCTTAAAGGTTTGGCAAGATCTCTAATGCATCATGTCGAGAAGGGTCTTTTTACGAACACCGACAAGTGATCAAAAGGATATCATGAGTCTTTTGAAAAGCGTCTTGATACAATTGTGATCCAACCAAAGCTTTTAAATATTTGGAAAAAAAATAGGAAAATAAAATATAATAAGAACTTTTAAAGCCGGAAATACCTGAGCACGCATCAGAAGTGCATCCAATAGTGCCAAGAGAACAGGAAAAAACATGTCTTCCACAGTCTTCCTGTAATTACAGCTTTCTGAAACTAGCCCAATGAGACGGCTTGCTAAACTACACCTGGAGAAAATTTTCCAGTTAAAAAGTGTTTTAATTTTTTTTCTTATAGTGCATACAGAAATGGTACCCTGAGTCGGATCATCATTTCATATTTCCAGCACAAAAGATGAATTGTAAACAACGCAAGAAAATCTCAAATCAACCAACAAAAGTCAACATAAAAGGCTAGCTGTTCTTATGAGACCCTTTTAAACAATAGTTGGTAAAAGGTTTTTTTTTTTTTTTTTTTTTTTTT
>JAXCLR010000081.1:55034959-55045501 GCA_035584095.1 Annona squamosa
GGTTGGTTTGGAAGGCCAAATTGTTTGGCAAATGTATGGAATTTTTTTTTTGGACAACTTATTCTAGTGCCTAGGGTGCAAATTGGGTCTAGTAGACGCATGATCCACCCCATACCAAACCCTTTTTTGACTGGGTTTGACTGGTAATCTCATGACCCAGGGTTGTTGAAATATCCCGCCGAAATTTAAAAACACAGTTGGCAGTGGGTCAACCATGTCACAGGCCAAGCAGGACCAACCCCAACTGAACTTGACCCAATTTCTAAAACATTGGGCTGAGGTTGGGTTCGCCTGTCCTTTCAAAACAGAGGGAGGGTTGGGTTGACCTCAACCTAGTGTAATCTGACCTAGGCTTTCCAAGTAGGATAAGAGTTGGGTTGACCTCCACACAGTATGATCCAATCAGATTTGCCACATATTGGCAAACATATTTGAAATCTAAATTTCATTTCATGTTTGTGTAACTATCCTCCACCCATCAGCCAACTATAACATGTGACATTTCAATATTATGTTGGTAAATTGTTAAATACTCTTATCAAGGAGTGGTAAACTTTCAGATGAAAAATGACCATACTACCCTCAGGCCAAAATGACTGTACTAAAATGAAAGATCCTTTGTCAGTCAACTCAATGTTGTGTATTTCCAGATCGGCCTGATGTTAGATGATATTCACATAGGCCCATCACTAGCGAATTCTCGTGGCTACAGTACTGGATGACTTCAGCAATCTGAAACCTGGTGGTCTTTTAAACAATCTTAAACATGTACTTTGAATAGGGAGAGTTGGAGACTATCCTTAGTTGAAGCCAATCATTTGGAAACAGTATCCAATCTTTGACTTTCTAATTTCCATAAAGTTGGCTGATTAGCATTTGAGCAATGCTCCATTATCAGACATTATCAACCATATGAGGCCCATGATAACAATCAGTTGATTCTAATTAACTTTACAGTATGTGAAGGACAAATCAAGATCATTGACTACACGAGAAAATCGCTGAGAAGAAAAATGCAAGGAAAAAGTGTTTCATACTTCTGTTCCTACTTATTTTCCGGGGAATCTTCTCCATTACAATTTCAAAAAACACTAAGTAGCTGTTAGTAGCAAACTGCCTAATTAGTGTAAATGTATAACATCTACTACCCTAAAAACACATTCACTTAACATATATGATACAGCTATGGCATCAAGAACACAGGAAACAAGTTTCATACCAAAATTGCAATGTTGAATCTGCAATCTCCCAGTCCTCGCTTGGAAAAGCTACACAACTGCATGGCACAGGCAAGAAAATTGAAGTTCTGATCTAGTGTTAAAAGAGTTCCAGTTCAATGGAACTGATTCCACCGACTTGAATTTCTGGAACCAGTTGGTTTGGGACCAACTTGATGATTAATCTAAATCCAATCAGGTCATTTTGTGTAAGACAATTTTTTAAGCTAAGAACCCAAATTTCATCTAAACCAAAGATTTACATGGCAAATAACCTTTCAAAGGTTAACATTAACACATCAGAATTTTTTATTGTCATATCAATTTTAAAGCTTTTATTAAACATCTATACATTACAAAACATTCCTCCTACACAGATGAATGAATGATTTATAAATTACTATAACATTCTAATGCTTAAGTGAATGGATCCAAGTGATTTTCTTGTTTAATATTTTTTTTGCAACATACAACCCATGATCTCACATTGAAGTAATTTTCTGTATTCCAATCAAACAAATAATGCTAGATACGATGGTTGAATTGGATTTGGATTAATTATCAAGGTTGATCCAGACCAAGAGGGTCCACAAATTTGGTTCACTGGAATTGGTTCCACCAAATTGAAACTCAAGTTACTCATCTAAAAACAGCTGCACTAATAGAAACTGATAAATTGAAGCATAATCTTTCTTTGTTCCCAAGATTCTTAGAATGCACATGAAACTAGATATGAGTTTGGCAAATATCTCGAATTGAGAAATCCACCTTAACAGTGCATCTGCGAGGACAAGTGCTTCTCTGCTTGCTTCAGCAATCAAAGCCGGTGCCTGACAGATGCAGGGAACATGTTAAAACTGTACCAACCATTTAGAGAAAAAATAAACATAAATAAAAATATATAATCTGTACAGAAATTTTAAATACAAACATCTACGGCAAACAAAAAAATCATATCCAGACTGTCAGTGACAGTAAAGCAACTAAGCTACTAGAAAAACTCACACACCAGAAAAAAGAATTACCAACTTACAGCTTGCCCAATTTCAGACATCAAGCATGCAAGACCACCAATTACTTGCTCATCATTATTGGCAAGAGCAGGTAGAAGAAGTGCTTCCCTGAGAAACTGCACTCGAAACAATAGGACCTGAGGTACACCCTGCCACAAAGTAACAAAAGCAGACAAAAATGTCAATTACCAAAGTTGACACAGTCACAAGGCACCCCACACACTCTGCAAGTAATCTGTTGCACAAAATACAAATAATCCCATTTACACATTCTCTTTTTTTTTCTTTTTTTTTTTTTAGCGCACGCACATACACACCAACAACTAGAACGCATCTTCTGTATGATAAAATACAAATAGAAATACGCAGACAAATTCGCAGGCCCAACAACAAGAATAGATTTTTTGTATGACAAAATAAAACAAATTCACAGACCCAATAACTAGAATGCATCTTTTGTATGAGAAAATGAAAAAAGAAAAAAAAGAATGCTGCATGAAATCAATGAAACTTCCAGCAAAAGCCAACTATGTTCATCTTGCTGAAATTTTCAATAAATTAATAAAAGAGCCATGTCTTTTCTACAAAAGATTTTCACAAATATTATATCTAGCACAGGCATCAATAACTAATCACAAATATGGAACTGGCCCATGCCTACCTCATATCGACTCACAAGCTCAACTAGCACTTCGATGGCCAGATCAAAAGAAGAGGAAACCTATCCCATACCCAAATGAATTAACTGCATTAATAAATGCAACATCATCAGAGGTCATAAGTCATTGAAAGAAAGTTAGAAAAATACCTGCAAGGAGTTGAATACAAAATTAAGAAGTGGATGAGTTGGCAGTGATGAGGGAGGAATCTCTGAAAAGCAACCAGCACGAACCTGAGATTCACACACATAGGCACACAACTTGGGAGTTAGGATAGAAAGTCTTAGGACGAATGAAAACATAATTGAAATTCTGAACACAACTGAACTTGATTTCGAGCCGGATCATGTAGATTTTGACACTCGATTTTGAGTTTATGAATAAAATAAACCTTATCAAGAATTATTGAATGTTTAGGCAAGTAGTTGAAATAGAAGATGTATATGAGAGAGAGAGAGAGAGAAGGAAATCTTATAATGTTGAGCGCAAAAGATTGAACGCCTCAACAAAACAACACTTGAGACTTACCACTTTCTTTGAACAGAAAGAATAAGATGAACAGGTAAATAATTCAATCAAGTTGTTAAAACAAGCATGGAGCTAAAAAGTCAACACTCCTGTCGACGGAAGACCCACTCATAGTCAAATTTGATAATCACTTGCCTTGGGTACTCACCAGTCAAATCAGTAGTACCAATTCTAAATAAAGTGGAGGTCAGTGAGAGTTTGGCATCATTCCTATTTCAAATTTGGATTGTAAATCAGTAGATGGCTAACAACATAGGAAACAAACTGGACCCTTCATTATTCTATGCTTACCATATTATGAATACACTCCAGTGTGTTTGAATAATGGGAATTGTAGAGGGAAATGGAAAGATAAGCGGTGCCACTAGAATAGAAAGAAATATCAAGTATGAAATGAGTACGATAAAATAGATGGCATATGATGATAAGAGAAGTAATCATCATCATCATCATAAGCCATTTCCCACCTATGTGGGGTCGGCTATGATAAGAGAAGTAATGATAAGAAAAAATGGAATTCTTTGGGGTAGATATGATACTAAACATCGCATATTCATTGCTTACATTTGAATTGCATTGACCTGCCTTTTATGAATTGAATTACATTTAATATCATATATTTAGGGGTTGTTTGGTAACTGATTTTTTTTTTTTTGCGGGATTGTAGGATGGCATGGGAAATGGGAAATAAAAATATTTTGAAAATTGTGTGATTGATAAGAAATAATAGGGATAAAGTTGGAATAATTAGGTTCGTTGTAAGGAAAAATGTTTTGAATGTAAGGGTAAAAGTGGAAAAAATATGATGATTGATGAAGTAATTTTTAGGACTGGGAAATGTGTTCCCAACAATCCCCATGGTTTCCCATTCATATACAATACTAAACGAGCCCTTACACACCTTTTATTTCATCCTTCTTTACTGTGTCCAACTTAAACATAGTATCACAGTCGTCTGGCCTTGAGTACGAATCTTTCCTTTTTACTTTCTTACCAAACTATGACCTTGCATAACCCAACAGAAGAACTACTGGACCCACTTTCCATGCTCCATATGCGTGCATTGGCGCCAGTGGTCTACACTATGGCACTGGCAGGTAAAACTTCTTCAATTTCCCTTTTTCTAGGTCCTTCCTTATATACGGATATGCTAAACAAGACTGGAATCTCTTTTGGGAGGCAGTTTGCAAGTAATAAAGATTATTGTCTGATGGAAGAAATTTACATCAAACAGATCAGATTCATGTAGCTAAAGATCACAATCTTGAATAGCCACTTACCCAGCTCAGCAAACATCTCAATATTTTCCGACTCTTCTCATGAAGTTGAACACCATCCTCAAATCTTTGCTCAGATTGCTGAAGCAAGAACTCGAGAACAGTAGGAGTATGCGAAAGAAGCTGCATGACAACCAAAGATTGCCAGATGAGAAGAGACATAGGCACGCTTGAATAAACACAAGCAAAACAAAGTCAAAATCAAAAATACAATTTACGTAGCATGATCAAGCTGAAAGGAGCAGGGAAAATAGCAATGATTTCTGAAAAAATATATACATCCAAAACAACGAAGAGAACAAAATAACAACAAAAATCTGTCAAACCTCTCTGGCATACTGGCATCTACGTTCTGAACTGATGTTGCAGTCAGAATTTTGATCCTCAATGACTTCCTCTGGAAGAACAGTAAGCATCTCTAAAACAGCAATGTTCCCATTTTCCTGGCTTCGCAACTGATCAAGGTTACAGAATAGCTGCTCAATTGGCTTCTTATGTTCTACTGCACGAATGACAAGTGCTGATAATGCGAGGCACACTTGAGTCAAGAGCTGTTGTATAAGAAGAAAGGAAAGTTGAATGAATACTCCATTTTAATATATATAGATATAGATATTTGACTTAGCTAGGACTAAATTAACAACTTGGATACTATATTCAGAACCTCTAAGAAGGAAAGAAACCAAACAGGACAAAGTAATAGAATAAAGGACAGCTACAGAGAGAAAAATTCAGCAAAGTCCCAAATGATCTATTATCCTGGAACTGAAAAGTAAACAACGCAAGAATTCAGGGATTTTTGAGTGTTGGTACAGGCAACAAAATCCATGAAAAATGTACAACTGCAAGCATCAACAGATTCAAGGTGACCCAATCCTCTAGGGCTCACTGATTGACCTGACAAAAGCATTCACCATGTTATGGACAAATTTATCCAACGAAATTCATGTCAGAAAATTGCAACAGCAAATTCTTTAACAAGGTTAAATTTCAGAGATGAATGGTCCTGGTGATGGGTGCTGCTGCTTCTCCAGGGCCAGTTTGTTCCCATGAGGAGCTTTTGCAGATTTCGATCACTCAACTTGCTAGGGAATTAGATTGGCTGTTTTTTCTTTTCTTCTCTTCTTAGACGCTGTGACGACAGCAGATTGCTTTTATGTAGGTTCCTTATAAAAATTTACATTCCTCAATGCCTCACATTTCAACTACAGAAAACGAAAAATCCATCCTACATGTTTCAGAAATTTTAAAACAAAAACATATGATGGAAACGATACAGCACCTGTGGAGGACCTGAACTGAACCTTTTTGCAGCAAGAAGGAGAGCGTTAAGCAAAGCATCTTTAGCCCCCAGCTGCAAGTAATACCCTTCATTTTGGATCTGTGGATTTCCAGCAAATGATAGTGATGTGATGTCGGGGTTTTTGTCAGCCTTGACTACCAGAAAATTAAGACGAACAAAAACACTACTACAACATGGATTCCCTGAGGGCACCATTAGGAAACATCTCTATGCACAAGTGAACTTGCATGAAGTGATTTTGATCGGCGTCAGCCATTATCGGAGGTTGGATTCCAGGGTGCAATTGGATTACACTATCCATCCACTGAAGTCCAAAAACATCATCATTTACGGAATTTTTTTTTCAAGTGCCTACAGAAGAAGAGTGTCGTTAGGTTTTTCAATTTCCAGTTTATATATATAATATGCGAATCACGAAAACCGAGCAAAAACAGCCTTCAATTTGAACACCCATTTAATACTAGATAGGCACCAATGGCCAGAATGCCATTGGAAAGTGAAGGAGGAAAAAGCTTGTTCCTTTCGGGATAATGGAAAAGTAAAATTAACCAACCCCCCAACACACCGCCCCTCCTCCCAAAACAGAATAAGAGTAAAATGAGAGAGACAACTGCAACAGACTTCATTCCGCGCTCACAGCTGAACTTTCAGTGACATAAGAAAAAGGGTAGCTGGGGAGGCGGTGGGTGGGAGAGAGAAAGAGAGAGAGAGAGCATAGCGCCATTGAAATGCGCAAAGCAAAGAAAGAGGAAATGGCATGATTAAGAAAGAAAAATGTGGGAAAAGGTGAGACCTTGCGCTTGAGGATCTGGGCAGCGAAGAATTCGAGCTCAAGATCGATAGGTCGATCGGCGGTGAGAATGGAGGTGGCGACTTCCCAGGCGGCGTGCGTCTGCTGGAACTGGACCAGCCACTGATTAGCGGCCACACGGTTGCAGGACTCGCTGTCGTGGTTGAGAACGTGGACGGCCTGCGCCACCTGGAAACGAAGCTCCTCCATCGCTCGTATCTCCTCCCCTCTATTCTTTTATTTTCTTTTTATAGACAAAATAATAATAAAACAGAGGGAGGAGGAAGAAGAAGGGGAAGGGGAAGATTATCGACGGCTGGAATTCAATTAGGAGGTTTTGCGCGGGGAAGATCGGACGGCTGGTTTTCGAACAGATGGAGAGGAGGGGTTTGCAGAGAGAGAGGGACGGAGAGGAGGGCTGAGATTGAAAGGAAGGGAAAGGGAGGCTGCTTTTGTGAATCCTGCTGCCTCTTTTGCTCCCTCCATTTTGTATTGCGTTGCGTATTTTCTTCGTCTACGACGCTTCCCATACAAATTTGCTCTTCTGCTTCCATTAAAATATCAGAAGTGCCCTTTTCCATTTCTGGTGTGTAGACAAACGATAAAATTAACTTCCGAACGAAGGATGCTTTTGTGTAGGATAAAAAAATGTCAACTAAAACTTTTTAATCTAAAAGTTTTTATTTTTTATAATTATTTTATTTTTTAATTATTTTTTTATATTTTTTTATATAAATTACTCTACTTTTCAATCATTTCTACACAACTACCTATACAACTAACCTATCTATTTTAACTTTATGCTCTGTATTTTTCATCATTACTCCTATTATATCACATCATTTTCTATTGATTTGACAACTTTTACTCCAAAAACTTTTCATTAAGGGTGTGTTTGGTTAGAGGTAAAACTTTTGATGAAAAGTTTTTAGAGTAGAAATTGTCAAATCAATAAAAAATGATGTGATATAATAGGAGTAATGATGAGGAGTAAAAAGAATAAAGTTAAAATAGATAGGTTAGTTGTATGGGTAGTTGTGTAGAAATGATTGAAAAGTAGGGTAGTTTGTGTAGAAAAATGTGAAAAAATAATTAAAAAATAGAGTAATTATGGAGTGTGAAAAGTTTTAGATTGAAAAGTTTTAGTTGACATTTTTTTATCCTAAACAAGCGCACCCTAAAAGTTTTATCTTAAACCAAACATACCCGAAATATTTGTCGAGTAAAAAATTTTAAAATAAAAAATAATATAATATAATATAAATAATTATGAAAAGTAAATCAATTAAAGTTAAAGATAAATAATCTTGTTAGTCTGAGCTAAACAAATGTCTCATTTAGTTCATCTCAAAAAATCTGTTTATAATAATTTTTTACTTTTTTCTTCGTATATTTGTTTATCTAAATGTATTTTAACATATAAACCAAGTTTTACCATTTTTTAATAAAATCTCAAAAAATACGTACACGTATTCAAAAATAATAAAATTTAATTCATATGTTACATACTCTTAAATAAATAAGTGTACGAAGAAACACGAATACTGCTAAGAAATCAAGTTTCATAAAAGTGATTTTTATAAAACTTTTCTTATTTTAAAAATATTAATCCTTGATGAAAAATTCAATCCATTTATTGTATCTTACATGATTTGTTTAACTAGGAGACTAAATTTATCCCAATCTAATTTACGAATAGGTCATATTTGCTCAAAAATAGGTACATTCATGTATAAATTATGAAAAATACTTAGATACATTCACACATATATTAAAATATAACAATATTTTATAAGATTATTTATCTACATATTGTTAATATTTTAGATGGCTTATATGTTGAAAAAATTACTTTTAAATTAATATTTTAATATTGAACTATTTTATTACGTTGATTTTATACTTTTATAGATAGGACTCATATATAGTGAAATTAAAAAAATAAAAAAATTTCAAGATACTATAAATGATGTTAAATATAATAGATATAGTGGATTTTCTATCAACGTTTAAAATTTTAAAAATTGAGGGGGTATCATAGAAGCGTCCTCAATGAAAAAATAAAAAAATGTTATAAATGAATTTTTTGACGTGGGCTAAGAAAATATCTACTTATTCCAAGCCAACAATGCTATATATAAAAATTAAAATAAATAAATTAGTTGTACTGATAACCGTGCAAAATAATTAACAAGTAGAATAGTTGTGAAGAAAAATGTTAATAAATAATTAGGCTGTGTTTATTTTTCAAAAAATAAATTATGATATGTTTAGGAACTAAAAAAAATTCGTGTACAAAATTTTCAAATTTAGAAAAAGCAATGTAATATAATAAAGGTAACAATGAAAAAAAAAAAGAAAATAAAGTTAAAATATATAGATTAGATGTATAGATAGTCATTTATAAATAACTAAAAGGTATGATCATTGCATATGACTAAGTGACAATAATTAAAAAATAAAACAGTTGTGAAAAATGAATAGTTTTAAGTTAAAATTTTTTTGTAGAAAACATACGTGCCCTAAAATTTTTCACTCTTCGCATCTTATAAAAAAAATAGTAATGGGATAATAAAATATTTTAATTAAAAAATTTTGGCTCATTTGTTGACCATCGAAATTTTTCAGTAAAATTTGTTAATCTCAAACTTTTCACTTGTCACAAATATCATATATTTTAATCATTTTTGCATATCTTCTTATATAATTACTATATTTTAAATTATTTTTATACAACTATCTATATAACTGACATATCTATTTTAATTTTATTTAATTTACTTTTCGTCATTATTCCTATCATATTACATCATTTTTTTATTTTTAAAAACTTTTCTTCAAAAGATTTATCATTTTCCAAACACATTTATCATGTCATATATTCATATCATTTTATCTCATTTTAAAAATTTTTACATAAAAAACTTTTATTCAAAAGTTTTATCATTCTCTAAACATACCCATCATATCACATAATTTTCTCTAATTTAAAAAATTTTTATATCAAAAATTTTGTCATCTTCCAAACACACTTATCATATTATAATATTTTCTTTAAATTTAAAAATTTTTATATCAAAAATTTTTATTCAAAAGTTTTATCAATTTTCAAACACTACTATTAGTTTGAAAAATTTTTAATGCAAACAAATCGTACCTTTCTTCACCAGAACCCTTCAAGTGCATATCATGTGTATGCTCTCGCGATCTCAGGGGCTTAAATATTATTCTTAAAATAACTTTTTAAATTTTTATAAATTATATAACATTTTAAATATATTTTTTTATTCCCTCTATGTTATGATTTGATAAATTTGGATCTCTATTGGGTAATTTTAGTACAAAATTGAGTGTATTTGTCAAAATTCTTCTTCCAATTCTTCCATACATTGTTTCTTACTTTTTTTTTCACTCTTTTACTTTCATCTTTTCATACAAGCTATATTTTAATTTTATCATCTTTATTTGTAAATTTTCATCGTATAGCATCACTATCCTCTTACTTTTTCCATTCATAAGAAAAAACATCTCCTAACTTTTTACATTTACAAATCACACCTTATTATCAACTACTATAATACTTTTAACATGTATTTTTAAAAGAATATTTAGGCTACAAATGGTGAAAAAGTTTTGATAGAAAAGTTATAAGAAATGAGAGAATAATTTGATATAACTGGGGTAATGATAAGTAATAAATTGAACAAGTTCAAATGTATGTAGCAGTGGTATAGAAAAATGCAGATAAATAATTA
>JAXCLR010000081.1:55045601-55062625 GCA_035584095.1 Annona squamosa
ACTTTTATTTTATTTAATCCCTTTTATTTTAAATATTTTGATAGTTAATCAAAAATATACTTTATCTATTATATTTAGTATCATTTATAGTATCTTGAAAAATTTTTTACTTATACACTCATCTACAAATGTTGAAAATCAATGTAAAAAAATAATTTAATATTAAATATCAATTTTAAAGCTGTATTTTCAATATATAAACCGTAGAAAATCTCACATCTATGTGAATGAATAATTCTATAAAATAGTATTACATTCTAATACACGTGTAAATAGATCTAAATACTTTTTAAATTTACGCATAAGTATACTCATTTTTTAGCAAATGTTGCCCATGCATGTATTTGATTTAGATGAAACTTAATTTTTTAGATAAATAAATAATGTTAAATACAACGGATAAATTAGATTTTTCATCAAACATTAAAAACTTAAAGGGTGTGTTTGGAAACTAATTGAAAATGACAAGTTAAAACTTTTTACTCTTCACAATTATCATATTTTTTAATTATTTTTTCACATTTTACAATACAACTACCCTACTTTTCAATCATTTTTACACAACTATCCATACAACTAACCTATCTATTTTAATTTTATCATTTTTAATATTCATTATTACCTCTATTATATCACATCATTTGATAACTTTTACTCTATAAAACTTTTCATTAAAAGTTTTATTTATTATCAAACACATCCAAAACAAATTACATAGAAGCGCACCTAATAAATTAAAAGTAGGATGCGTTCTAATCACATTGCATATTTGGAATTTGGTAAGTGCAACGTTTATTTATTTTAAACTCATAACTTGACGGAAATTGCTCATCTCCGACTCCAAAAAAAATAGTCTTTATGTTTTTTTAATAAAATTGTTTGATACAGCTCAATTTGGTTGGAAAGTTAGTCCAAACCAAAAAGTTCTCGATCACGACACACAAGAGTTACGGCAGAAAAGAGTTGAAGCAGTACAACGTATTTTCTAATGGCTTAAACACTACATTCTATTTTATTTAGCATCATTTGTTGAAACAAAACTCTGATGATTAAATGAAAATTTACTCCCTAATTTTACTTACAATTTTAAAGATTAATAGAAAATTCTCTTCGTATATTGTATTTAGCATCATTAATTTATCCAAGAGATAAAAGACACATTTGTTAATCTATGTGAAAAACATGCTATGGGAATCTATGAGATGACAAATTCTCTTACTCAATTAATAATTATACTTTTACTTTTTTACTTTTGTATTTTAATTATTTCGGATCATTTCTTTTGTATATTACGCTACAATTACCCTATTTATTTTATCTTTATCTCTATAATATCATATCAATCATAATTCTTAAAATATTCTATTTTTTACTTCCCACTTTATCCTTCAATTCCAACAACTTTCAAATTATAAAACATTTCCCTAGTTTCATTATAATCAGTTGCATTTGTTCCGAAATATATTAATATTGACAGGTAAGTTTTACGCCAAAAAAGGTTTCATTCAAAAGTTCTATCACTTCACGTGTACACCTCAAATGTTAACAAAGGTCATGGCTCCCTATTCACAGTCTAATTGTAAATTATGCTATGGTGGAGGCACCATGTGAGCGATGGCACAAATGGAGGTCGGTCCCCTCCGCCCATAATCATGATCGTATGGTGCTGGAACGTTTGCGAACCAGCAGCTGTCGGCAGCCTTTTTTCTTCCACTAGCACTTGCACATGCGCCTCTGATTAACGATCCACCTGTTTTTTTATCTTCTCCTGCTCTGGCGTTCTCTCCTTGCTTCTTTATAAGATTGAAGTGATATGTCCCGCTGCAAATGCTCTGGATTGCTTCTTTCGAGTTTGGGCTGTCCTGGAGAGCCAGGGCCGTAAATCTCACACAACGCGTACAAAGCGTATTAACAACCCAGTGAGTATGCCTGGCAACACAATGACACGTGTAAATAGAAAGCAAAATTTTTCATAATTTTTTTGATATTTTTCAACATATAATTTCATGTGTTAACCAATTCGCGTACTTTTTTCTATCTAACCCCTCTATTCTAATTATTTTTTTACTCAACTACCTTATTTATTTAGGTATTTGATTCTATATTTGAGGTACACTGAGCTACAGTGCATTCGGGTGTAAAAATATATTTTTAAAATTTTGTATACAACTATTAATTTAAATGTATTTAAACGTGTGTATCAAATTTTACCCTTTTTGAAAATTCATATATATTTTTTTCAAAATATATGCTAAATATACTACAAATCAACAAACATGATAAAACTTGATACATACGTTAAATATACTTAGATTAGCAATTGTATAAAAAAATTTCAAAAATAAATAAAAAATAAATTTTTATACCCGTGCACCGGACTGCACTAGATAAGGTCCCAGTTATTTATACTTTATCTCCGTTAAATTATATAATTCACACATGTCTAAAACACATTCATGTTGACAAGCAAAATAGGATAGGATGGGATGATTCTGCAATAAAAATTTTCATTTCTTAGTGTACCTTTACCCAATCTTAATATACTTTTAACCAACTTGAATACATATTTACCCGTTTCCAATACACCTTCATCATAAATTCTCATCTAATCATCATGCAGTTCGAGCTCTAAAGAGCCCTCACCTAATCACTGTCACTTTACCAAAGGGGCGCCTGAGGTCTTCATCATATATGAATCGTGATTGATGTTGTTTGTTTGTTCTTATTTTTCTCTGCAGTTGACAATGACATTTTCGGAGTCTACTAAGACAACAATTCTCTATCTTTTCTTTCTTCTTTTTAGGTTCCATTTCATAGTGACGAAAATTTTGCAACCGAATTTTTTGTTTTTAAGGATGTGTTTGCTAAAACATTTTTACAAATTTTTTACATGCTGACGCATATAGCTAACCTATTTTCTAATATATATATATATATATATATATATATATAGGAATTATATATATTTCATACTACTATTTTACTTTTTTGTTTGAAGAAATTCTATTTTACTTTTTAATCACTTCCAAAAATTCCTGTACCCAGTGATATTTTACTCATACTCGTTACCCTTGTCTTATACATCACTTTCCATCTTTTTTCAAATTTTTTCCCATGATGATTTTTTATATTTTTTTCCATTACGAAACACACTATTTAGGATGAGTTTGGTAATGTGAAGTAACGTTTAACAACTGTTTTTGGAAAAAGTTAGGAAGATATAAGAAAATAATATAGAGTAATAGTAGGAGTAAAGGACAGTTATGTGGAAGAACGTACATAAATAATTCAAAAATATAATAATTATATGAAAAATGTATAAAATAATTATTAAATATAGTAGTTATATGAAAAAGCACGCAGTATATTTTTTTTCCGTTTCCCAAACTCTCTCATAGTACATGCTCATCTAGAAATATATAAAACTAATACAATAAAACTTCTTGTTGCCACCGATTTTAAAATTATATTTTCAATATAAAAACCTTATAAAATATTTATAATATAGGGATAAGTAATTTTATAAGATATTTTTTATATTCTAATGCATACGTGAATAAATTTAAACATTTTTCATATTTTGTACGAAAATGTGTATTTTTTTATTTTTATTTTTATTTTTTTTATAAAGAAAATGTGTATTTTTTAAGTAAATATTGTTATGCATATCTTTGATTCGAATGAAACTTCAGTGACATAACATGATAAAAGTACAGTAGAAAGTAATATTGTATAGCTACGTGAGAAACTAATTGAAATATAGATATAAGATGAAAAAAAAAATTAGTTCAATGGTTAAGACATTAAATTGTTTTTTTGAAAAATACAATGCACTTGTGATCCATCATTTTTTATTTCTATAAATCTCAAGTTGTAAAAAATGGATAGAATAACAGACCCATAAAGCGTGATTAAAATTAAAATAAATAGGATAATTGTTTAAAATACATGACTTTATTCATTATTACGAGTAGGAAAAGGGAAGTAAGAAGAGAAATAAATATTATTAAAAAGTGTAAGAGTAATGTAATAAAACATAAATAAAGTGAGGAAAATAAAGACGTGTGAAAAAGATTAGAATATGGGAATAAAAATAGAAAAATTACAATAATTAAGTAATTAATATATCAAATTATTTCAATAAAAAAGTTGGAGGAGAGAGTGCTTGTGTACGAAAGAGGGTTGAAACGCGAAGTTAATAATAAAGAAATAAAATAATTAGGTTGGTAACATCTCCGGTCATGTTAGAATGTGTGTGGAAGTGTCAAGAAGGGAAGAAAATAACAGGTTGCTTTTAAATTAAATCAGCCATCAAAAATGGGCTTGAACTCTTTCACGAGACAAGACCTGATAGCGCGTGCCAGACAAAGGCTTTCGGCGAGCATATCTCTCCGCGAGCTAACAGGAGTCATTTTGTCTTTTTAATTTTTTTTATAAATCTATTAATTAATCTAATTGTATTTAACATGTATATCAAATTTTTTTTTGAGATTTTTAGATTTTTTAAAATCAATGGCATTTTCGTGATTTAATTTATGAATTATAAAAATGTCACCAATTTTTAAAAATCCAAAAGATATCCACAAATCTCAAAAATATAAAATTTGAGGCACATGTTAAAAGCACTTATTTATAAAAATTCAAAAAATATTAAAAGATGAATTTTTATAACCAAGTACACTAAGGGTATGTGTAGCTGGTGCAATGTATCAAAATCCTTTTCATTAATATGTTATTCTAAATATTCTTGAGCGTGTTTAGGATGAGATAAAACTTTTAGTATAAAATTTTTGAAATGAGAGAAAAACTATAAGATAAGTTTAGGGTAATGATAATGAGTAAAAAAATAAAATTAAAATAAATAGGTTAGTTGCAAGAATAATTGTGTAAATATAATTGAAAAGTAAAATAATTCTACAGAAAAATATATAGAGATGATTAAAAAATAAGTTAGGTATGAGAAATAAAAAAAAATTTGCTTAAAAAGATACACCCTTAACTTATATCAAAATTTAAAAAATTTGAAAGTTTACACATTTTTATTGAATTGCAAAAATTAAGGCCCATGGGCAGCCATCGTGGGTAAGAAGCTATCTTTGTCCTTTGCTTCTTTAAAAACATAATCTGACAACTTAATTAATTCACTGCCATATTTTATTTCATTTTCATACTTATAATTCAATCATTTTTTACCCTTTAACATACATTTATATTTTACTCATACTACATCACATCATTCTTAGGCATTTCAAAAATATTTTTTCTCAATTTTCCTCATTTCTCACTTCCTATTTAGAAAAAAAGTGCCTAATTTTTAAGTAAGAAAATGACTTAGATATTCTTGGAAGTAGTTATTTTCGAATTTAATTTAAAAATATATACAAATGTGTAAAAAAATAAAGAGAAACAATCCTATTAACCCGGATTAAATAAATGTCTCAGTTAGCTTAACTTAAAAAACCTATTTACAACATTTTTTTAAATTTTTTTCTTCGTGTATTTGTTTATCTAAGTGTATTTAACATATATATCAAGTTTTACCATTTTTGAATATGTTTATCTATTTTTTTAAGATTTTTAAACATTTATATATATATGTGTATTTAAAATATCTTTATTTTTAAAAATCTAAAAAAATATGTGTAAGCATATTTAAAAATGGTAAAATTTAATTTATATATTAAATACACTTAAATAAATAAGGTATGAAGAAAAAAAAAGTTGTTTAGAATAGAATTTTTAAGATAGGCTAAGTGAGACATTTACTTAGTACGGATTAACAGGATCATTTCTCACAAATAAAACATCGTACATAAGTTAAATTCGCTTAAGACAACATATTTCTCACGGGAAAAAAAGCCATATAAACCAGGTTAGTCACAGGATCCGGATTTACAAGATTATTGTACGACTTTTGAAATATTATTCATGCTGTTGATTTTTACAAAATATACCATGTATAAAGTTATAAACTTTTATCCGCAAAAGTATTTACTTTCTCCCACGAATGCGCGTGCCAGAAATTTCTTTTCTTTTTTTTTTCCATGGAAATTGATGTTTTAAGTAGACGTGTAAATATGTTTGGTTTTAACCAACCCAATTGACCTCACCCAATTTATAATAGGATTGGGTAAGGCATATATTTTGAAAAAAATAGATTCATAATCCGCTTTTAACCAAAACAATTTCAAAAGTAGATTAGTTTGGGTTAAATGATTTTCGACCCTATCCGGTTTTATATATTAATGTACAAAGTAATAAATTATTAGTAAATAGTCTTTCATTAGTACATAACACATAAAAATTAATTAGACATTATTGATTTGAAATAATATTATTTAGCACTTAAATGATTGTGTAAGTCATCAATTGAAAAGCATTCATATATAAATGATTAATTTTTATTTTTTCATATAAATTTATATTTTAAAATATATTTAATTAAGTAAAATATTTTTAAATATTATATGTTTATTAACCCGAATTTTAACCCGATCCAACCTATTTTTATAGGGTCAAAATAAGACTGAGTTAATAAGTGAAAAATAGGGTTGAGTTGAGATTTTATAAGGTGAGTCTAACCAAACCCAATTTACACCCCTTAATTTTAATTAGTGTCTCACCTAATCTTTTTTTCCCTTTGATGGCATGCCTCGCCTGATCTTTAATGTCTAATGAATGTATACGAATTTCTAATACCGTTTAATAAAAAAAAAAATCGATTAAAAAAAAGCAAATTTTCTTTCACCGACGTCCTTTTGCCATTCGACTCATTTTTGAAGATCAATTTGTTGGAAAGATTGGAATCCCATTTGATGGAACCCATTAATTAGTTCGAGCCATCTTGGTCACTTGATAGAAAATTCAACTCGTTTACTCCAGTTAATATCATTCGTTTAGTCAATAATATAAATTTAATCTAAATTTATGGAATAGGATTTATGGAAGAGGATGTGGAGGTTGCATCACTGATTGAGCAGACTTTAAATTTTATATGGAATGTATATTGAATAGTTAATCTAGACCTATTAAAGTTATTTTTGTGGTATTAACTTTAAAGCTTTTAATTAATTAACGATTTATTTACATCGATGTCAACTAATAAAATATTTGCATTCATGTAAACAATTTATTGCCAGCTATTTTTGGAAAGAAGTTTTATATCTATGTCAAGTAAAAGCTCAAAACATAGAATTGGCTCCCAGAAGAGCTGGCTACTTCATTAAAAAAAAAAAAGTGTTTTTATATTCCGAAATTTGATATTACAAACTAATCCCCTCACAACCCTATAGTGAGGGATTTTTTTAGAAATACTCCCATTATAACAAGGAATTTATAAGAACCTCATTAACTGTCTCAACTGGTATTCTAATTAGATCCTAAGATTTTTCTTATAATTTTCTAATAATAATCCACAAACATCTTACAAGTATTCTGATTTTTTCTAATAATAATCCCCTAAAAACCCCACTCATGGATGCTCCGTATGGATGCTCTCATATAAGTAGGGGTGCAACTCGGGCTCATAAAATTTAGATTTACCCTAACTCTAACCTTAATACTATTTATAAAACATCAACCCTAACCTTAGGTGTAAAACCTAAACTCTAACCCTATTTTAAAAAATTGAGTTCAGATTAAGTTTCAGGTTGGAATTTAAGTTGAAAATTTACATTTTATTTAAGAGTGATAAGTTTAAAATTTTATATAAATGTATAATAATAACAAATTATATAAGTAAACATAATAATATACAGTAAAACTACGTATTTTTAAAAAATATAACAATATAAAGAAGAAGAGTGATCTTGTTAGCTCGCGTTAAGCAAATGTCCCAATTAGCTCACCTCCAAAAACTCATTTACAACAATTTTTTTATTTTTCTCTTCGTACACTTGTTTAGCTAAATGTATTTGAACCAAGTTTTACCATTTTTTAATATGTAGATATATATTTTAAAGATTTTTAAATTAATGTATATATATGTATTTAAAATATCTTTATCTTTAAAAATTTTTAAAATATATTCTCATATCCAAGAATTGTAAAACTTGTTTTATACATTAAATACACTTAGATAAACAAGTGTACGAAGAAAAATACAAAAAATTATTGTAAATGAATTTTTTGAAAAGTGGGACATTGTGTTTAGCCCGGGCTAATAGAATCATTCATCTATAAAGAATATCTTTAGAAAAATTTAACATAAAAAAGATAAATGAATAAGATTATAGAAATAAAAGATAAATATAAATGAAAATAATATACTTTATTTATAATATAATTACAATATATCAAAACATATATTTATAAATGTAAATAACATAAAATACAAAAAATATAAAGAAATATTGTTTAGATATTATATATAAAATATATTTTGTAGTACATGTAAAATAGAAATTGGGCTCAAGTTTGAGTTCACTTGAACCCTAACCTTATCACATTTACAAATTGAGTTCACTAAGTTCAGATTCTTCGAATTTGGATTGTAAAAAATAAAGTTTTAATACTATTAAAAATCGAGTTCGGCAGGCCAAGAAAAGGCTCAACCCGGCCCAAGTTGCATAGGAGTTACCACACGGGCAATACTCGCATGACATCTACGTACATTACTTTTAATATTTGATGAGGGCCGATTTTATGGGATGCATATCCTTATCTTTATTTTTTTGGCTAAATATGTTTTTAAGTGCATTTAAGTCATATAACTTTCATTGCTACTAATATATAAAAATGAAAAAGCTTATATAAAACACATCTTCTACGTAACTTTTTCCATTTTTAATATCATGGCATTTGATGGAAATCTATTCTATCTATTGTATTTACTATCATTTATAACATATTGGAAACTTTTTTATTTCTCTAGTATCACTATATGTGGGCTCTCATCAACAAATGTGTAGAATTAATACAATAAAATAATATAATATTAAATATTAATTTTAAAGTTATATTTTTAACATCTAAACTATTTAAAATATGATTTTTATATAATAAATGATTCTATAAAGTATTATTATATGTTAATATATATGTAAATATATTTAAATTTTTTTATAATTTATATATGAATATATTTTTTAGAAAATATAGCACAGCTAAATAAATGACACTAAATATGATAAATGAATTAAATTTTTCATCAAGTATTAAATTTTAAATTTTTATGAAGTTACGTTGAACTACTTCTATATGTGGATATACATGGAGTGTTTGTTTACATAAAAAATAATTCAAATTAAAAACATTTTATTTAAAAATTTTCATTTCCTCAACTATCATATTTTTAATTATGTTTTCATTTCCTTATATATAATTTTCATACTTTTCGATCATTTGTATATAACTTTTCATATATCTAAAAGAAATAATCCTGTTAACTCAAGCTAAACAAATGTTTACTTAGCTCAAATTAAAAACTTATTTACGTTAATTTTTTTATTTTTTTCTCCATACGCTTATTTATCTAAGTTTATTTAATATATAAATCAAGTTTTACCTTTTTTAATATGTGTATATACATATTTTTAGATTTTTAACGATCAGATTATTTTAAATATATATATAGACATAGATATTTAAAAATCTTAAAAATATATATAAACATATCCAAAAATATTAAAATTTGATTTATATATTAAATACACTTGGATAAAAAAGTGTATGAAGAAAAAAATAAAAAAGTTGTTGCAAATGAGTTTTTTGATGTGGACTGAGAGGAATGTTTGCTTAGCCTGGACGAACTAAATCATTCCTCTACATCTAATATACCTTGAAAAAATATCTAATTTAACTTTACGATCTTTGCTATTCATTATTATCCTTATCATATTACATTATTTTTTTCATTAAAAAACTTTTACAACAAAAGTTCTCATCAAAAGTCTGATCACTTCTAAAACGGACACATAATATCAATATATTTTATCCCTGAGCATAACTTATAGTTACACATCTTAGCCCGGGTGTCAATTTTTATTATAAATATTTTTAAAAATTTATTTTCTTTACAGTAAAAATATAAATTTTTTAAAAATTATTACTAGTATTAAATGTATGAATGTTGCGTATTTCAAATACCTTCACGTGTTTGGAAGTGAATTTTTAGAAATATTAATGGTGAAAATTTTATAAAATCTTAGAGACGCCACTACTTTGATGTCGAATAAGATAGAAATACACCTATGTAACATACAATAATTTATACATATTGGGGTGCTTCTCTCACATTGATGTCAGACTCCCAAGTCCGTACAAATCATAAGGTGACTTGAAATACCTCTCTTATATTGATACTAGGGTCCAAATCACCATCACCAACCGTATAGCTCAGGAATGTCCCTCTCTCACATTGATACCAGGGCCAAGACCGCAGAACCATTCCACACCCATATGTGCACATATAACACTTGGGCTACCACACTTTTCACCCGTATAGGTTTTCATCTTTACGAGTATCCCTATAAGCACCCACACAACATATGAATGCAAAAATCAATAATCAACATTAACAATTATCATGAATGGATATATAAAAGTATGTGAATAAACAAATAACTCCGAAATATGCACTCAACATGACGATAGAAAAATGCTTAAATAATGAAAATGGATAAAACATCCTCCTTATACTATGCTCCACAACACAATAACAATACATCATGAAAGAACTACCTCATATTTAATTATAATTAATTTGTGTAATAAACGTGTATTCTAATCTACCATTTTCACAAGTTCTAACAATAGGATTTTTCAAAATCTCAACCCACATTCAATATTTTAACTACACCACAGTACTCTCTTGCTTCACGATAGAATCTTACCTTTATTCCTTCCTCAAATCACCTCTACATGTATGTCATATTAAATTGCACCTATGTCCACCATTAAAACATTATTCATCTTCTTCTTCGTGCGAGGATTTTTAAACCCATCACCCAAATCACCCTAAAATATTACCAAACCATATCTACAATCTCATATGACATTAATAAGAAAGATTGTTAAAGAAATTTTAAGAAAAATCGAAATAAAGACTACTTACATGGCTCTACATTACTTTTTTCCAAATTTCAAGAAATGTATTTAGGCATGAATGAACTGCTTAGCATACTCAGAATGGATATAAATGGTTATGGAGATATTTGAGCATACTCAAAATTGATATAGATGGTTATAAAGATATTTGAATAATGACTTTGATAGAATGATGAAAATAAGTCTAGTTGTGTAGTCAAGCCCAAAGAACTAAGATAATGAAAATGATGGATAATCATTAGTGGGAGTCATGAATTGTGTGAGAGTGATTTTTATAATGATTGAAATATGCTTATGAAACTTCAAAATAAAGTTGAGGGGGTGATTTTAAGAATTGAGTCGTTCATGACTTATAATAAAAATCTGGTAAGAAATGAGTGAAATTTTAAAACGACCAGAAACTTGATGGTTTGTAGCATGCCTAGGATCTTACATGCCACATGTAATGCATGAGAAGTAATTTTTTGAATATTAGAGTGACAAATGTGATCTAGGTCAATAAGATCCATTATAGAGACAAAACTAGTGGAAGATGCATTGATGAGTTAAATTTTGTATAAGATATGCTTCAATAAAGTAAATAACATAAATGTGAAGTTTTGATGATAAAAAATGCACGTGAATGATTAGTTTGGTGTTAAAAATATTTTATCATATTATGACTACTTAAGTTGTGAATGGGTGGAATGGCCAACAAAAGTTAAGTAGTGACATGCATGTCAAAATTTGTGGTTATAGAATTTTGAACTAAAAATTTGTGAGAAGATATGTTTCGAAGTTGAAAATCTAACAGAAAAAATTATCTTAAACAAAGTTTGTACGGAGAAAATTATAGGTAAAATAGCGAAGTTGAGTTGAATTACATGAGATATGTCGTTCTGAAGGGATGGTTCTAGCAAAGAACCACATGAATATATGTGTATATTTAATATGTCATTGGGTTAAGAATTTTTTTGATCTTTTTTATATACAAGAGGACAATCGATATTATAATCGGATACATTTCAAATCCTCGTAATATAAAGAAAAGTTCTTACAAGCCCCATCATCAGGGGAAAATTATAACTCCCACAACTGGGGGAACTTAGGTGGAGAGGGTTGAATCTTTGACCTGTGGACAAATGCGCCCAAAATGATAGCCATTGCCTTGAGAACTGATAAAGTAATTATGGATGAGTGAAAGTGCAGGTTCATACCTAACCAATGATAAAATTAATAAACTTTGCTAAACCAGATTTTATAACCATTTTTAAATACATTCAACACAAGTTTTAGCTACCCATTTAACTATAAATCGAATTAGAATGCACCAATTCCTCTTTTGGCATGATTTTACCTTTCCTTGATCTCTTTCTCATATAAAAACCATGAGCATCATCTCAACATGCAAACAAAAATAAAAAACTGCCTCTGCATGGTAAATCAATGAACAAGAGCATAAGAAATGTAGTTGTCTTTATCAGATAAGAACTCGTAGTTGGATATTGACCATAGAGATTCAAGGCATTGGATTAGAAAGATACAAGATTTTCGACCCTAAAATCAAATGGCGAACTCATTTGAATTTCGAATATTTTTAGGATGGCTAAACCATTGCTAGAAGTAAGAAATGAAGAGTGAAAGTGATAAGAAATTTAGATTGTGGAGAATGAAAGGAGAATGACTGCAGGATTTTAATAAGCTCCTTGGCCCTTTCTCTTTGCCTCTTGGACTGCTCGGGGCTCATTTTATAGAGCTTTTAGATGCCGTGCTAGTAGTTAAGTCTTTTCTTATCGGTTCGATGTGTAAAAATTTTGCCGGCCATGTTGCTTACTTGCCAAGCTTTGCCTCCGAAGTACGACATTAGCCTCAATGCAGTGGGCACATTGAGGCTAATGTCGTAGTGTTATTCTTCTCGAATTCCTGTGAAAAAGTCCAGCAGTTGGGATATTAGAAAATATTATTAATAAAAAAGTAAGATATTTATAGGATATTATTAAAAAATTATAAAATATCTCCGGGCATTGTAACGCTAGTTGAGATGATATAATATATGAATATTTATCAAAACAATTAGTGATTCCTTAACAGCCTTGAATAAAATTGCATTTCTTTGATGATTTTCTTTTACAATATCTTTTTTAAAATTCATGCCCAATTCACCTGATAATGACCAACATATATATAGAAATATTTAGGTACAGCGCAACGCACCGTAACAATGACACAATTGCACTAAAATGGGTCCTAGATGATCATAAAATGATAATCTACTCTGCCTATTGTATTTAGAATTACGTATTCTATTATCATACCAATTTTCATCCCAATCGGATATGTGTATGGACCATATCTGAAAATGATACAAATTTAACGTAATAAAATAGTTTAATATAAATAATAATTTTAAAGTATTTTTTTCAATATGTAAACCATTTGCTATAAAATTTATATATGGATAAATGATTGTATAAACTTTCATTGCATTTTAATATATGTGGGTCCCTTTTTGGGCAAATGTACCGTTGTTCTGGTGTAGCATCACTGCACCACAATTACAATATAGTTACCTGAAAATGGGCTTTACACAATCATAAAATTATAATTTACTCCACCCATTGTATTTAGAATTATGTATTCTATTAGCATACCACTTTTCATCCAAATTAGATATATGTATGGATCTCATCCGAAAATGATACAAATTTAGCATAATAAAATAGTTTAATGTAAATAACAACTTCAAGTTATTTTTACAACATGTAAACCATTTGCTATAAACTTCATGTATGGATAAATGATTGTATAAAATATCAATACATTTAAGTATATGTGAAACCTTTTTTGAGTCAAATACACCATTAATTATGGTGCAACTTTACTGCACAAGAAAAGTTTTATTTTTCTATATATTTGAGAAATATTTAAGTGCAGTTATCTCAAAATAGGCTCCATATGATCATAAAATTATAATCTACTTCATCAATTGCATTTATAATCATGTATTCTATCAACATGTCAATTTTCATCTCAATTGAACATATGTATGGACTCCATCTGAAAATGGTATAAATTCAATATAATAAAATAACTTAATGTAAATAACAACTTTAAAACTGTTTTTTCAACATGTAAATCATTCGCTATAAAATTCATATATGGATAAATGTTTGTATAAAGTGTCAATACATTTAAGTATATGCGGGACTCATGTTGGGGCAAATGCACAGTTAATTATGTTACAGCTTTCTGTCTCACATATACTTAAATGTCTTGATTTTTATAAACTATTTATCCATAAATAAATTTTATAGTAAATGATTTACAAGTTAAAAAAATAACTTTAAGTTGCTATTTACATCAAACTATTTTATTACATTAAATTTATATCATTTTTAGATGGGTCCATACACCTGTTCAATTGGGATGAAAATTGATATGATAATGGAATACATAATTCTAAATACATATTATAATTTTATGATCACGTAAGGTTCATTTTGAAATAACTGTACTGTAATTGTGGTTTAGTGAAGTTGCACATATATATAGAGAGAGAGCTGTTTAGGTGCAGTATAACTGCACCGGAATAGCGGCATATTTGTTCATTTTTGGGTCTCACACATATTACAATGTAATAAAATTTTATATAATCATTTTTCTAGACGTAAATTTTATAGCAAATGGTTTAAATGTTGAAAAAACTACTATAAAGTTGTTATTTAAATCAAACTATTTTATCATGTTGAATTTGTACCAGTTTCGTATAAGGTTTATATTACATATCTGTTTGGGATGAAAATTAATATAGTAATAGAATACATTATTCTAAATATAATGAGTGGAGTAAATTGTAATTTGATCATCATGTGGGGCCATTTCAGTGCCACTACATTGTAATTATGAATTTATGATGTAGTGGTGCTTCGCATGAATATTCCTCATACATGTACACGGTTCCGCTTTTGTATTACCTAGTTACATAGAAGCGGACCCTGTAACTCATTTAAAATATAAAATTAACCCTTAATGAAAAATCTAATGCATTCATTGTATTTAGCATCATTTGTTTATTTAGAATATCAAATTTCATCCAAATTAAGTATGTTCATAAGCCACATTTGTTCAAAAAATATATATTTATGTGTAAATTATGAAAAATATTTATATCTATTTAAACATGTATTAAAACGTAATAATACTTTATAAAATCATTTATTCACATAGAAATGATAATTTGGGCCGTTGAGATGTTAAAAATACTACTTTAAAATTAATATTTTAACATTTTTCATAATTTACATATGAGTATAAATATTTTCTAACAAATTTGGCATATAAACATACTTGATTGGGATGAAATTTGATCTTCTAGACAAAAAAAATAACTTTAAATATAATAAATAAATTAGATTTTCTATCAAAAATCAAAATTTTAAATTTTAAAGAGATTATATGGGTCCGCTTCTATATAACTTTTATGTAACCTAATTATATAGAAGTTATATAGAAGCGTGACTTACAAGAAATAAAAGCAACTTCAGCCGGTATTCAGACCTTAACTACCTGATCACAAAGTCAAAACTTTACCTGCCGAGTCATGCTTGTACCAAGTAACGATGCTGCTATCATAATACAAAAGCCCAAGCCTCTTTTCTTATCGCAATAGTTCGGCCTTCATGACTGACCACTTTCTTGCTCCTCTTTTGCAACTTCCAATCTTCATAGTCGCCAAATTGTTGTCCACTCTGCTGGTTAGGATTCTCAAAAAATTTTCATTCTTGGCTTTCTAAACACCCGTTTTAATTTGTCAAAATTGTATACATTTGAATCAGCTTCACTGTTATATTATTTTGCCAAAATCGTTATTGGTCCACCCATAATTTATGGCCATTGAAGGGCGTCTACAATGATATTACCTATAAATTTGAAAACACATGCACCATTAAAATCACCAGATTGATTAATTATAAGATTTAACTTGCATAATTTGTTATTTATTGTTTAATATTTTTATATGTTGCATATTTTAGTTGAGTGAGTCTAGGATTGTGCATGAATTACGTAAGTTATATGTGAAAGTTATAAATAGATACATTATGTATATAGTTGTGTGAGATAGAGAGAGAATAGAGTGAGTTATGGTGTGAAAGATTCTTTGAGAAAGAGACCGTCTGTTTCTTGTGAGAGAAAAACTAAATTTGTTTGGTAATTAATCAATTGCTCTTTTCTTTGGTGGAGTAAGTTTGAATTTGATCTACATTATTTTATGTGTTTTTTGTGTGTGCTTGCAATTTAATCTCAACCTTAACACTTATTAATAGTAAAAATTATACTTAGAATGTGTTTGGAAATAACAAGAAAATGTTAAATTAAAATTTTTTATTCTTTGTAACTCTTGTATTTTAAAATCATTTATTCATATCATCTTCCACGATTACTTCATCTTGATCATTTATATGTAATTACTTATACGATTAACTTATTTATTCTAACCTTATTCTCTTTACACCTTATTATTACCTATATCATATTACATTTTTTTTTACTAATTTAATAACTTTTATTCTAAAGATTTTGCATCCAAAAATGTTATCATTTCCCCTGACGTAATCTTAAAATATAATATATAGTGCGATCGGAAGCAAAACCGCCCCAAAAAAAAAACCCACAGATGGTGACGGGCCAACGTTGCCCAATACTATCAGCCCATGCCATGAATACCTCCTTTCTTCGTCTACACCCTGCCCTGGCCTGCAGCACAAAACCCCCACAAAACCCTCCGGCCTTCATCCCTCCCTCCCTGTCCTTCTCAAATGACAAATCCCCAGATGGGCGCCATGGCCGAAGCGCCATCTCCTTACCTCAAGCTGACCGAAATCCCCGGCAGAGGCCGCTCTCTCATTGTCTCCCGCCCCGGCATAAAAGCCGGTCAAATCCTCCTTCAAGACTCCCCTCTTCTTCTCTACCCTCCATCTCTCCCTCTCTCCTCTCCTCCC
>JAXCLR010000081.1:55083048-55093316 GCA_035584095.1 Annona squamosa
TATATATAATCCGTGAATGGTACTGCACCGTTCAGTCGTATCGTGACTGTCAATAATAACGAGACAATGAAGTTCCAGAACACCTAACTGGGAAAGAGTGTCGGGCAGCACACAGAAACCACAACCATGCCCAACACTTCTAGAAACCACAACCATGCCCAACACTTCTAGAAACCATAACCATGCCCGCCACTACTAGAAAGTAGAAACCACAACTATAACCAACCCAGAACCACAACCATAACCATAACCATGCCTAACACTAGAGCAGCCCAACTCAGAACCATAACCAGAGACCATAACCATGCCCACCACTAGAAACCGATGGGTTGATCCCGTCATTCAACCTTACCCTTGTTGGCTTCTTCTTTTATACGTATTTCAACTGGATCGACCTTCAAAGGTGCAATGGAAGGATCAGAGAGAAAAGCCCTGAGAGATTCACTATCTGTTTGATTATCATCGAAATAAGCCTTGAGAAAAGCAACGATCGTCCCTCCCACAAACCTCCTCATCGCCTCTGTATTCTCCCCACGTGGACACAACCAGCGGATCAATTTCTGAAATATTCCAGTAGGATCATCTAACATATCCATGTGCCCATAATCCGCTGCAACCAGGTGGTAGCACGGGGCCTGGCACTTGTTGTAGAACTGCTGGTGGTTGACACCAGAAGGGGCGCAGGCGGGGAACAAAAAGTTCTTCTTCTCTGGTCCCAGCCCCGTTCCAATCACCACGGCAGGAATCCCCCGGAGATCGAAAAATGGAGGCTTCTTAGTAAGGATTGGCGGCTTTAACTGCTCGTTCGAGGACGGCCCAGCAACCGGGTCTATGCCTATCAAGAGCTTGATACTAATGGGAGTGGCGTTTGCTGCCTTGCCTAGAGCAATGTGGAAGGCAGCTCTTCCTCCTCGGCTGTGGCCGGCGAGCGCGAGGTTGAGGGTGTTCGCCTTGACGTTGGTGGGCAGGCAAGATTGCAGGCCTTGGGAGGATAACCAGCTCAATACAGCACAAGCTTCCTCGATCTCGTTTTTCGGATCGAGCTGTATGATATGGTATTCAATGGAATGTTAGACAAATGGATGAGGAAATTAATTAATTTGAATGAACCAGTTGCTGGATGATTAGTTACCTGAGGGGCGACAACAACATATCCATGAGACGCAACGTGCTTAAATAATTCACTGTAGTAGCCGTTGGGCAGGAGAAAGCCATGGAACAAAACGACCACGGAGTACTCACCCTTTTCCGTCGGAGATGCAATCAAGACGGGCTTTGGTGCGGATGCTGGAGCAGGCGCGTTATGGATTGTGGCCGTGAAACTCCCATTCTTAAACACACCGCGGCTATGGTTCATGGAAATGGATGAGGATGGATTGATTGAGCCCGGCGGACAACGCGGCGAGTTAAGCGAAACAAGTGACACAATTCCCCTCCTTTGCTGCATCCCCGGTGGACCAGTTTGGTGCACCGATTGGGGTTGGGACGAGCGAATCTCAAGGCGCGGAAGCGTTGTAGGGGGAGTGCTTCTCGAGGCTTGTCCCTGGACGCATGGAGAGGAGAGTGAGCGAAGCCTTGCCATAGGTTGCCGCTTGTAAGAATAATTATCGCGTGGGATCTTGTAAGGCGGCCTCCTCTAATATATAATTATAAATTCTACGTAAAAATAAGGGTATAACTTGGGGCGGGTGAAAAAAGAAGGAGAAACAAAAAGAAACAAAAATTTAAAATAAAATTTTATCAAAAAAAAACTCAAAATAAAAAAGTAATAAAAATGGGAAGGAGAGAGATAAAAAAAAACTAAAAGAAAGAAAAAGCAAAAAGCTACCCATATTCAGACATGGGAAATTTCCGTATTATGACATGGGAATTCTGACATGGGAAATTTCCCACCCGAATTAGGGGATGTTTGGTAATGTGTAAAATGGTGGGATTGTGGGAAACGGTGGAAAATAAAAAAGAGAATTTTTTGAGAGATGTGTGATTGATAGGAAATGATAGATGTATAATTGGAATAAATAGGTTTGTTGTATGTAGTTGATAGGAAAAATGATTGGAATACAGAGATAAAAGTAGAAAAAATAGTGTGATTAATAGAATAATAATTGACATTGAGAAACTAAATACCATGATAAAACTATTTCGATGGGAACGCGTTACCAAACGTCCTCTTAGAAATGATTCCGTATTCTGACACGGGAATTCTGACATGGGAGGAGAGAGACCGTTTTCTGACATGAGAATTCTGACATGAGAATTCTGACATCGGAAATCTCCCACCTGTATTCTGACATGGGAGGAGAGAGACCGTATTCTGACATATTTGGGCATGTTTGTTAACATGCAAGTACGAGAAACCTTGACATTTAGTTTTCTAAGTTTAATCATTATTTTATCAGTTATATTATTTTTTTACTTATATTTTTATATTTTAATCATTTTTCCTACTAATTATATACAATAATCCTATTTATTCCAACTATATATCATATTATTTCTTATCAATCACATATTTATCAAAATATTTTTTTTACATTTTTCATAATTCTACAATTTTACATATTACCAAGCGTCCCCTTTGTGAAATGAAATGCCCTTCCTCATATTTCGCCACAATACACATGTCAATCTGCTTTTCTTCCATGCAGGACACAGATATTTTGTGAAATGCAATGCCCTTCCCCCCATATTTCGCCACAATACACGTGTCAATCGTTATTCTTCTTAATTTTCGAGCTATAGGATGGTAAATGTCATTCAACAATCTGGCTGGGTCTAAAGGATTTTATTTGTCTCTTTCTCTTATGGAAAAAGAAATTTCATTGTAAAGCCGCATGCATTGCACAAAAGATGCTTGTACGGTTGTTCAATTCGATTTTTTTTTCTTTTCGTTATTCTTTATTCCTTTCACTTCGCCTAATGATGCAAAGGTTGATATAGAGGAAGCTTTTATTATATTATATCATCGGGGTTATGATACACCAACCTCTCTGTGCTTATTTGGAGGAAGAAGACAAAGACGACGATGATGACGATTTTGGCTACAACATTATCCTGGAAATGGTAGAATTTTTGAAAATGTATAACGACATCATAAGAGTTTTTGTAGAAAGAACGGACGCTCCTATATGGGCTATAATATTCAACATGGAAAGGGATGTTTTTATGTCCGCAGAAGAAGCACAAGATCGTGACATTGTTGATTTTATAGGAATAGAGATAGAGTGTCTTTTCCGGCACACACTTTCAGAAATGTAAAGAAATCGACAAAATAGAAAAACAATTATAATGTAACGTTTGTTACAGCAGAATGGCATGAAGAGCATATATATAAACTTCTTTACATTGCCCTTTTGGCCGCATCCCAATCGGATCCATGATAATATTTTTCTTATATTTTGCCCCATACATATCTAATTGGGATGAAAATTAGCATGATAATAGAATACATTATTCTAAATATAATGAGTGGAGTAGATTATGATTTGATGATCATGTGGGGCCCATTTCAGCAATGCTGCACCGGAATATTTCTGATATATATAGAGCGAGAACAGTGATCCAGTGCACCCATGTGTACTTAGCTTCGGTACGCCCGGATGCGAAAACCTATTTTTTATATTTGCTTTTGAATTTTTTTTATACATGTTTTAATCTATGTTTATTTAGCATGTATATCAATTTTGAATTTTTTTAAATTTTTTTGGATTTTTTAAAATCTATAGCAATTTTATAATTCATAAATTACAAAACTGCCACCGATTTTAGAAAATTCAAAAAATATCTAAAAAATTCAAAATTGGTAAAAATTAACACATGTTAAATATGCCTAAATTAATATTTGTATAAAAATTTCAAAAACATAAAGAAAAATTGGTTAAATACACCCGGTGCATTGAAAAATATCTCATATATATGTGTAAATCTCTTGGTTATTTTCTTTCACCAAATCTTTCTCTTACCAGCTAATTTTTATTTTTCTACTGCTGCCCTAATTCTATTTTTCCATCACTGCACTATTTTTATTTTTGTTGCCTCAAAAACACGCATTCGTCTCTCCTTATGAAATCATCATCCATCAAAGTCTAAGCTTTTAAATCATCGGTATATAATCTATTAGCAACCTGCCAACCCATTTTTTAAACGGGTTAAGGTTGAGATTTTTTAAAAATGAGTTATTAAACGAATTAGGGTTAAGATAGTTTAAATAAGTTAGAATTAGGATTATTCTCCAACCCATTCAACCCGATCCGTTATATTGCAAAGTGCCCGATGTAAGCATTGCAACTTGCAGGGATGCACTCATGGTTATAAAGATTTGCATGCTTGTCATTGGCTTATGCATAAAGCATCTCACTAGTGACAAGAATATATTATCATATCATAGACAAATCAATTTATTTAAAATTATTAAAGTTTTAACTAAAGCTAACTAATTAAAATAAAAGAACGCAATGAAAGAAAATTAAAGCTTATTAACAACTCACACTATACATTAATGGGGAAGAACATGAGAGTGGAGAAATCTAAATTTTTCACTTGCATGATCGATATTTTTAAATATTCTATTTTATTTTGCTTAGGAGTTTTAATTAAGGGTGTGCTTGGAAAGTGATAAAAATTTTAGATAAAATTTTTTTTTGTATAAAAGTGGTTAAATTAATTTTAAAATGATGTAATATAATAGGGATAATTATGAGGAGCAAAGATAATAAAATTAAAATAGATAGGTTAATTATATAAGTAATTATGTAGAAATGATTGAAAAATATGATAGTTTTGTAACCCCCTACCCTTAGGGTGCCATAGATAGGGTGTAGCACCCATGATTTTCAAATTTGCAATGCTAAATATGCAATATGTATACATAAAAGAAAATTTTAAGCTGTTAAAATCTTAAATATTAGAACTTTATTAATGGCTTAAAATTATAAAGTAAGAAAAAAAATAATTAATAAATAAATAGTGATAAGTACAATTGTCGAATAGAATAACTACAAAGTATATGAATTAATTTAATATTTGGAATTAATAATCAATAATATCATTATTATTAATTTGAAATTTTAAGAGTAATCTTTTAAAATTATATTCTCTAATTTGGATGGTCCATTTCTCAAAATAATACTTCTGTCATCAGATTTAACATAACGTGCATAATAAATATCTAACTGTAAATATTATTTAAAATATGATTTTGACTTTAATAATAAAGATTTAAAAAATCTGATTACTATGATCTTAAATAAGTAAAAGTTATAAAATTTATATATTTAGTAAATAAAAATTAGTATGCATATAACGTTTCAGATCATATAAATATTATTTTGTATATTATTTATAACTTTAAAAAAATATATGCAATTAATATCTTTATATCATAATTTTTTAATTATCACCATTAAATTTATATTATTTTCATTATGAATGGTCAAAATTAAATTTTTAGTAATATATACGGTTATATTTTTAAAATAAAATAAAATAAAAAATAAGATTGAATATAATTTACATAAATAATTTATTTAATGCATAATAATCTTGAAATTAAGAAAGAAAATTACTATTGAAATGGGTAATTAAAATTACCTATTAATTAACTCTTATTTGGATATTGTGATAATTTTTTGGGAGTTAAAATTATTTTGATTCTACGGTATAGAGTGAGAAAAAAGTGCAATTAATGATATTCGATGCTTAGTATTTTGGCCACCAACCATGTTTAAAAAGGTAAAATTATTTTCGGGTCTCTAGTATTAGGTGAGAAAAAATCACACAAATCAACCTCATTGATGATGTTTAATGCTTAAAATTTTGGCAACAAACCATGTTAAAAAGAGGTACAACTACCTTATTCCTCTTAATTGATGTGCTCGTTATATGTGTTTATTAAATACAATTTATACATATAATTTATTCGATTCTTAATAATTTTAAAGCCGAAAAAGAAATTGCTAGTGGTGTTGGCAACTATCGACCTCCTACAGTGAAATGGCTTAAGCTTAACAGATGGTTGAAAATGACATGCCTACCATCATTTTTATTAAAAATTAGACTATTCATTATAAATAGCTTATTTCTGCTCATCATCTAGCTATTGTTTTAGCTGGATAAGAATGTGGGTTTCATCGCTGCATTGCATAAGAATTGCATAACCGTGTTCGACAAACTTGTTATAAACACCTTTTTAATGATGCATTAGCAGCACTGTAGGTAAATTACACCCAATATCCTCTCCATTTTTCATACGTACATACATATATATATACACACGGTATATATCTGGGTCATTTTTGAGAGGCTTATTCAAAATGCCCCCTCAAGAATGGCACATGACTGAATGCATTTGGGTGCATTTCACCTTATTTTTATTTTTTTGAAAAGTTTTTCTCTAATTATTAATCTAGGTATAGTTAACATGTATCTCAATTTTTACTAATTTTGAATACTTTTAAATATTTTTTGATTTTCTAGAATCAATGACATTTTTGTTATTCATAAAGTACCAAAATGCCATTAATTTCAATTAAAAAAATATTTAAATATTTCTAAAAATAGCAAAAATTGATATACATGCTAAATAAACCTAAATCGACTATTGTATTAAAAAATTTTAAAACTTTTAAAAAAATAGATTTTTGCACTTGGGTGCACTGTATCATTTGTCACGTGTAAAGAAAATGGAGGGGACATTGGGGGTAAATTGCCAACGATGGAAATTGAGTGTGAGTGAGTGGTTTCCGATTTATCAAAATTGAATTATATAGACGGGAAAAAAATTAACAGAAGTGTGCCATCACGTACCAAAAAATGACATCCATCAAAAAGAGAGAGTAAGGGAGAGCAGATCTTAGCACGATCTCAACCATTGATGGGGGATGAAATGAGAGTTGAACAATTCCAAAATACAAGAGAGAAGGTAGATTACGTGGCAGAACTTTGTACATGTAATTTCAAATGTCCACGCCATCATCGAATTTCAATTTTGAACCGAAACATTAATATTAAATATTTATAAGATGTTATTTTTTATTTATTTTAAATTTGTATAAATTTTAAAATTAATTATATCTAGTAGGATATTCTAGAAGTATAGAATAAAATATATGCAATCAAACATACTTATTTCATATATTTATGGCGAAAAATATTGTTTTTTAGATGAAGTGGATAAATATTTTATTGTATTATTTAAGGTAACTAAGGTGACCTGAACTCCGATGGATTCTGTTTTGCAACCGGTATCAAAAGAAGAAAAATGGCAGCCGTGCCCGTGAGGGACGACGATGCTGGTCAGCGTCTTCAGCGGCAGTGTCGGCGGGAGAGATGGCTGCCAGCAATGAATAAAAAAAACTGGCAAGAGCGGAAAAAGTCGTTGTGGGCTAATGGGCTATACACTAACATATTACATTTGCCTGGAAACTGGTTCCAAAGCCTTTTCGATGGGAAGTAATCAGTACAGTGAATATTTCTGTTGAATTTCAAAAGTCGGCCTTGCAGACTTATTACCCAACTGTGCAAGGGTTGATCCCCTTAAGCCAGCTTAAGGCCGACCACAAAGGCTTTTTTTATTTTTTTTTAAAAAAAAAAAATTTGTAGTTTTTTACACAAGTTAAGTTAGGTGTATTTAATCTGTAAATCAAAATTTTACTATATTTGATATGTTTATGCATATATATTATTTTTAAACATCGGAACGTTGTAGTAATTTTTACTACAACAATACATATATATAAATTAAATATATAAATAAATATATCTACAAATGAAAAAAATACCTAACTTAAAACGTTGTAAAAAATAAAATAAAAAGGTTAAAGGATACATGTTAGTATATAAAAAAAAAAAAGGTTAAAGGTTGCAGTTGGGGCCCAACTGCAGCTGGCCGTTGGGGATCCCTCATCTCAGTGTATATAAAGTTTTTCTATTAAAGTATGTCTGGGAAATCATAAAACTTTTAAATAAAATATTTTTAAATTGGTAGAAAATAATGTAATATAATATGGGTAATGATGATGCATAAAAATAATATAGTAAAAATAGATATGTTAATTGTATGAATATTTATACAAAAAAAATTAAAAAATAAGATATTCGTACATGAAAACATGAAGAAATATAATTAAAAAAATACATAGATATACCAAGTGAAAATTTTTATGTTAAAAAATTTTAGTTTGAAAACTTTTTATTGGAAACAAATAAGGTCTAAAAATGTAGGTTATATGGCAACGGAATCATACGACATGAAAGGTAAAAAAGTTAATTTTTACAATCATCATCATCTTAAAGGGTTTAGCAATTAGCACTTAGGTCAGCTGCATGCATCCAGGTGCGTGGCTTTTGTCTATCATGAAGCATGCTACAGTAGGCTCGAATATCTTCTTATCTCCACGTCCAATTTTCCAAAAATTAAATTGAGGGTCCACTTCAAATTACCGGGTCAACTTGATGATGACTTTGAAACGATTCTTTTCAGAGGAATAATTTTGTTAGCTTGGACTAAGTAAATATTATATTTATCCCACCTCAAAAAACCTATTTACAACAACTTTTTTTATTTTTTTATTATACACTTGTTCATCTAAGTGTATTTAACATATAAACTAAATTTTACCATTTTTAAATATATTTATATTTTTTTGAGATTTTTAAACATCTATGTTTATATATATTTATTTATTTATTTAAAATACTCTTATTTTTAAAAATCTCAAAAAAATATATAAACATCTTTAAGAATGGTAAAACTTAGTTTATATGTTAAATACACTTATATAAACAGGTGTATGAAGAAAAAATTAAAAAAATTGTTATAAATAGATTTTTGAAGTGGGCTAAATGAGGTATTTACTTAAATCGGGCTAATAGAATCACTCCTATTCTTTGTGCGAATGCACATGCAATTTTTCTATGTTGGTCTGAATTTTTTTCTAGTGTATTTGGAAATAAATAAAATTCTTAAAGAAAATTTTTTGTGTAATAGTTTTTTAAATGGGAGAAAACCATTTTATATGATAGGGATAATAATGACAAGTAAAGAAAATAAAATTAAAATAGATAGATTATTGAGTAATTGTATATAAATGATTTGAAAGTATGATAATTATATAAAAATATGTGAAAAATAAATTAAAAATAAGATAGTCTTAAAGAGTGAAAATTTTATATTTAAAAGTTTTAGCTGAAAATTTTAATATTAGCCAAACACAATCACATACGTAGCTGAAAAAGAAGATAATACGTTGATGCTTGATTTAAAATTCACTATGTTCATTATATCTATATCTTTTGTTTTGTTATAACATTAAGTTTTATATATACGCATGGCCACACCTTTTGGAAAGTATATATTTATGTATGAATTATGAAAAATAATTAAATCTATATTTATAGGCAGTAGGGACATTTAGATGTTATAAATATAACTTTAAAATTAATATTTAACATTAAATTATTTAAGTACATTAATTTTATACATTTGTAAATAAGTCTTATGCACAATAATACTAGATAAATGAAAGTTTTTAATGATAATATAAAATGATGATGAGCATAATAAATAAAGTGTATTTGTACTAAATATTAAAATATTAAAAATGAAAAGCATTTGGTAGGAGAAGAAGAGTAACATTGAAACAAAGCCCCCTCATATACAATATATCCGGAATGAAAAGGTTTCTTCATTCTATGTTATGCAATGCGATGTTATAATTTAGTTAGTTTTATATTTAATTACTCTTCTTATATTATTATTTATATTTTTAATTATTGAAAGAAGGCAAAACATTGTTTTAAGTTTCAACTTGGAAGTGCTTTTCAAAGTGAGTCCCATCGATAGTCTCAAATGCCGTTTCATAACAAAACGCTTGCTTGGGTGTATTATCATAAACTCTATAAAAAGAAAGAACATCATACAATAAACATCTCTGTAACACACAAAACCTAAAAAAGTACTTAGCTGTGTATTTAATATAATTTTTCATGATCAATCATACATTTACGATATAATTAATTATCATAAATAATAAACTCTCAAAAATAATCCACATCCCCGGGTCATGTCCCACTATTACATCACAGGCGTAATAAAAAGAACACAAGTCCAATCCCTTTTCACATATGCCTTTAATTAATTAAAAATAATAATAAAGTCTCTTGAAAAATTTTCTAGCAGCTCAATCTCTAGTATTCTCTTTGATTTGGCTTGCTTTAATTAATAAAAAAAAATTATAAAGAGTCTCTTGAAAAATTCTCTAGCGGTTCAA
>JAXCLR010000081.1:55105127-55117147 GCA_035584095.1 Annona squamosa
AAATAAGATAAAATGATGTGATATAATTATGAATAAAGTTAAGATAGATAGGTTAATTGTATAAATAATTATGTAAAAAATGATTAAAAAATAAGGTACCTATGTAGGAAGATATAAATAAATAATTAAAAAATAAAATAGTCGTGGACAATGAAAAATTTTAGATTGAAAAATTTTTAATATGAAAATTTTTGATATATAAGTTTTTGATTTGTGTTTGAGAAATTATAAAACTTTTGAATGAAAAAGTTTTTGGTATAAAAGTTGTTAAATTAAAATAAAATGATGTGATATGGTAGAAGTAACGATGTGGAATAAAGAAAATAAAGTTAAAATAAATAGGTTAGTTGCCAATTAGGCGTTATGTCGAGACGTTGTCAAAGTTGTCATATGTCTTATGTTCAACACCAGCCCCCTGCATGTACATGTGAATGTGACTGATTTGTAATATTAGAACATTACTATAAAAAAAAATAAGTTAGTTGTGCGGATAATTGTATAAAAATTATTAAAAAGTAAGGTAATTATAAAGAAAGATGTGTAAAAATAATTAAAAATGAAATAATTATGAAAAATATAAAGTTTTAGACATAAAAGAGTTTTTGTTAGGCAATTTTTACTGCCAAACACCCACAAAAGTTTTTGACTTCAGAGGTTTTATTTAAGCCAAACACGCCCTGCGACTTTAGGAATAGCTTATGGGCGGTTTGAGAAGCGGACCCAATAAACGAGTTTCAACAGCGTAGTAAACGTTTTTTTTTGATTGGTTAAAAAATATATCCATAGCCAAACACACCCGTGCAGAAAAATAAAATAAAATAAAAAGCAGCTCAGTAAAGTGCTGGCTGTGGTCCGCGGATTGATAGCAGTGGAGGGGAGGGGGAAAGCGGAGGGCGAGGAAAAAAAAAAAAAAAAGGAAAGAAAAAAAAAAACGCAGCTGTACAAAAGTACAAATGCAGCGTCCTGTTCTTGGTGCTGCGACCTCCTGCAGCTGCTGCGGCTGGATTCGAAAGCCGTATCTCCCAAAACTGTGACAGCAGCAAAGGCGGGCAGCAGATTCGAGAGGGAGAGGGAGAGGGAGAGGGAGAGAGAGATCGAGAGCGAGGCCGTTTGGCTTTTCGCTTTCGGATAGATTCCGGTTGCAAAGGGAAATAAAGCAAAAAAAGAAAAGGGCAAAAGGCACCTCACTTAGCCAGCTAGGGTTTCGGTGTCTGATTTTGAAGAAAAAGGCCTCGCGCTCGCTCCCCATCCTATGGTATTATATATTTATTTATATTATTAGAGTATAAAGACGGAGGAGGAGAAAACGAAATACTTTTCTCTGCTCTCTGCTTTGTCTTTCTCTCTCCCATACGCGCGCACACGGTCTCCCTCCCCCCCTTGCTCACCATGTTGAAAAGTGCAGCTTCCTCTCGAGGAGGGGTGCCCACCAGATCCAACCCTAGCTCTGGGGCCTTGGACTCCAATCCCAAGCAGTTGAAGAGCCCCCCTTCCATCACCCTCGACGACCCTCGATCCAGCCCTTCCACCAAAAAACGCCCTGAGACATCCTCAGCTTCCGCTCTCAAGACCAAGGAGGCTAAGCTCAATCCGCAGTCGCCTCTTGGTATCAAATTCTAACTCCCTCCTCCCTACACTCATCTTCGTCTTATTTCATCCCTACATGCTGCTGTTGCTGCTTCACTTGGGAAATTCAACAACTTTTTACTCGTACGGGGATGGAAACACCTCAAATTTATATCCTCTCTTCGTATGCCAATCATGCAGCTGAAATTTGCTGTCGTCCACCAGTCTGGCTGATTGGCGAATTCTCAGGAGACGTGATTAAGATTTCTTGCCCAGGCAGTCTGATTTTGGCAGGGGTAGCAGCTGATTCGAACACTTGTTTATTGTTGTCATTTATCATTATTTATGAATCATTAGTTGGCGTATGCCACGTGTAAAATTTTGTATGATCGAGCACGATGTGTTGGACGAGTACCGTGCGGTTTCCCTGTCTTGACCTTTGGGTAATTATCCCAAATAATACTTACATAGCATGTTTTTGGGCAAAAGTGATACTATAAAGTCAAGTTTTAGACTGAAATGATAGTTTGATAAAGGTGAACGAAGCTATTCATTGCTTAATGATTTATTATTAATAATCACCCAGTTGAGCTAATTGGTGCTACATGCATTTCCTCTTGAAATGATCCTTTCTAGAAACTCCAATATTGGCATGTGTTGACAAGGAAGTAAATTCCATTAATTTCCAATGGCTGTAAATGTGGTTCTCTGTGGTTGGAACTAAAATCAGATGAGCTTTTCTGCAATGATTTGTGGCTAAACTGTGTATAAATGAACTTCTGCCCCATACGACCCACTTCTTATTTAAGCTAGTTTGATTCACTGTATACATATTTCTCAAATTTCTGTCTGATTTTATTGCTCACTGTAATACAGGTTCATTTCAAGATTCAGGTGTCACCTGACAATCAAAATAGAGAGTAAATAATCATTCGGAATTTGATGATTCTCTCTTCTTACAGATGCTAGGAATCTTGATTTTTCATTGCAATTTTTTCTATATCAGTTTATTTATGTGGCCATCTTATCTTTTCCCTTCTTTATCTTGGAAGAAATATCAGGTACAGGAAGTGAAGAGACAGATCTTAGTAGTTCTGAGGGAGATGATTCATCATGGATTTCCTGGTTTTGTGGGTTGAGAGGAAATGAGCTTCTCTGTGAAGTTGATGAGGATTATATACAAGATGATTTCAATTTATGTGGACTTCAGGCCCTGGTTCCTTATTATGATTATGCCTTGGACATGATATTGGACAATGATTCCTTGAGCGGTATGCTCTATTTTACAAAACTGTTTCATTTAATTCCTTCTGGAATTAAAGTTATAATAAATGATATTAAGCTGACTTATCATCAACTTCATATGATCACTTCTTTTAATGTACTAACTGGCAACATTTTTTCCAAATTATTATTTTTATTTAATAAGTTAAAAATCACCATCTCGGTCTTATGAATCTTATCATTTTGTTACTCTCTGTCATGGACCATGATGCCTACTGAAATCTGAACCATCTCCACAAGTCATTCATATCTCTATCCTGCACATTATTGTAGTACAGATGTAGTTTTCTTACTGTCTTACTCTTTACCTTATGATGCCATTGCTAAACTCTGACCTTCTGTTGAATGTATTGCTTTCTATTTCTGTCTGCAGTTAACTTGCCCCATTGTTGTCTTTCTTATTGACAACATTGATCCATCACCAATAATTATCATTTTTAATATTATAGATAAAATTTTTTGTCGGTAAAATGGAACAGGTTGAAAATTAGGTCATAGTGGGCACAAGTCAATGGTCAATGTTTATTTATCTCAATTTTATCCCCTTTCAAGTGAATTGTTGAAAAAGCTACAAAAGTAGACTCACATCCAAGGTGGATGCAATAGCCTACTGAATCCCACATCGAAAAGGGAGAGTTCCTAAAAATTGATAAGTGGGTCTAAGTTTAGACATGGTGTGATGTGCGTTAAAACTGTGTGGTTGAGTTGCTAGGCCAGAGTGAATAATATCACATTGTGAGATCCATAGCTCATGAGCTGAAGTTTTAAAACGTATCATACGATGTTTAAGCTTAGACCCACTTATAAATCCTTAGAAACTTTCTTCCCTTTTCAGTTTGGGATTCAGTTTTGGGCTATTGTAGGCGTATTAACTTTTGCTTGGTTTGTCCTCGAACCACAACTCAACTCAATTTTGAGTCTTTGCCTTACATCTTCTGGAGAAGGTTTGCTCTGATACTACTCATAATGTCACTAACGCATGAACCTAGAAAAATGTTCCTGAGCTTGTGGGCTATGAGCCTCATTATGTGCTATTGTCTTACCTTGGCAGCTTAGCTGCACGGTTTTAGAACGCATCACATTATATATTTAACTAAAGACCCATTTATAAACCCTTTGGAAATATTTTCCCTTTCGATGTAGGATTCGATCCTGGGCTGTTACAGTGGACAAAAACTTTCTTTTTATTACTCTTTTTATTTTGTTTTAATTTTTGATTGCCCCTTTTGTAGTTTTCCATTGTCCTGTCTGATTCCTTTTTCTACTAAGTCTATTTAGGCATTTTGTAGGAGCCGACTCCATTGCAGTTAAACGACAATATACTCCTTTGAATCCATGGCTTGTCATCTTCACTCTATCTTATTCCACCCTCTCTATCTCTTTTAGCACCATTCACAATGTTGACCACAGAGCGATTCGTGAGATATCCTCTGCATGGACTGTCTAAAATTGGTCTAAAATTATGCGCAAGTGAATGAGTTTAATATCTCATATCTGCCACGTATGCTATTCATGTAGGTTTTCTTCATGTTTGAGATAGGACCATTGCATATAGCCTATTGTTAGTGATATTAAAGATTTAATACTTTGTCCATTAAAAAAAGATTTTATACTTTGAAAATAAAAACCAAAGTGAAGATCAACACTCATCTGCTCCATGCTGTAGAAATTGTGGTGTGCTGTTTTCAAATTTCTAAGTTCTCGTTTAATTATGTATTCGTCTCTTTAATAGTCTAAAAATATAAGATTCAATGAGATATTGTTTATATTTCTAAATTCTAGATTTTTTTTTTTTTTTTTTAATTTAAAATTTAACTAACGGAGTGGCTGGCAGAGGGGAAAAAAAAAATTTCTCCCTCTACATGTTAGCAATATTTGCGAAATTGTAAAGTTTAAAGTTCCACTTGAAATTAGCTTTGATGTTAGGGTTACACCATTGAAGGCTTGGGATTCCTCTTCAGAGATAGGGTGCCTGCCTTTGCTATGCTGGTGTGGCTGAGTGCTTTTTCTTGTTTTTCCTCATTCACAGCTGTGGGGTGTTGCGTGAGTACCTTGTGTTTGTTACCTTCTGGGCTCTATCTTGAAAGACGTTGCTTCTTTTTCCTTATCCACGGCTGTGGGTTCTCGCATGAGTACCTTGTGTTTGTTATCTTCTGGACTTGATCTCGAAAGAGGGTAGCCTTTGCCTTTAGGAGCTCCTACTGCAAGTAAAATGCATTTCCTTATTTTCAAGAAGGGTTTCTGAAGGGGTAACATTTATTTTTTCTGTTTAGGGAATCCGATATTTACTGGTATGTTGAATTAGCTATTCCATCTTATGTCATTTTGATGCAAGTGCACATATCCATTGAGGGAATGCACATGCATGTAAGGCTAATTGACCTACAGTTTGCTAGGGTTGAAAGAATCAGGAAGACTTGCTTATTTCGTCATCATGTCTTTGTTTTAAGTCTCATGCATTTATTGTTGTTGTGATACTTATCTCACTTTTAAATGTTTTCCTGACACATTTGTCAGGTGAGTTTGGTAAGAGGGAAATGGGTGAAAAAATTTCCGTTCTTTGCCATGTTATCACCCTTTTCAATATAACGTGACACTTTAACTGTCTAACATTCTACTTTTTCCATATTGTCACCCTTTCTGACATTTTCAGTTATCATCTGGTCATCCCATTTTATTTTTAATCATATTTCCTTATTGCTTCACATCATTCTATCTTTTTATCTTTTGCTTCACTTTTTTAGATTCCTTTTTTCCCCTTCCCAGTCCAACCCTTCTACTGCAGAAGCTGGAAATACAGATAAAAATCTTGTTTGCATTTTGGTTGTTTTAGGTGAGATAGAAGGTGATGAACACACTGAGATTGAATCTGCAGCAGAGGTCTTGTATGGGCTTATACATGCACGATATATAGTAACTACAAAAGGGTTAAATGCTATGGTATAGTTCACCTCTTTCTCTGGTTGTCTTTCAAAAAATTGTCTATAATGGGATTAACTAGTTCTTGGTTCTTTTGTTCTTTTCTTTTCAGCATGAGAAATATAAGAGAGTGGATTTTGGAAGGTGCCCTAGAGTGTTTTGTGGAGGTCAACCATGCTTGCCTGTGGGTACATCAGATATCCCTCGAAATGGTTCTGTGAAAATCTATTGTCCAAAATGTGAAGATATATACATTCCCAGGTGCAAGTACCAGTGCAGTATCCTATTTGTCATGCTTGTTGTTTTTGTTAATGGAATTGTTTAAATAATATTTTTAGCCAAAGAATTATCACCATCATCATAAGTCATTTTCCACCTAACGGGGGTCAGCTATGTGGATCAAAAACTAAATTTGTAGTAATATTTAATGTTTTTATATCTTATTTAGTTACTTCCATCTGTGTTTTTCTTGGGGTTTTCCTCTCATTCTTTTACTGTTTTCTATTAGAATAAACTAAGCTCTCCTAATTGGCGCTATTTTAGGCTTTTGTTTAACATTTTCAAACCACCTTAGTCTGCTCTTTCTCATTTTATTGCCTATTGGTTTCACCTTTAGATTATCTCAAGTTACTTCATTTCTGTCTTGTTTTACCATTCATTCACCTTAGTATTCTTGTTTGTTACACTCATTTTATCATTATATGTATATGTTGTTCTTTAGTTGTCCAATATTTTGTTTTATAAAGCATCGCTGGTCTAATTGTAGTCTTATAAAATTTCGCTTTTAATTTAATCAGAACTCACTAGTCACATAAGATTCCTGAAGTACGTTTTCATACTTGATTCTATTTATAGTATTTTTTTTTATTTTCCCCATTCTTTTGAACTATTAGTCCTAAGTACTAGAAGTGGCCAATTTCTAATACTACTAGATCTAAAATTTTAATTAGTTCTTCATCTAGGTGCTCACCATTATTAAAGTTGTATTTTATATTTAGTTTTTTTTTGTGACTAATTCTAAAATCATTAGATTCTAGAGCATCTGTCCATTTGTTCAATTTCAAGTTTACTTCTCTGATTTTATTTATTAGGATTATATCATCTGCAAATAACATACACTAAGGTAGTTCTTGTAAATGTCTAGTAAGTCCATCTATAACTGAAGTGAAAAGGTAAGGGCTTAAGAATTAATTTTTATGCAAACCTATTGCAATTGGGAAGACACTTATGTATACACACATGGTCCTCATCTTTGTTATACCCCTCTCATACGTATTTCTAATAAAATAAATATATCTGTTGTTAATTCCTTTCTTTTCATCACTCGCGATATTAATTTCTTTGGGACTCGATTATATGCTTTTTTCCTAATCAATAAGAATCATGTTTAGATTTTTTTCTCTCTCTATACTTCTTAAATAATGGTCTAAGCGAGAAAATGACTTCAGTAGTTGATCTTCTTGGCGTAAAAATGACTTCTGTAGTTAATCTTTGTTCAGTCACTCTTTCCTACAATTTTATAGTATGATTCATTTGTTTTAATCTATGGTTATTTGCATAATTTCAAATATCTTCCTAATTTTTATAGATTGGATTATAGTACTTCTATCATCTGTTTGACATTAAATTTGTTCTTATAATCTCACTAAAGAAGTTTATTAGCCAATTTATACCTTTATCTTCTATGCACTTCCGCACCTCAGTTGGTATATTATTTGGACCTAATGATTTTTATGTGCTCATTCTTTTAAAGGCTTCCCTTACTTCATATATTTGAATTTTTGGAAAATAGCTGATATTTCTATCTTTTGCTACATTTGAATTGTCATCTAATGGAGTACCATTCATTAAATTATAAAAATAAGTTGTCCATCTTTCTCTAATTTCACAATCTTTACTGAAAAACTCTTTATTCCTTGCTTCTAATGTGTCTAACATGTCTAAGTTTTAAATATATCCTTTTCTCCTTAATTTAGTTCCCAATTTATTATATAAATCGTCATAGATTTTGTGTTCAGCTTTGCTAATGGTTCTTAGCAACTTTTTTTGATAATTTGTATTGATGTAGATTTATATCATTTTTTTATTAGTCTATCAATTTTAAAACTTTTTTCGTTTGTCATTTACAGCTTTTTGAATATCCTCGTTCCACCACTAAGTTTACTTATGTAAGAAATTTTTAATTTTTATGCATTCCTCAAATAGTTTGTCGAACTCTTTTAGTACATTTTGCCACTTCATTCTATTTCAATTTCTTGTATGTCCCATTCTCCTTCTTCCATCATTCTTTCAACTGAAAAGTTCAATGTTATCACCCTTCAAATTCTACCATTTAATTTTTGGAATTATATTACTTTTAGGTTTCGTCATCTTTGTGGATTTGTGTGTGTGTGTGTGTGTCCATTAGTAATAACCTATGCGGCATGTTCAACTCTCACCTGGGATGACCTTGCAATTGCTAAAAGGGACCTATCGGATCTTCTTATAAGAAAGAAATTTATTTGGCTAGAATTGGTCCCTCTCTTAAAGGTTATCAAATGTTCATCTATTTTTTTGAAACAAGGCATTTGTAATGATATTTCTATTTCATTCTTTGCTCCAAAGTTGAAACCTGCATGAATTCTCTTATATCCTATAGGACCATTTAAATTTCCTTCTATCAAAATTTTTCTTGGTTGGGTATAATTTGTACTAGAATATCTATGTCATCCCAAAATTTTTCTTGGTTCTATCATCAAATCTTACTTGTGGTGCATAATCAATGATAAAATTTATAACCTCTTCATCCCGTAAACGCTCTATGTGAACAATTCTATCATTTACTTTGTTAACATTTAAAATATTTGTAAATTTATTTTCCACCATTATTCCCATGCTATTTCTATTTCCATTTTTTTTCTACATGTCATACTTTAAAGTTTGAACATTGAATCCATTAATCTTTCTTACCTTATCTCCTTTTCCATTTAGGATGTCTTTGACAATGACCAAAAAATGCTGAGGTAAAACTTTTCACTTTCCATAGTTACTCTATTTTTAATAATTGTTTATTTCTTTCTATACAACTATCCTACTTTTTAATCATTTTTACAAAACTACCCCACATAACTAACATATCTATTTTAACTTTATTCTATTTACTCATCATCATTACCTCTATCATATCACATCATTTTCTTTCAACTCAAATTTTTTTTTTTTTTTTTTTTTGAACTTTTAATCCAAAACTTCTTTTGATAGAAAAAAATTTTTATACCAAAAACTTTTTATCCAAAATTTTATAACTTCCCAAATACAGTCTTAGTCTATTTAAGACACAGTAAGTTGATTCCTTTTCTTTTTTTTGGCATCTACTATTTTCGTACTCCTTGAAAGAGTCTCAACATTCAACGAAACAAAACAAACTTTGTATTTTGGTACTGTCTTATTCGCCAAACCACATTTACAAAGACATGAAAAACTTAGCCTACTTTTCACCCCCAGTTGAATGTTGTTGTGGCATGTCACTTTTTAGGAGATGGTCTAGCAACCTTTGTCTATTTGTCATTGCACTAGGGCCCCGATAAAGTGTGTTGCTTTTGGGGAAACACCTTAGCAACCCTTACTCATTTCTTACTACAGTTGGGCTCTGCTGCATTGTGCTTACAGGGAATGCTCTAGCACTAAAACTTGTAATGTTTCAAAATCTATGAAAAAAGGTGTGGCAGAAATTTCTGTTTCACTAGTTGCTAACTTGACATATCAACCCTTGCTTTTATCTGGGCTTGGGATCGACCATGAGATGAAAACTCTTACTGGCAAGATTATTTCCAACAAAAGAATAATTTTTAAAAATTATTTTCCGCAAAAGAATTTTTTTTTAAAATAATATTTTCAGCAAAAGATTTTTTTTTAAATCCTTTTTGTGTAGAAATTTCTATTGATAACAAGACCAGAAATTTCTGTTCAATACAAGACTATCAGAGATCAAGGGCACGCGAATACACTTCATCCTTATTTAATTTTCTTTTTTTTTTTAAAAAAATAATTATTTTCTATGAATCCCTTACCCATATCATTTTTCCCTCACTTTGGACATGTATGCATGTTTAAAGTATTTGATATAAGTAAATTTGAGCTACTGGTTAATGATATTGTCTGTAACTTTATCAATTTTGACCACCCCTGGAATGTCATAAAATTACATTTGAGGCTCTAAAGCTGTTGATATATTATTTCATTCTGATGTATTTGGCAATATATTCAGCTCATTTGTAAGGAATATTTATATCTTTTGAAATTGCTATTGCAGGGTGTCATCTGTTTCTCCATTCACGTGCTTTTTCTTTTTTGCAAGAAATATAATAAAGATGATTCCTCTTTGGATAACATGATCTAGATATTTGATGGATTTATTGTTTTGCTGTTTTGGTGGCCTTTAGACACCATGAAACATGTCATGCCCAGGGGGGCACATGCAGCGGACTTTTTGGGATGTATATATTTTGGTAATTTCATCTGCATGGTGGCGACCAATAGCTGCATATTTAGAAATTTAATTTTGTGTAGTTTTGTTGTTATTATTATCCTCATTATTTCAAGGTCAAGAAGATAGTTTTTGGATTGTGCCTTGGCCTTGGAGCTTAGGTTCCTTTTCCTGAAAATTTTTGAAGGAGTGCTGCGTATCATCCTTTGCAATCCGGTTCTTTTTCTTAGTAAGACTGGGCTTCTTTAAAATAGGTAGCGTTCTAATGCAATGAAACTTATGTTATAAGAATTAAGAAATCCTTTTCTGGATGTGTAAAATTCTCTCTTGTAGGAAAAGCTTATATTTCTGAAAAAGGCTTGGCTAGCTCTTGCCGTGTTTACTGTATTCTATTATTTGTAGTGTTTGTCCATACCTGATATGTCTCCACCCCTCAGTCAAGGTAATACCCCATGCAGAACTTAGTTTCCACTTCCCTCATCTGCAGACAGAATGAAAGAAAAGAGAGGAAAGAAAGGTTCAGGGGGTCTAAATCATGGAGTAAATATTTTTAGTTAATTTTTATTTGATATGTTGCATAGTTGTTTAAGGTGCAAGGCGAATTATGACGCAGAGGACTTTTGGGGCCTAGGTGCAAGGTGCATGAGTGGGGCATGCTCTTGAGAAGAGCAAGGCACATTTATATAAAATTAAATAAATCTAATGAGGTCTGTACTTTATAATGATGAAATAATATTATTAAATAAATCTTTGTACAATTAAATAAATCTAATGATGTCTGTAATCTGTAATGATGAAATAATAATATTACATAAAGCTTATGTACAATTAGATAAATCTAATGATATCTGTAGCTTATAAGGATAAATTAATATTGTTATGTAAATATTAAATATAATCTAAAATCATAACCAGTACAAGTAAAAATGACTTAAATTTCGGTAGTCTAAGATTCAATCTTTAAGTTATGTGTAATCTGCATTGCAATGCAGTTAACAACAATTTTCTAATTAAAAGAAATTGGAGAAGACAATGTTGGTTAAGCTGAAAATATGAAGAGAAATCAAAACGCTTTTGTAATGTTGTGCACCAGGAGCAACTTATGGTGCAAGACGCATACCTGAATGAGCTTTGAGTCTAGGTTCACCTTTAACAATTATGACGTTGTGCAGAAGAAGATCGTGGATAATAGCCATTTGAAGATAGATAGGTGATCACCATGTGTCGCTTATTGGACTGAAACTTTTCAATGATATCTTTTCAATAATTCCATAAAAAGGACTTCTAGCTAGTGAGAAGAAACTTGTAAAGAATACTAATTGTTATTCTGAAACCAGCCGTCTGAATGAACTTGCCTTATGAGAAATCATCCCCTTTTTTTTTGTTTTTTTGTTTTTTTTGTTTTGAGGCCTGAGCTGAACTTCTTGTTATCTTGTATGCATGTTAATCTGATAAGTCAGCCACTGAGCTGAACTTCTTGCTGCGATATCAAGTGGATGCTAGATGCTTGAAGACTTCATTTCTCACATGTATTTACAATTGATGAGTCTTGGTTTAAATCTATCACAGCAAACATGCATTAAGTGCTCCTGTCAGTATATAAGGAGAGTGTTCCACTTTCAGTGTTGAAAGCTAATGTGCAGTCCTGTGTTTTTCTTTGCAAAATCTATCAGTGAAAGGTCTTGGTGTTAAAAACGCAAGTCAAGAATTCCCTATGTTATGTGTGTGTCATGTAACTGCTTTGCAAATGAAATGTTTGTTCATTCAAAGTATTTAGCCCAACATA
>JAXCLR010000081.1:55117657-55128322 GCA_035584095.1 Annona squamosa
TTTTATTATCTAGGGGTTGTCTAATATATTCCTACTCACAAGATTTGGTTTGATTAGTCTATTATCTTATCTTTGTAGGAATTGATTTGATTTAATAAGGACTTAGCTGAGCAAGCAATTCTCATTGCAGAATAATTGCGCAAGGATTTTTCTCATTGCATTGTTTTAGATATTTACATCTAATAGAATTTGAACTGAAAAGGTTTCGTAGTACTTGAGTTTTGCTCCCTGATTCTTTCTCATTTTCCCTAAAATTTTCTTGAACCCACCCCACCCCCCCCCCCTTGTATCTTCCCCTTGAGAGATCTTTCCTTGTTCTTCTGATTCTTCTTCCTACGATGGCGGCATTATCCATACTTATGTAGCTAAAGGCAGACTGCAAATTTGGCTGTGTGGAGGATACCAGGCATGCTACTCTCTTCTCGTGGTTGCAGTTGCCTTCCAGGTTTCAATTATGCTTCTGTTGTCTTTGTTCTGTTTCTTCTTGACATTTTGCTCAGACATGGATGGTGCATACATTGGGACAACATTTCCACACTTGTATCTGATGACCTACCCTTCTGCAAAGCCGGTGAAGCCAATCCAGGCATACGTGCCTAGGGTTTTTGGATTCAAGCTGCACAAAAGTTCCAGATGACATGTCTCAGTGGCAGCCATTAATTCCTTGAGCATTCAAGCTGCAGAAAGTAGAAAACGGGGCTGCCTTGCTGCTGTACAATATGTGAGCTGGTTCAAAATGCCTCTGCTGCTCATTCCAGCTTTCCTATTTTTAGTTGTTTAAGAGCATCTTAGGTCCTCATCTCTAGATGCTGTCCTTATTTGACATACCACATAATATCTGTGAAAAGAATCCGCAGAAAGTGTTATTTTCAATGCAATTTGTGAATCGTGTTCAGCCATGAAAGTTGAACCATCAGTGCACTGATTACATGGATTAGAAACAACTGCACTTAACTAGCGTTGTAACGGTTACTCTCCCTATTTTTTTCTTCTCTCTTTTTACTTTGTCTGTGCAAGGCTCATATATCCGTGATGAGAATTTTTACTTCGCCAGAGCTCTGTCTGTTTACTTCTCATCCGTTTATTAGCCTGACACTATTTTTATAGTGTTTCCGGATGCGGTTGTTTACGAGTACATTGAGCAGTAATATCCTCACATAGCTACGATAACAACAATAATAAATTTTTAGCTGTTAATTACGTGTTCAAATCCGATGGAACTTGTTCCATTAGAATGCTTTGGTGGAACGCCTTGATTTGATCCCCACCTTGATGATTATATCAAGTGCAAACCCGACAGTTTCGTTTAAGAGTATTTTGGTCGATTAGGAATCGGAATTTCATTTTAATGAAGGATTTGCATTGGTCATTATCATAAAAAGAAGGGGTTGATACTTCTGTTGTAAGTTTCTGTTATTGTATATTGAAATTTAAGTGCATCCGAGTGCAAGATTCATTTTTAAAAAAAAATTTTTTTGAATTTTTTTTGTAAAATTGTTAATTAAGTATATTTAACATAGGTATTAAGTTTTGATTTTAAAAATTAAAATATATGTTGCACACAGCTCAAAAAATAATAAAACTCGGCATACAAGTTAGATACACCTAAATTAGTAGTAGTTGAATAAAAAAATTTAAAAAAAAAAACTCTCAAAAATGGGTTTTGCGCCTAGGTGCACGTAAAAGTTTCAACGCATCCAAGTGCATTGAATCACTAACAGATCCTAAATATGAACTGATAGCTTTGAAATTTTAGAGTCGTCTCTTGGATTAATGGCTAGATTAGTTTATGAGTTTCAAACCTTTTCAATTTGTTTAAAAATGTATTTTTGGTCATTGAACGGGTTAGAGGTCATAAAATAATCCATTAAGCTTTAAAGTTTATACCAATAGATTCTTCAAGTTTCAAGGAACCGATTCTGTAAATTGGTAGGACATTACGATACTTGTATGAAGGGATTATTATATTTTTTTTTCTTTTTAAAAGGCGCGACTTACACGAGATTTCAATTGAAAGGAATTTTAGTAACGTAATTAAACAACGCTAAATGAGGTAAGCCATAATTAAAGAGAGGTGTTAAATTGGTAAGAGTGCAATTTGAGTAGCGTAAGTGTAGGTCCATCCGCTGGGTATCCTAAAATGGGAAGGTCAATTCTTATTTTTCTACCCATAAAGTAGGGTAATACCCGCTAAATTATGCAGTGCAGGTTCCAAGGGGTACCCCAACTCAAATTAATAATATATATTCAATATATCTTTTATGCAGTATATTCTATATTTAAGTATATAAAATATATCTTTTATAGATATGAAAGCTTGTTTAATTTATCTGTAATTTAGTAATTTAATCAATGCATTTTAAAAATCTTATTATTACCATATTGATTGGGTAACCTCGAACTGGACCCACTCGATTGAAGTTGTACCTCAGAACAAAAAGTTTTATTTCAACATATATTCCATGTTTGATCTTTCAATGGTTGAACGGAACCTGCCTCTAGCACTTAACCGATTTTTTCAAAATGCCTATTTCACCATGGATGCCTTGGATGAGCTTAAGGGTGTAACTGAGGTTGGGTGCGGTTTTCGATGTAGTATATGCTTATATTTTATTATTCATGTAAGTCCTACTCTTCCTTATTTATAGCATATGGTAGGATTTCCATTTGACCTTAAACCTAGCTTACCTTATCTATGTAAAGTTACAATTAGTTTTTCCAATCTTCTTCGTGAAAATAAAGGGTTATATTCTTGTTAGACTGGTCTAATATAAGCTTACGTTAGTCCGGTCTAAAGTTTATTTTATAGATCTTTATATGAAATTATTTTTCTAAATGTATATAATTCATATGCCAAAATTTACAATTTTTGAGCAGCATGTAGTTTTCAAAAATCAACATTTTTTTGGAGGGTGAAAATGACTTAAATACTGCCCAAAATGGTGATTTTTGAAAATAAAAAACCATACACATCAAGAAAATTATAGAAGTTGACGTATTAATTAAATATACTTGAGAAGACAATTTGATGAAAATTAGAAAAAACTCTACAAAGGTGTATATATCAAAAATTCTAAATTTCGACATATTGTAAATATACTTGAGAAAACAATTTCATGAAAAAAAATTTCAAAAGAACTTGAGAAAGCGGTGCATTGGGGCGGATTAACATAAGTTCATGTTCGGTCGTCCAACAAGATCGGCAACCCTAAAAAATATACCAGACAGAGAAGAAAATATGAAAGAAAAAAAGGCAAATCCTTCTGCAGAGGAAGGAAAATAAATTTTTTTTACTCAATATGGAATAAGGCACCTGCTCAGGTTGGATTCGGGTACCCATTATATGAACCTACCCTACCCTAATTAAAAATGCGCAATTTTTGTACCCCCCGGTACTAATTTTTTCAGAACTTCTCCTGCCCAAAAGACAGGCAATTCCGTGAGTACTCAACCTAAGTTGCATTCGAAATTCACAAAACATAAATTTACCCCGACGAATCTTCTTTTCCAAAGGTTTGACAGTCACAGAGATCGCATAAAAAGTATTAATAATAACAAAAAAAAAAAAAAAGACAAAATGAACGAAATTCAACAACATTATCTCCAAGGAGAGGTCCAAAGAATATGTGTTAAGATTTTTAAAATTTCTGTATAACAGGTACCCTCCAAGGAGCGATCCAAAGAATGTGCTGCAACTATAAATTTCTGTAAAATATATACAGTTTCTATAAATTATGGCTATACAAAAGGGGGAACAAAACCCAACCTGATTTTGGGCCATATGAATGATGTAAAGAGCATCACAATGCTGATGCAGTATCAGAGAGGTGGACAGACTGATCTGACTTGTGACTGACAAATGGGTTTCCAGATGCATCCACATCGACCACAGCAGTGTCACCAGGCTTATACTCTCCTGAAAGAATTGCCTGGCTCACAACATCTTCAATGTATTGGGTGACTGCCCTTCTTAGAGGGCGAGCCCCGTAGCTCCGGTCATACCCTCTTTGGCATACAAGATCCATCATTGCAGGAGAGACCTCTAAACCGATCCCAAGAGACATGAGCCTAGCCTTCACCTCCTTCAGCATTATTGACAGAATCTCAAGCATCTGAAATGGAATCGCACCATAAGATAGCTTAAGACACAAATGTCAATCGCAGCAATTATGGTTCCAGAAAGTAGAGTGCAATTTTTAAAATTGAGCTTTGGACCAATTTGATTACAATCAATGATTTAACTGACCAAAGTTGATTTTGCGACTTCCATTTTGGTTTTGGACTTACTGATGATGAAATTAGATGCATGGCAGGATAGCAAACGCTTGGCTGAAGAGAGAAACTAGAACAAACATGGCATATCCATGTAGATACAGAAAGGCATTTCAGAGTATTTGGAATCTTTCAATTCTGTCTCTACTTATGGCAAGATTACAACCAAAATACATAATCCAACTAAGATGGATTCTTCAAGACATAACTAAGGCTAAGCTGGAGAGAACATTGCAGAACCAATCCTTTCAAAGAACTTATAACGAAGCATATTTTTTTGTAAACCAATCAACAGATAGTCTTGAAATACAGCTGATCTATATGGACATGGTAACACGTTGGTCATGCATATATTTGAGAACCTGGTTGCTCAGGCAATATCATAATGACACAATAAAGAGAGCTTTCACCTGTTAATAGAGAATCGAGAGAACTAGGATATACCTGGGTCTTCTCTAGGGGCCGGAAAACGACTACCTCATCTATTCTATTGAGTAGCTCTGGCCGAAAATATGCCTTCAGTTCTTCCATTACGAGGGCTTTCAGCCCATTGTATGAACTTGACTGACTTTCATCTTGAAGTAAGAAACCAATTGAATGATGCCCACCCTTGGCAATGGCAGTTGAGCCCACATTAGAAGTCATCACAAGCAAGACATTTTTAAATGATACCCTCCGTCCCTGTGAAAACAAATGTTTCATATGGCATCATCTCATTTACCAAACAGGAGTGGCAGAAGCAAAGAGGAATGACAAATAACATGAACCTCGAGCTGAGCATATAAACAAGATCCCTGGTTTTTGACATTGCATAACCACAGATGAAATTCAGACTGTTAACTAGATGGGCCTCACCAGGGAAGGGAAGTCCCAGTAAGATCCTAAGATTGGAATATCCTTCTTTAAATTCAGAACCACCAAGGTTCTTTCCAGTTAATTATCCATGTACAGGCACTGATCTGAAAGGTCAATATCAGTCCGTTAGGAGACTTAGGGAAATTCCCATCCATGAAGACAAGCTTATCTGATGTCTAGATACTGACTTCGATTTATCCAAGTTGTAAAAATCTAGTGATCCATGCATAATCTGGTTGAGACAAACATGAATCACTTATAAAAGAATAACCAAAACATGATCAATGCATTGGAATATGCTGAGAAGTACCAACCTGAGAATCAGTAAGGTGTCCGTCTTCAAAAATTTGGAGGAGGATATTAAATACAGCTGGATGAGCTTTTTCAATTTCATCAAGCAATATCACTGTGAAAGGTTTTCTTCTCACAGCTTCTGTAAGAGTGCCACCATCTCCATAACCTACGTACCCTGGAGGAGACCCTATTAGCTTGCTGACTGTATACTGCTCCATATATTCACTCATGTCCAATCGCAGCATGGCTGTCTCCTACACATTGTCAACCATAAATAAATAAATAAATAAACATTAGCCATTCTCCACGCACACCTCGCTCTGAAATCTATGTTCCAATTCTCACTCAGATTTCATTATTGGACAGTTCAGCTACTTTTGGTTTGGATTTCAGTTTGAGAAAAACTTTGAAACACAATCATCAGAGGTGGTCGAGTCTTGAATTTTTAGGGCGCTCATATCACAAACTTGATTCTCCCAGCCTAGAAATGGATTTGGAAAAAGATTGAAGCAGGATACCCCACCCTTTAGAAGATTCATACAGTGCTAGATTTTAACCTCTTTACTCCAGAAAGGAAACAGATTTTAAAGAAGACTCACTGATCCAAAGTAGGATGCTGCCAGAGCTTTTGTGAGTTCAGTTTTTCCAACTCCAGTAGGGCCACAGAAGAGCATTGTTGCAATAGGCCTGTCAGGATCCTTCAGTCCAGTGCTGGATCTTTTCACAGCCCGAGCAATGGCATTGACAGCTTCATCTTGGCCCACTACACGTTTCCTAAGTTCCTCATCAAGACCAACCAGAAGCTTCCTCTCATCTGCATTGAGCTGCTTAACTGGGATTCCCGACCACGATGAAGCAACGGCTGCAACCTCCTCTGGTCCTACCATAACAGGTCTGCAGGAAGAAATAAGCGTGATAAGTGGGGGGGCCATCGAAATGTCCATCACACAATGTGGAGTGGGCTCAAACCAACATTAATCAGCTGCAACAGCATCCATCCTTTTTCTTTCCTTTGTTATTTCTTTTAATTTCCATTTACATTACAAGATTGGAGGCCACAGCAACATACCCATAATACCCATCGTCCAATCCAAGGGCAGAAGCAGGCTCCGAGGAGGGATTGGCATCATCCTCCACTCTAGCATGACCATTCTTTTCACGATTTCCATCCAAGGAGTTCTTCATTTTATTTGATTGGACCTGCACAAAATTAAGATGTCTTTCATAAATCTTGAGACTAATATTACTTCGTTGTGCAATGGTTCAGGGTTTTTGACAATGACAAAAAAGTTTTGTTTCATGCCCGATGATTCATAATGTAACTCAAACATTCACCAACATATGAAGAATCCTATTGACATTAAGATAGAAACTCATTAGATTATTATGCAAGCAGTTCAAGGAAATGATGCCAAATTGCCAATTCAAATAAATAAGAAAGCAGTGAATATTCAAAGTATCCAAGGGACTAAAATTTCAAGGAAAGAAAATACCCAAAACTTCACATTTAGGCAGAGAACAAAAGGCACGTACCGCTGCACGCATTGCCTGAACAGCTCTAATTTCTTGCCAGTAGTCACTTGGTGATCTTGAAAGTATACTAGTTCGTTGTTCTTTTCTCTTCTTGAATGCATCAATACGGGCTCTACTACCCGCCTCATCAATGAGGTCAATAGCTTTATCAGGAAGATATCTATCTGCAATGTATCTTGCTGATAGGTATACAGCTGCATTTATTGCAGCCAAAGTAAACCTACATTTATGATAAGCCTCATATTTCTCACGTAGCCCCAACAGTATCCTAACTGCATCCTCCTGTGAAATATTAGATAAATAAGAAGTAAGAACATCAATGAAGAGATAACAAGAATGAAGAACATAAACTAAAAACATAACACTACCTGATTAGGTTCATTTATCAACACAGGTTGGAACCGTCGCTCTAATGCTTTATCCTTCTCAAAATGTTTCCTGTACTCATCCATGGTAGTAGCTGCAATGCACTGTAAATGAAAAAATCATGAGCCTTTTTAGGAACAATATAACATAAGAGACGGAAGTGTTTCTTGTAGAAATTGATATATACAGAGGACATCTTAACATCTGTAGGAGAAAAACTGCTATCAACAAGAAAGCTCATCCTGTAGACACATGTAGGCAGAGAAGATAACCCCACCATCCATAAGAGTGCCTGGATCTTTCTTTCTACACTAGGCATAAGTCCAGTTGGGCTAGTACCAAGGAAACAAACCCAAAATCATTGAAGCAATGTCGAAATGGTTTGTGAAGGAGAAATAATCACTTAAGTTAGCAAATATTGATGTTCGTTGAAAACCTTGTTTACTGTTTTGGTTGGCAGTCAATCTAACACTGGAATCTTAACATTTTGGTTGAAAGTTTCCTACAAGTAGGAGTAACTTAGATGAATGCATTCCTCCCCTTAAAAATTGTGTGACTTGTGGAATGGAATCAATTTCATTGCTCATATCAAGACTTGTATTGTCATTACTATTGTTTTATCCTTGCAAAAGAAAATAAAAATGTTGTCCTTTTACACTCTGATGGAGTTTTAATTTTTCCAGCCAAAAGAAAAAGAGCAGCAATGAGGCGCATTTCAGATTGGATCAACCCCAACTTCTTATCTGCTTGTCCTTTACAATGGTTAAAAAGACGGAGGCCTACAACAAGAGAATTACTGCATTGCATAACAAATACCTGTAGCTCACCCCTCCCTAGTGCTGGCTTCATCAAGTTAGCAATGTCTAGCCCTGACCCCTTGTTTCCTTTTCCAACCGGTCCAGTCCCAATTAGTGTATGGACTTCATCAATGAAAAGAATGACATCACCTGAATTTTGAAGGTGACATTATTGAAATGTTTTTCTTTCTTAATTACAACAATTGGCTGTTATAGGAAAATAGTCCAGAAGACCGACTCAAAGTTTCAAGTAAAAATATTCAGCTACCTGCTTTCTTCACTTCACTGATTAAGCTGGTTACTCTTCCCTCTAGTTCTCCCCTCTCCTTTGTTCCTGCCATTAATGACCCTATATCTAAGGACAGTATTCGTTTTTCCTGCACAAATCAGAAAGGCATGATAAGTTTCCGAAAAATGTAATGTTCTTGAGATGAAATTTGGAACATCCTTGATATTTTGGGATAAATTTTTAAAGAGGAATATAAACTAAAAGGAACATGAGTTGCTCATAGAAGGAAGAAAAACACACACACCGAAAGAAACACAGGAATTTCTCCCTTTACAATAGCAATGGCCAGCCCTTCTGCAATAGCTGTCTTTCCTACACCTGGTTCACCTAAGAGAATAGGGTTGTTTTTGGTTCGGCGGCAAAGGATTTGAACGACTCTTTGTACTTCAACGTTTCGACCAATTACAGGATCGATACGTCCTTGACGAGCTTGAGCAGTAAGATCTATACATAGTTCAGATAATGCAGATTTTTTCTCTGCACAAAAGAGTCAACCGGTAAGGGGAGAGCGAGAGCGAGAGAGAGAGACAGAGAGAGAGAGAGAACCTTTATTAGGCTTTACACCAGCTGCCTTAGAAGTAACTAATGTTCCATGCCCATGTTCGTGTGTAGTAGTGGGCTTTCTACCCTCCTTAGCAAGCTCCTCTTGAAGCCTAAGCACTGCAGCAGATACTAAGATTTCTACATTCCCACCCAATCTGCAACCATTCGGTGTAATTAATATACAACTGAGTAAAGAGAAAAGGCCACTAAAATATGTGTCCATATGAATACCTTTTATTTCTTTTTTCTGAGTAATATTTGCAATTCCCATTTGTTTTTCAAAATTTTAATATGAATGAACAGAACAACGACAAAATTTTTTGGGGATCAATTTCGAGTTTCAAAATGATTGCAGGTGCATCAAAGCTAGTATTCAAACTTCCCCGGAAATAACAAGAATGAATTCAGTTAGTAGCTTTGCATGACATGAACTTGTTTGTTGTCATAAATCATTGCTAGTATAATCTAAATACACCAGCCTAGCCCACCTTTGTTTTACTACTTGCAGATGCTGCATGAGGTTTCAAAAGTTGGCTAAGGTCGCATAGTACATTCTAAAGAATCTCATAACTATGGCATACTATCTAACCAAATCCAGCTCTAAGGAAACAGAGACAGTTCATCTATTGAAAGATAGGTCCACCCCCATCAACTGTCTTCTTGTTTTCTTCTTCTGGTCCTAGAAGAACCAATTTCCTTGTTCATAATGGCGGATCACCCAGATATATTAATCGCAAAGGATGCTATCCCACCCCATGCTACAAATTTCATTTATCCTGACCTTCACCTCACAAGTAAGAACCGAAATGAGCAGTTCAGTTCCTAAATGTAAATATCTTTACAGAGGTAGCAGCAAGATGCAAATGCCATACCAACCAACAGTTTCATCATATCACAGGGATCCAAATCGTTCATTCTGTGAAAAGAATGTTGATTGGGCATGGTATATTGATTGCTCGATCCCAACGTATTGAAAGAAGAAGTACCTCTCGACGACTACTCGAGTCCTATTGGAGACGGCAAAAACGGCAAGTAAGATGTGCTCCGGTGCAATGAAATTGTATCCCATATTCCTGGAATACGTGGCAGCAGCGTCAAACACGCGCTTGCTGCTGACCGAAAAGGGCATTTCAGAGGCCGAGCGGGGAACGCTGCCAGCAGAAGAATTGGTGGGCGTGCTTGTGCCGTCGTAATCGTCCTCGTCATCCTTGCGAATACCGGCAACTATTTCGTGGACCTGTTGGAAAGTGATTCCGGAGCCGAGGTAGCCATCGGGCGAAGAGGAATGGTCCTCGGTGATGAGGCCGAGAAGGAGGTGGTGGGGATAGACAGCGTCTTTGCCGAGGGCAAGAGCTTCCCTCTGGGAAAAGACGACAGCTTTGATGGCCCTTTCGGTGAAGCGTTCGAAGACGGCCGAAATGGGCTTTCTTCCCCGACGGGCACGGAGGGGACGGCGAGAAGAGGAGGAGAGACGAAAAGGAGGGCAGCGAAGTGGGTGGTGAGTAGCTGAGAGTGAGAGGAGGGTGTTGACGAGGGGAGAGTTGGATTTCTCAAAAAAGAATGGATTTTGACGTTGGCGTTTAGATGGGCACGAATGGCGGGGAATTGGGAAGGAGCAGGAGGCGGCTACGGCCGTACCCATAGAAAAAGAGACAGGAAGACTGTGATAGTATGATTTCTTCAAAGGCAAAGACAATACAAGCAAGCTTTGATCCT
>JAXCLR010000081.1:55130025-55142905 GCA_035584095.1 Annona squamosa
GGGCATATGAGAAAATTTTAAAAACAAAAATTTTTAATGGATTTTTTTTAAATTAAAGAAAATGATACCATATAATAAGTATCATGATAAAAAAAATAAAGAGAATAAAATTAAAATAGTCAAAATAGTATATAGTTTTTAAAATAAAATTATTAAAAATTAAATTAACATTATCCATATAATAATCACATTAGCATCATCATCATCCGCATCATGTTATGATCATCCGCCATCACAAATACAAACCTTATGCAATTTATAAAAAAAAATAAGAAAATTAAACTAACGATAATTTATTGTGAACAGGGGATAAAAACTATTGTGTATTTATTTATATACATATAGTTATAGTTATTTACATAATAAGATCCCCATGTGAGTACCCATCCGGGTACCCAACATGTGTACCAAACTCTTACCCTATTTAGGGGGTCGAATAATAATTTTTACCTTACTCCTACTCAGGGATAAAAATTTTTACTATACTTTACCTTATTTAAGGTCAGGTCGGTGGGTAATCATGGGTACCTACCCAAATTGCACCCCTAAGCAGGACAAATTATTTGAATGAATCATGTTTGCTTTAAAATATACAAAATATACAGTTACCCTTATCATATTCATAAGATCTCCACTTTTTGCACGTTAAAAAAGAGTCCCTAGCAATAATCAAAGAAGGGTAGTGTCGTGTGGGAGATGATGAGATGGGTTCTTCTCATCTATGCTCGTCTTCTTTTCAGATTCACGTCGGCCGAGGCCAAGAATTTTTTTTTTTTTTCCCAAGAAGTTATATATAAACATAAAAAAGAAAATAAAAGAAAAGAAGAGGCAGGACTGAGTTTAGTTTGAGGCGGATACGGAATAAAGCATAGAGACAAAGGGAAATATATATATAGAGAGAGAGAGAGCGGTACCCGTGCAGTGATGTTGTACCGGAAAGTGGCCCAAAATGGGGGTCACATGATCATGAAATCATGATCTACTCCACCCATTGTATTTAGAATAATGTATTCGACTACCATACCCATTTTCATCCCAATCAGATATGTATATAGGCCTCATCTGAAAATGGTACAAATCCAACGTAATAAAATAGTTTGATGTAAATAACAACTTTAAAGTATCTGATTGGGATGAAAATTCATATGAATAGAATATATTATTCTAAATACAATGGGTGGAGTAGATCATGATTTCATGATCATGTGGGACCTATTTTGGGCCCACCGCTGTTATAACCGCATCCATATATATATATATATATATTTCTTAACAGTCCAAAGACCCTCTCTTCAAAGAGAGGGACACAAATGTTGAGAGTTGAAACTTAGGATCTCTGCGCAAACGTGGACTTGTTTTCAATTAATATTTAATGTATATTATTAAAAATCATTGGAAATAACGGATTTACGTCGACTTAAACTTAGGAGATAAAAAATATAAAATTTTATATATTTGTTGCGAAAAAGTTTATTTCTAGATGTTATCCACTTTTTTTCTGATTTTTCTCTCGACAAATCCGAACTTGCGGCTTCGCTTAAGATTTTGCCCACTAAAGTTTTAAAAATTATGGTTTATTTCATTAGTAAAATAGAACAGATAATATTTAAATTTGGAGGATACTTCTATGAGTCCCTTTGGTATGTAATTCCATTTATTTTTAATATTTTGATAGTTAATGAAAATCTACTTTATTTATTGTATTTAGCATAATCTATATTATTATGGAACTTTGTCAGCTGTTTAGCATCGGGCCTGATTTCTAAAAGTGTAAGATTAACATAATAAAATAATAAAATACTAAATATCAATTTTAAGTAGTTTTTTAATATCCAAACCATTTAAAATATCATTATTAAGTAAATAAATGATTTTATAAAATATTATAATATTCTAACACATATGTGCATGAATCTAAGTATTTTTTTAAAAAATTTACATTAGATATATACATGGGCAAATGTAGTTCATGCACATATTTAATTTGAATGAAATTAAATTTTACAGTAAAATAAATAATGTTAAATATAATAAATAAATTATATTTTCTATCGAACTTCAAAATCTTGCTACCGGAGGCACGCATGCCACTACCGAGTGTTCCAGTCTCCTCACATGTAGGGGTAGTTTTAGACTTCTCTCCTTGGGTAGAGGTATTTTATAATTTTTCCTTTATGGGTGGATGCTTACAAAAAAAATTTGCTTTCGGGGGAGAATTGTGAATGTATTTAATTGTAATGCCATTAATGATGTATACCGATGAAAAAACATCAAAATTTTAAAATGCCAAGTATAATCCTAAAATCGCTTCTGCAGTTGAAACTCATCAAATAAAAGTAAAAAAATAGGAAAGGGGGGTGGGTGGGGTCCAATGAGGAGATTCGAATCTCCAGCGATTAGTTAGATGCCACCGCCGTCCATCACGGAATGTCGGTCACGCACGTGTAAAATGTGTGGAGGTGGGATCCGCTAGGACCACGTGACCACGATGATTGGTGGGATGGTCCCCCCAACTAAGGGCATGTCCTTTACCGACAGGGTTCGCTTCCTTTGGTAAAAACATTTGAGCGGAAAAATAAACTTTTTCACCGCTGATTAAACATTTTAACTATTTTAACTATTTTTTTCATTTTCATTTTCATATTTTTATTCATTTTATAATATGACGATCCTACTTATTTCGGATTAAGTCTATTATATTCCATCACTCTTGTACTTTTTAAAAACTTAACTTATCATTTTCTTGAATTCTTTGTCGCTCATGATGCTAAATAAAGGGTGTGTTTAACGGTGAGAAAAAGAAAAGTTATATTAAAACTTTTTAATATGAAACTTTTCAACCTACACAACGATCATTTTTTAATCATTTTTCACATATTTCTATACAACTATTCTACTTTCTAATCATTTTTACTCAACTACTATCATATCATATTATTCTCTTCAAATTTAAAAACTTCTGTATAAAAAACTTTTTATTTAAGTCTGTGTTTGGTTGAGCGTAAAAACTTTTCAATCACAAATTTTTTAGTCTTCATAACTATTTTGTTTTTTAATTATTTTTTCATATTTTTCTATACAAGTTATCCTTTTTAAATTATTTTCATACAACTATTAATACAACTGACTTATATATTTTAACTTTATTTTTATTATTACCTCTGTTATATTATATCATTTCCAGTCAATTTAATAACTTTTATACCGAAAAGTTTTCATGAACATGTTTTATCCCGGCCAAACAAACACCCTACAACTTTTGTCACTTTCTAAAAGCATGAATTCCGAATCTCGCTAAGGCAATTATGTCTGGCTAAAACCCTGATAAGAAAGGGACAAATCAACTATTGCAAAAAAATGTAAAGAGATGTGGGAAAGTGGATTCCCCCACTATTGCAATTTACCAATACCAAAACATGACCCAAATTTTAAAATTCAAATCCAAACTAAAATGAGATTTATAAAAATTGGAATTAAAATTCAGATTAATATTTTTCAATTAATAATCTCAGTTATCGTTTTGAGTTATCGATTCCGTAAATTTTTAAAAAATATTATCCTATTAAATAAATTTATTGTATCAGCATTAATATTACAAAAATGTAAAGTTCCCAAAACATATTTTTTATATTGTTCATAAAACTGTAATTCAAAATATATTTGATTCGTAGAACGCATATTCAATTCGTTAATTTCTAATTAATAATTATTGTTATTAAAATTCATGGAATCCCACTTGCGCAAGCATCATCCAACTTTTTGCAGCTCAAAATTTACAAGTGCCATTTATCCGAAAAAATAAAAATAAAAATTTACAAGTGCCCCAATTAAATGTCTCGATCAAAATGGGTTGGTGGGGGCAAGTGGCAATCAAAACACATGCACAGCACAAAACACACACGAAATTTGCTTGGGAAACCATCGACAATCAACATCATTCATCACACAGACGATGTTCCTGGCACAAAAATCCATAACTACCAACGAAATGAATCTATCCAACATTCAAACTCACTCCTCCAACGCATGTATATCACCATCGGACTAGTCATCAGTCAATATCAATTTCCAGAAACCCAGTTACGTATGTGTTAATAAAAGAAAATAATAATAATAATTATAACAATAAAGAGTCAAAGGAGCGAAAAAAGGCCCACTTCTTCATGCATTGCCATGGTTGGTGCTCTTGGATGTCTCTTATGAACCTCATAATTAATAATTAATAATAATAATAATAAGTATTATTATTATTTTTTTTTTTATTTTAACATATTTTTCGATGAACCTAGCTTATCTGCCTGCCTACTTGCAAGTTACAATTCGCCTCCCCCCCCTCTCTCACCAAAAAGTCTCACCAGGTTCAAAATTTTCTTTGTTTACTTCTACTATCTTTTGAACTACAATAATTACTTATTATGATATGGGTTGATATTTAAATGTAAGTACCACAACCTAATTGAAACTTGGCCCCTTGCAGGTGTTATCATCATACAACTTGTCAGAAAATTCATTTTTATTTACTACATAGAATGGTTTGTTATTGTGAATTTATTTTATGACTATATATGGCCTAATCCCATGGATTAATACTCCATTCAAACAACCTAATTCATTAAATACAAGGATTTCATTAATTAATTAATTAGTTAACATGATTATAGCAAGCACGAATTACTTCAATTGCGGCTTTCCATTTCGCCCTCACCCGCATCCCATCTCTTGTATGTGTTTCTTTTTGCAAATATTCTAACAAAGGTCGAAAATATAATTAAAAAAACGCAAGGTGTGTTTAATATTTGGTAAAACTTTTAAAGTGTGTTTGTTTGTATATAAAACTTCTCAAAATAAAAATTTTTCATCTAAAATTTTTTACTCTCTAGAGTTACTCTACTTTTCAATTATTTCATTTTATTTTTCTATGCAACTATCCTATTTTTCAATCATTTCATTATAATTTTACATACAATTACTCTATTTTTTAATAATTATAAATATTATATTATATTATTTTCTCCAATTTCAAAAAATTTTCTTTTAAAAATTTTATCACTTCCTAAACACATCTTTAAAAGAAATTTTTTTAATAAAAATTTTTGAAACAAAAGAAGTAATATTATAAATGTTGTAACGAGGATTAAAGAGAAAAGTTCTAAAGAAATGATTGAAAATAGCATGTTATAGAAAAAACACGAAAAATTGATTGGGAAATATAATAGTTGTAGAGAGAAAAGATTTAGATAAATTTTTTTTGAGTAATTTGCAATTAAGATTAAAATTGCAAATATATCCACATAATTTTACAACTTTTAAATAATCCTTATATAGTTTAACTAAAATTGCAAATAACCCACGCGAGTCCACTTTCCCGTCATCTATTTTTAATATAAGATTCGAAATTTTGAAAATTGAGAAAAATAACCGTGTTCATCATCTCCCGCACGAGGAGACAACCATTGTTGCCAAAACCAAAGGAAAAAACCCACCAATCTCTCTCCATCAATGGCAATCCAAATCAGTTCTTTTTCCTTATTACCATAAATAGCCGCTAGAAATGTTTTATTATACTATATGGTTTCGTTTCTGGAGTTCTTCTTATGACGAGGGCGTCGTGTAAAGGAAAGGAAACGAAATGCAAAAATAAAAAAATAAAAAAAAAAGCACTCGGTCTCATCTGGCATGATTTTACTAGAGATAGCATAAGATCTGATTATCTGAAGACCAGATGATTTAGATGTAAAGCAAATACTGCAGGGTTTAAATTTAACAAAATTGTCCATCGATCAGATGGGTGATTGCTAACTGAAGGTTGATTCTGGTCCTCCAAGGGCGCCCCCTCTTTCTCCCTCTCTCTGTTCTGCGAATGCCCATTTGACTTTTGACGCCTGATCATTTCAGAACAGTCTAAAATACATATTTTATTTTATTTTTTTTACAATTTTTTACGAAATTATTCTTCTAGTTATATTTAATTTATAAACTAATTTTTACCAATTTTGAATGCATACATACTTATTTTAGATATAATACAGTGCACCCAGGTGATTTAATATTTTTTTTATTTTTAAAATTTTTTTTATACAATTATTAATCTAAGTGCATTTAACATATATATCAAATTTGACTATTTTTTAAACTTTTTTAGTAATTTTAAATTGCTAAAAACGCCACTGATTTTTAAAAATAAAAAATAAATATCTAAAATACTCTAAAAATAATAAAAATATAAATATCTAAAATACTCTAACAATGATAAAAAGAGATACATATATCTAAAATACACTTAGATTAACAATTGTACAAAAAAACTTCATAAAATTTAGATCAACAATTGTGTAAAAAACTTCATAAAATTTAAATTAACAATTGCATAAAAAAATTTATAAAATAAAAAAATAGGTTAAATACACACATGCGCACCGAGACAAAGTATACTCGAGTACCTTTAGTCTTAACTCTATTTATTTTGAATTTTTAAACATAATGTTATTTTTACATCTTCAAAATTGATAAAAAATTGATTTATATATTAAACCTAACAAGATTAACCATTTTGCGAAAAAATTTAAAAAAAAAAAAAAACGGAATTTTTTTTTGCAGTGGTAATAAATTGACAGAATTTTCCAGCATATCCAATTGAGTTTATCTGTGGTAGTATATTTTTCTGCCCCATATTCTTCTTAAATCCTCAGTTGATCCTTTAAATTGAGGTTCAGTAATTTTTATAAGATGTACATAAAAAATTATTTTCCTTTGCTTTTTCCCAAACTGATTTCGTTTAAAAAATCATTCATAAATTCATGTATGAAATGTTAAGAAATTGATCAAGCATGCTTCTACCCATCTCGGATGAAGATGGGGAAAAAAAAAAAAAAAACGATAAGCTTCAACTGCACTTCACACCTTCTCAACCCTCGGTTATCTATTATCAGCCAGCTGCCTCATGGCGCCCAAAAATCAAATAACAGTAGCAGCAAGATCAATCACAGCAAACCCCAATATCTCAAGTCATCCCAAAAGCACAAGGCAAGATGGATTGAAGATCGGCGCTCATGCCGTCTCTCTCATCAAGCTCTCCAAACACATGAAAGAACTTCACCAAATCCATGCATACCTCATCAAAACATCCCTCGTCCAAGAGATACCCGCCATCAATGCTATAATCAAATTGTTTATCTCCCATGGAAGTCTCGTCCACGCTCTTCGTCTTTCAAAGAGCTTCTAAACCAACTCCCTTTGTTAAGAATCTCAGCATCCACGGCCGCACCCAGACCCAATTACCTCTAGCAGCAGTATCTTCAGAAGCATTTGATTTGAGAAAAAAAGACATAAGAAATCACTTTGCTAATCGTGATTTCTTGGCATTAGGTAAAGCCACTAAGAACATGCTATCTGTGAAAGGAGACGATTGGATACAGGAAAAACAATTTATTACGCTTGAGACTCTGCTAATCATGATTCTTGAAATTCAGGTAAAAAAGAATTGCCACCCGCAATTTCTTGAAACTTGGATCAAGAAAGTAAAATTTTTTAAAGCTATCTTTATAACATCCTTGATTCACTAGTTGAAATTTGGAAATCGTGCCATTTCATTCCAAGTCAGGTTAGAACTAGATCAGAGACCTTCCCAATCTAAGGTAACTTTGCATGGCGTGTTAAAGGCAGAATCTTGCCAATTTTATGTCAGATGTCTGGTTCCCTAGACACAATTTGGAATTCTAGCCATCCAACTTCACATCAGACGTAGATTATGCATTTTCCAAAAACTCAAGTTGAATGGGAGAAAGGCTAAGGGTGCGTTTGGCGTTCGAAAAAACACATCAAATCGTGTAAAACTTTTCGTTGGCCAGGAACGCGTGGGAAAAACCCATCACTTTAGCAATTCCATTATCGTATGCCGTGCTCTGCTGTCCCAGCTCTTGTGACCCACGGCTTTGTCCTGCGTCACTGCTATTTTATTTGAAAATCATGGGTGTGGCAGTATGAAGCGACGTGTTTTAGGCGACGAAAAATTGTCACAGGTGTTTTTGCCCATGCCAAACGCACCCTAAGATGGAAAGGGCTCGATTAGGGATTCCATTTTGCATTGGCACCATTCAATGATGAAGATTCACCCCACGAAAACAACAACATGATGGCTGAGGAAAAAATGATAATCAACATCAAAAGTACACCTCTCCTTAACCAAATACAAATCAATAAGAAGTTATACTCACATTGTTTGTCAAATGTAAACACATCTATGCAAGTAAGGGAAGCAATAACCAGATGCCACAATGAGATTACCCTTCAAATCCATTTTCCATCTCCCATCATTGCCTAACGTTTCCTGCTGCTGCTCTTTTCAGATTGCTTTTTTCCCCTGCCACCCTGCAAATCATCAGAGCTGCTACTCCCAGAATCTTCTGAAGGTGAAACCCTCCTACTTTTCTTTCGCTTATGATGCCTATCGAACTCCTCAGACGACTCATCTGAATCATCAGAATACCGGTGGCTCCTCCTCTTCTTCTCCTCCCTGCTCTTCCGCCTATGTCGATGTCCATCATCTTCATCATCAGAATAATCCTGGCTTCTCATCTTCTCCTTTCTGCTCTTTCTACGACGATGGTTCTCGCCATCTTCATCATCTGAATAGTCATGGCTTCTCCTCCTCTCCTTTCTGCTCTTTTTACGACGATGGTTCTCACCATCTTCATCATCAGAATAATCATGGCTTCTCCTCTTTTCCTTTCTGCTCTTTCTACTACGATGGTTCTCGCCGTCTTCATCTTCTGAATAATTACTTCTTCTCCTCTTCTCCCTCCTCCTCTTTCTATCCTTTTCTCGCTCATCCTCTGAATCCTCACTTGCCCTTTTGCCACTTCTTTTACTCCTAGATTTGCCCCTCTTCCTCTGCCCTCCAGAATCAGACCCATCTACCTCTGCTCGTTTCTTGCTTGCCGAAGTCTTCTTCATCTTCTGACCACTTTCCTTGCCTGATCGAGCAGCAATGATCCGTTCTATCTCCGAATCCACGCTCGAGTCCGAGCTCTCGCTCTCCTCAGAGCTCTCATCCGTGCTCTGCTCGACACCCTTCCCGTTTCCCCTCGATTTATTCAACACCGATAAAGCTACTGCCTCAAGGGCGTCAGCATCTTTTTCCTTGACCTCGCTCTTGATGCTGAGGAAATTCCGGCACTGGAAAGTAAGGTGGCCGACGCGGCCGCACTTCTGGCAAGCGCCACGGGCTTCATCCGCGTTGGAGCCGGTGATACGGGCAAGCGCAAGGAGTCCTTGGAAGCTGGCGTATGCATTCTCCACCTCAGGTTCGCCAACGTCGGGGTTTTTGGAGCCCTGCTTGGAGTCGTTCTTGTCGGGAGCGTATGGGTCGTAGCCGATCGCGCTCTGCCAGATTCCGTGAGTTTGGAGGGCCGCGCTGCTGTGCACGCGGTTGTTCGCAGGCATGCGAACCCTGCCCGCCGTCGCCGGCATGTTGAGATGACGGAAGGAAAAAGCTAGGAGATCTCGAGAACGGGAGGGGGTGATTCGACGTCCGAGTTAGGGATTTGATAGACGACGGAATCTGAAAAGTAAGGGGGAATTTCAATACCTAGGGTTTCCGAGGATGATTGGAATTCGCAGATGAGACGATAGGGTTTCAACAGTGGGAGATATATGGAAGAGATAAAAAGAAAGAAAAAAACCTCAAAATTACTTGCAGCTGGCGACGGACGAACGGGAGGAAAAAGGGTGGGAAGAAGGATTTGAGAGAGGCGGTGCCCGAAGAACCTGCGGAGGTCGGATATTCAGGCACCGACTGATATATTAAAAAAAGAGAAGAATAGTGGGACACATTCTTTATAAATGCATGAATTTTATTCAGATTTTACTTATGTCATGAATTTTTAGAAATATCTTTGCTACCTACGGATTTTCATTGTACTTTCCCATATACCTACGTCGTCGGCCACCGTCATGTAAATCTTAAGGCATATTTTTTTTAATAACTGAAAATTTTCAAAATCCCTGTGTTGCCCTAGTAACATGTCACGAGGGTAATAAACCCCTTCAAATAGTGCCCATTCGCTGCTAGCATCACGGCCTTGGGCCTCTACCAGGGGTACAACTCCGGTCGGTTAGATTCGGGTAGGGATCTACTGTATTCGTACTTTATTTGTAAAAATCCTATTCTATATTCGTTGGTTCTGTTCCTAGTATACTCTGTCTTACCCATTATCTATTCCTCGTAAGGTTGGTTTCGGTTTCGGTTCCAAATCGGTTCATTTAATACTCACATACAATATTTTTTAAAATTTTTATATTATTTTAAATAATATAAAATAATACTCATTTATATTTTAAAATCATAAGTACATATATTATTATTTATATTATTATATAAAAATATGAAGTATAGACCATCATGACCAAATTATTAAAACTATTAATATATTATAATCATAAGTCACAAGCATATTTATAAAAGTCTTTCGAAAGTCAACGACGTATATATAAATAACCGAACTAGTTTTATATTTTACAATGTACAAAAGTCATTTAAATTTGAATATGTTAAAATATGTGTGCACGTAAGATGTCAAAAACAAAGCGTAATACATACTATCTAATATATATTATGCACTTAATTAATTACCCATTTGAGTACCTATGAGGGTCGGTTATGGGTACCAAACGTATCTACCCTATCCGTACCCTATTTGAGGAGACGGTTAATAATTTGTACCCTACTCATATCCACGGGTAATATTTTCTAACTCTAACCTACCCAAATTAGGGTCGAGTCGGTGGGTACCGATGGGTACGCTATCCAAGTTGTACCTGTAGGTAAAGATGGGAACAGGACAAAAAGATAAGACGGGGATTATTGCATGCTGATAATAAGAAAAGTAATATTAAAAATGTAAAAATTTACATTAGAAAATAAAAAGTTGTCTCAGCATACCATTCGCATCTCTTATCATAGTAACCATATCAAATCTAGTCTTTGCCGGAAATCGAGTGATTTTGCCTTTGATGGGCCGCAACCGAAGCTATGATTCCACTCAACACGTTGCGAAATTCATAAACAGCTGGTTATCGTACTTGCATGTGGGAACTTTTCTTTAATGAATAGCATAATCAAGGAGGCGGTGGTCAGTTGTCATCGTCTCACAACTGTTGGCGCTACTTCGATACAGATGGTGATGGACATCAATGAATTGAGGAGGCTGCTCTTAATTAAATGCTGGCGGATGGACGGATGGTGAATGCTACGGCCTATTCGGATGAGAAAGTAGGGGAAAGAAGGACAAAAGAAAATAAAGAAAAATAAACAGAAAAGTCCAAACAAATTTCACTTCAGATTTCAGATGCGAGAGAAGGGAACGTGATTTCCCTGCTCGCGAGAGCGTATATCCTTTTTTAAAAAAAAAAAAATTTCTCCTAAACAGTGTTAATCTATATGTATTTAATATGTGTATAAAATTTTACCATTTTTTGAGTATTTTAAATATTTATTTTTTATTTTTGAAAATTAGTGTCATTTTAAGTAATTTTTTAGTAATTTTAAATTACTTAAAATGTTACTGATTTTCAAAAATAAAAAATGAATATCTAAAATATTCTAAAAATGATAAAAAAAAATTATACATATGTTAAATACACCTGGATTAACAGTTTTATAAAAAAAAAAATTCAAAAAAATATAAAGAAAAAAGTGGATAGAAACGCCGACTACTACCGAGAGCAGTCGATCACGTTCCGGAAGAGAAGACACTGCCATCCATACAAAGTCATAACGTGATCTGGTGTTTTGCATTTGGTGTTGTGTGCACCACATGAGCTGCATATCATTTGGTGGTTCTATATCTTAACGTCATCCCCTTTCTATTTTCCGTTGACTCGCAACCCAAGTTATAGTCTGCCCATTCTCAGGGATGAAGCAGCGAGCGTGAAATGACAAATTTTCTCCTGCAACCCTCTATAATGAAAAGTTTTGCACACGAGGATAAGTTTTGCAGTTTGCCCTCAGAAAGTGAATTAGTTTACAGCACGTGACTGACGTGGCTGGCAAAGGGTCTAATGCTGCAAATTTGGACTTTTAGTCTCAACCAGGGTCGTTTGTTTCTTAATTTTCGGATTAATGTATTCATAACTACTTTATAAGCAATATTGTTAGATTTAGACCTGTGAAGTTTGCATTATATACTTGAGTTTGTAAATATAAAGATCTAAAAGAGGAAGGTGAATTAGTTGTCTCATTTAGAACCAAGACATGGATATTTGCATGTACATCACTGATCTTTCTGCTACGACTAATTAAATGGATAGAAGAATGGATATTGACATGATGCTTACCTTTCCAAAATTCAAAAATGTCTGCGAAGTCTTGAGTGTAGAATCAAAACATGGGGGTCCAGATTTTCGATACATCTATGATAACTGATGCTACTCTCCCATGTGGAACTGGGACATGTGGAGCCCATTAGGATGATTCAATCAAAAGTCCGTACTCTTCATTGTATTTGAAATTCGTTATTTAAGACTAGGATTTAAAATTATTTCATTTATAAATCAACACGGACTATATATATAAGTAAAAGATTTAAAAGGGGTCTATAGTCTCTACAAAACCAACGGAAATTAATAGTCATCCAATTATTTCATAAAAATAATCGTAGCCGATCTCATAGAATACTGTTAAAAAAAAATATTTTACTAAAATATAGATATATAGGCCCAATTAGATTTTCAACAATGTAAAATTTAACAATTTCTAAATCCTTTTTATTTTTATTTTTGAAAATCAACAAAAACACATTAATACATGTATTGATTTCCAAAAATAAAAATACCAAATAAATTTTTAAAATGATAAATCGTTACAAAGTGAGAGATCTAAATG
>JAXCLR010000081.1:55150859-55173111 GCA_035584095.1 Annona squamosa
ATGGTAATAGAATATATTATTCTAAATACAATGGGCGGAGTAGATCATGATTTCATGATCACGTGGGGCCCATTTTTGGGCCACTGTACCGCTAACAGCAGTGATGCTGCACCGGAGCAGCTCTGATATATATATCTTTTTCTCATTTATCATTTAATTGCTGAAGAACTGATTACATATTTTGCATTGTAACAAACGACGTAAGGGTAGCCATACCCTTTTCTTTAATTTCCATGTGGTAAGATAAAGCCACCACCGAATTTCCTTCTAAGATGTCATTCATTGAAGGTTTTTTTTCCTTTTCCTTTTTCTTCATGCAAATTTGATTGGAATAAAATTCAAGGCCAGCGAGGTTCATATTCTTGAATTTATAGAACTACTTCTGTATCTTCTTGTAGTGGTAGGTGTTATGGATGCTAGTTAGTTGGCCCATGCCAAATGCCATGTGAAAATCGTTGCATTCGATCAGATGAACCGGAGCTTTGAAATCGAAAGAATTGATCTCTGTTCATCCATTGTGGCTCACAAGTTAGCAGGCCTCAGTTTTTGGTCCGTCTTCATCGTTCACCTGAGCAGGTGGCTGTCTTTCGGCTGGGGTCCTTGTCTCGGGCACAAAGCTGGGGGCGGGGAAGGGTGTTTTCCCCAGCGTATCCTGTCAATCGATCAGGAAAAAAAAATAAAATACTGCTGACGTTTTTTTTAATAATAATAATAATAATCATTTTAATGGGTATTTTTACAACTATCTCAACAGGTATTATAACCGGGCTTTGACAATTTTTTTTTTATAACATTCTAATAAAAATCTAACAATGATTTTAAATTTCTTACGCGGTGGTCACTTCCAAGAATTTTTGGGAAGACCCACTGCCATCACTAATCGAACTCACGACCAACGCTCATGCTGTCAAAGAGTTACCATGGTACCTCAAGGTTTTTTTAAATATTATTTATTTTATAATGCAACTAAAAATTATTTCATTGGGAATCTTGGGTGGGTTGCATCTGTCTAAAAAAAAAATTATATAATGAGGACTTTGGCAGATACGCCTACAAATATACAGTAATTTCGCATCCCTAAATTGCGAATATGTTTACGAACTTCACTATTTTTGCTGCTGGTCTCTTCCCGCATTTATTGTTGAAACACATCCACCCAAATTGCAATTGCCATTTGCCATTTGTAAAATCGCAAGCCTTAAACAAAAAACTCCTTTTAGGCTTGATTTGGAAAAAACATATATCTTTATCTTTTAATTTTTAGCAGCCAATGTGAAATTATAAATCCATCACGTATCTCGCGAAATACAAAAATGGGATTTTCTCTTCCTATAAGGGGCTCAGTAAGGATCACAATCCTGTGCACTTAGGTGTAAATATATATTATTTAACTTTTTTTTAAATTTTTTTACACGGTTGTTAATCTAAGTTTATATAACATGTGTACCAATTTGTACTAATTTTGTAGATTTTTAGATTTTTTTGGATTTTTAAAAATTATTGATATTTTAGTAATTTTAAATTATTTAAAATGTCATAGATTTTTAAAAATTCAAAAAAATCTAAAAATCTTCGAAATTGGTAAAAATTGATATACTTATTAAATACACTCAGATTAATAATTTTATGAAAAAAATTTCAAAAAAATTAAAAAATAAATTAAATACACCCGAGTGCATTAAAGCTAATTGCACTTAGGTGTATTGAATAAAACTCTGTCAAATAAAGCCTTAGTAGGCAACCCTTAAATTTGATGCCCTAACTACATCTAACGTTTTTTTTTTTATAAAAAAAATTGTGTCGCTCGTGAATGATCGAAATGGAAGACAATTCCACACAAGGAGTAAATGAGAAAGGTGTCTCTATCTTTTGGACTCTAGACCTTTCACCTTATACACGTTTACTCATCGTTAGGGCAATCGCTTGATCATTCAAATGCTGATGTACATGACATTTTTGGTTTGTGATCCAATATGCCTCATTTTTTTCCAGTTTCCAATTTAACCAGTGACATTTTCATCAGTTTCGATTTGGGCTCACATTCTACTTTTAGTGCGTTACAATTTTACGATACTCCACTTTCACATAAGTGTCTTTATTTTTTTTACTTTAATGATTGATGAAAAATTTACTTGATCTATTTTACATGTAGCATCATCTATCTTGTTATATAAGCCCCATCAATTGTGTAGGATCATTGTGTATGGCCTCTATGATACTAAATATTTATTTTAAAGCTGGTTTTTCAGTATCTAAACCACCTATAATATTATTGTTATGTAAATAAATAGTCTAATAAAATATTATTGTGTTCTAATGCATATCTAAATGAATCTAAGCATTTTTCATAATTTATATGTGAATAGATAGATTTAAGCAAATGTAACCCATCAACATATTTGATACAAATGAAACTTGGTCTTATAGTTAAATAAATAATGCTAAATACAACGATCGGAGTGGATTTCACATTAATTATCAAGGGGGAAAAAATAGATGAATTCCATTAAATTGTTTTTACGCTTAGCAATTTTTGTTAGCTTTTAGCAACAATTATGCGGCAACTTCGACAATTTCTGCAATATTAATAGATAAAGACACAAAATTTCAGCTTAGGAAAAAGTTCATTTTCTTGGAGGGAATTGAATAATTAAGATAGTGATGACATCGGATGCTTCCAATCATCATATTGGATGGAACTGATGATGCCAGAGCAAGAGCTGTTCAAAGAGCGGAAAGATTATAAAGCATCTAAAAAAGCAAATTGCTTTAATGTATTTTATTTAATCCTAGGGTTTTTTTTCAAATATACTCAATAAGTTTGACCCTAATTTTAAATATTCATATAATGCTTTCAAAGGTCCAAATATACTTATTATATTGACACTTAATTTCAAAAATGCTCATTTCATGAGTTAAGTGATAGTTAATATGTGAAATTACTAGTACGCCCATCAAATTTAGGATGAGATTGAAAAAATTGAATATCATAACTCATTGATGCTTTGATTAAACATAAGCTTTAAATTTGAAGAATCCTAATTTCATTTTTCTATTTCATTCCATCTTTTATTATTTTATAATAAGAGTATTTTGGACATTTATAAAATTTAACTAATGCTCTTTGACAGAATGAACATTTTTTGGATTAGATATAAATGTAGCGGATACAATTGAGATTTTGAAATGTAGGTATATTTGGAATTAGGGGGAACCATAGTGGGTATATATTTAGAATTAGGGGGAAGCATAGTGGGTATATTTAAAAAAAATCCTTAATCCTATCAATAGTTAATTACCATATTAACTTCATCGACGTGAAATATTTTCCTTAGTTGTTACACGTGACATTAATTAATTAGCGGAACTTATCTTTCAAAATGGATGTGCAGGAAAAAGCTGATGGATATATGCCCAGAGTTCTCCTGACTCACACCGAAAGTAAAGTTGCTTTAATTTCTTTTATATGACGACTCACAGATAAATAAAAGCCCTCAGCGTTACGTAACTCAATCCACTTGCTAAAGTTTAATTGATTAAAAAATTTCTTAACTGAATATTTGCTAGGTGAATTAAATTAAGAAAATTCACAAATACTATTCAATCTTGAAAGCATTAGGAGACATGATTCAGTTTGATACGGATTGATGCAGAAGCATACATAGTGTGTGTTGGGGAAGTGATAAAATTTTTAAATGAAAAGTTTTAAGTGTAAAAGTTTTTAAATTGAAAAAAATGATGTGAAACGATGAAGGTAATGATGAAGAATAAAAAGAATAAAGTTAAAATAGACAAGTTAGTTGTATAGAAATGATTGAAAAGTAAGATAGTTATATAAGAAGATGTGAAGAAAAACTAAAAATTTATGGAGAGTGAAAAGTTTAGCTTGACATTTCTTACTTATTACCAATCGCACTCATAATAATAAAATAGGATTAAATAGACAACAACAAGATTACATATATTGAACATCAATACAAGATATGAAGAGTCACGCAAAAAAACCTTTTAATCAAAGAAGGGAAAAATCATAAGAAAGAAATAATAATCTACTATAATGAATATATCATACAGATACACATATAAAATGACTTACACTTATTTTCTAAATACCTCATACCCCTCAAACAAGACAATCTAATAACTTCACATAAAAATAATAATAATAATAATAAAATAACCACTCTTTGGCCCCATTTGAGCCCCATTGAATATCTAGTTAATACTCTTATAATTATGATTCTCACAGGTACTTACGTAAAAACCAATATACATTTTCTTGCATATTCGCCACACACTCTCAAATACAAATCACCATACAAATAATTTGTACACAAAATATAAAATAAACCCTAGCCATTTTTACCTTGAATTAGATCTTGCACACACCAACCAACTTAAAGTTTTGGGCTGTATCTATTCAACCAACCAACCAAAAATATCTATTCAATAGCTACATTTTATTGAATATTAAATAATAAGTTTTAAATAACCAGCCCAAAACAAATTTTAATTCAATCTATCCGTTGTATTTAAAATTACTTGGTTAATTAGAAAACCAAGTTTTATCTCAGTCAAATATTTGCAATGCCCATTTGATAAAAGGCAAAAAGCTTAAACTCATTGCAATAAAATTATTCGATTTATACGTTTAAAATTGTTCATTTAACATTTGCAATATCTAAAACGTTATTCTATTTATAGATAAATGATTTTATTAATTATTTAAGATATTCCAATAAACTTGTGGACGCATCTCACAATTCGGTTTAAAATGATTTACCATTAACTTGCGCTAAAAATGATGTTAATAACTTTTTTGCAACTAATTATACAAAATTGACCCATTAATTAGCATAGAAGATGCGAGCTAGTCTCTCTCTCTCTCTCTTTTTTCAAGTGTGACACCTGTGTCAATTAAAGAAAAAATAAAAAAGAATATAATAAAATACATGGCTCAAATCTCATGTTTAGATAAGGCATCGGGAGGAGACTCAGTCTGCCATTTCATTAGTTCGAACTAAAAACTAAACATGAGATCTTAGTTGCAGAGGATGATTTGTAAAAAGAAAATGCATTGAAGTACATGAATATAATCTCGTGCTTAAATGAGTCGTTGGAGAGTGAGGGACTGTCATTACTGGCCTACATTAAACATGAGATTCAACCATTTGTAGAAAAATAAATACATCAAATAAATCTCATAAAAACAAATACAGTTTAAGGAGTAAAATCATGCAAGAATTTTATTAATTCTTATTAATATATTGATTAATATTTACTTCATTGATCCTTGTCCTGAAGGGGACAAATGGATCAATAGCAGGGTCCAAACTGTTTGAACCCTTTGCAATTTGGTCCATCATAGGTCCTGGCTTTTAGAATCAATCACCATGATTTGGAAGGTCATAACTGTGCATGAGCTCTATTTTCCATTATTCAAGCGTATGTTAACTATAAATCATCTCTTGTTTATTAGTTGGCTTCGCATTTAACGCATTTAAGCTAGATAATAAAAGTAATGATGCATGATATATTGATGGTCACAACATGAATAACCAGGATCCATTGAATAACATAGGTCATCACGCATGGGAAGTCATAGATTGTTAAACATAAAAAAAAGTAATGACTTATTATACATAAAAAAAAGTAATGGCTTACTTAGCTCACATAAAAAATTTATTTAAATTTTGTTACACTTGTTTATTTAAGTATATTTAATATATAAACCAAGTTTTACTATTTTTGGATATGTGTAGATATTTTTTAAAAAAATTTTAAACACAAGAGTATTTTAGCCATTTTTAGCCATTGAAAATGGCTAAAATACTCTCATTCTTAAAAATTTGAAAAAATATATACACATATTTAAAAATGGTAAAACTTGGTTTATATGTTAAATATATCTATATTAACGATCTCATGAGGAAAAAAGTTAAAAAAAATTAACGAATTTTTTGAGATGGGCTAAATAAGCTATTACTTAGCCAAGCTAATAAGATCATTTCTCTTTAAACAAATGATTATAGATTGTTTTGATTTAATCACTAATATACGCAGTAAGTATGGATAGAAATTTTGAGCACTTTAGTGGTATGTTCAGGTACTGCTGAAGTATTTTCCATTAATTAATGATATAATCTAGTGCTTAATTATGAATATGTGATGGTGGGTATTGCGTTTGTTAAATTCAGTTAAATTTAGATGGAGAAAGAGAGCAATATAAGACGTTCAATGCTATGACATTTAATTGCATCTTCAAATAAGTTCAAATCAAATTCAACAAATCTCTATAGTCTCATATAACGTCTAATAAGAAATATTTTTCATTTTAAGTTTTTGATATACAAAATTAGAACTACCAAAGTACGGTATACGTGTAATGAAATGTCCTTCAACAAGGTCTTCCTATGTTTTATCATTATCCATTAGATCTTTTTAAGAAATTCAAAGAATTCTGTGATGCTCTTAGTTAGTTGTTGTTCTCATGTAATGGTTAGTAAAGAAAACTTAGACAAACAATACAGAGTCAATCGCAAGTACAATAAGAATATAAATTTAAACCACAAAACAATGCAATTATATTGGTTTGACTTGCTGACCTACTGTACTCTCAAAACACATACACGGCTTGAGTTTCTTTAGTCAACTCGAATAATAAAATTTATAATGGTACGATCCAAGTAATTGTCTTCTGAATTTTAAACCTAGGTCTAGGTAGCTAGTGAAGTAATCAACACTCTGATTTATTTCTTCTTGATTTGATCACTATTAACACTAAGGTATTGCAAAATAATCTTAACAATGAAAGACAAATCAAATTAACATATTTGCATGAGTTGCAACACTTGCGTAAGGTCTTTAAAATTAAGCTCCTAGAACTTCAACCACAACTCTTCCAAGACCACTTTTTCAATCTTCTTATTCTCCTCAAGATTTGCTCCCTTTAAAAATGTACTAGCACCATTAGCCTTGAGCTCTTATTTGTAGCGATGACTCATTTCTTGAAAGTAGCTTAAAAGATAGAAACAATAGCCAAAAGAGCTTAGTAAAATTCGCGACTAAGTCTCCACCCATTTTGCTTACTAATAATAATAAAAAAAAAAACTTTTGAACTTTTTGCTTGAAAATAGTCAAAATTTTAACTGACATTTTACCTGAAGGCAGCCAACCTTTTTGCAATTAGAGAAGTTAGTGAGATTCTGCCAAATTACTAATCTACCTTTTCATTTCCTGTTCCAAAGAAAACGAAATTTTCTCCAAAAATTCCTAGGCATATCTACATCATGACATCCTACTCCGAATTAAACTCAAGTTGTGCGGCTTAATTAAGTCCCGAGCAACCCCAAATATCAAATTTCCTCAAATACTTCAAACTTGTAGCTTAAAACCAATCAGAAGACAAGCACTTATCCCCTCATAGAATCTATCAAATAAAATAGCATGAATTTAAATAAAAAGATCAAACACGTGTTTTATCATTATCAAAATCAGCAACCACGTAATGGTGCCAGTTCATTTTCCTGTGCAAGAATATAATAAAGGCCGTCCACTAATCGAAAGTAGGAGGCGGTGGCATTGTACTGTGAAAACGTGCTTGGCCGAACGTCTACACATGCACTAATTCCCAGTACATTTGTGTTGGAATGCATATATGTTAGCCAGTTGTCCGACCATTGTATGTGCAGATTCGACGTGGGGGATGGGGCCATTTTTGTTTTACACATTTCCATCCTATTCCTTTAAGATTTGAATGGCATCGTATAAATTCTTTCTTTCTTATATCTTCAATATATAGACAAATATGAATGCATCTATGCTCTCAATCACATATCGATGGGTCATCCCATATACGCGAGCAATATAATGCAGGATGAATCAGCATGAGCTGGAGGAGGAGGGAATGGACAGCCTGCACAGCACAAGACAGTGCAGAGTGCAACTGCACTGAAATAGCGGTATATTTGATTAAAAATGGACCTCACATATATTAGAATGTAATGAAACTTTATATAATTATTTATCTATACATAAATTTTATAGCAAAAGATTTACAAGTTGAAAAACCACTTTAAAGTTGTTATTTACATAGAACTATTTTATTACGTTAAATTTGTATCATTTTCAGATGAGACCTATGTACATATTTGATTGGGATGAAAATTACTATGGTAATAGAATACATTATTCCAAATACAATGGATGGAGTAGATTATGATTTGATGATCACATGAGGCCCATTTATATATATACACACACATTTCTTCCTTTTATTATTATTATTATTATTATTATTATTATTATTATTATTATTTTTGCATGATTCCATCACCCAACATAAAATGGGGAGGGAATATGTGCAGCCAAAACGATAGTGTGGTGAGAAATGACGACTTCAAGCACGTAGAAAACGGCTACGCAGGGCCAATGCAACGCGTGTTTCATGGCTCTGTCTATCAATTCATTTCAATGTAGGAGAGCTAGCACTTTTTATTTTTTCCTCCTTCCAAAAACTAGGTGCGTGGAGATTGTTTGAGGACAGGTTGCCCGGTGCGAAAATAAGAGATTCCATAAGGAATTTTTTTTTATATTTAGAAAAACAGTGTTGAAAATGGTTCTTTATAATTGAAAAAAGAAAATTTTTAACTACTTGGAACTCAATGCCAAGTGGTAGATACTATTGTGTGCGCGCCTATGGTTCACAGTTAATTTACCTAGTGATTTGCAAATATATCTACTTAGTTTGACGATAATTGCGATGTACTTATATAGTTTTAAAAATTGTAAATAATTTTTACATAATTTGACTATAATTATAAATATACCTACAACATTATAACATCGTTACTATGATGTCAACGTTTAGGTATATTTATAAAGATATGCAAACTATATTAGTATATTTATAATTTTAAAAATTAAGTTAATGTATTTAATTTTCACAAATATACCTATGTAGTTTGCATATCCTTGCAAATATACTAATCGCATGACGGCGCAGTAAATTATGTGTATATTTGTAATTATAGTCAAACTAACTGAGATTATTTGCGATTTTTGAAATTATGTAGATATAGTTGCAATTATGACCAAACTAAATGGGTATTACCCTAAGTTATAAGTGGTTAATTTTGCAATTAAGTCAACTACTCAAGGGAGTCTTTTACAATATCAAAAGTGGTAGAAGTAAAATTATTATGTTTGGATGATCAGGTGGTTATATAAGCATGCATGTGTGTGTTTATGTGAGGTTACCTAATGAGCAAGTAGGAATGATAGCAAAAAACTTTAAAAATTTAAAATTTTTACAAATATGCTCACATAGTTTGACCAATATTATATTGTGCCCCTAAGTTTGTTTATATTACAACTATGCCACAAAGTTTGCATGAAACTACAAACATGTCTCTTACAGCATAACACCATTAGAATTCTTTATAAAATAACGATAATACCCCTTTAAACCAAGCGATAAGCTTACCATTTTTGCAAAAAATATGAAATAATATATATAAATATATAAAATAATAAAATAGCAAATATATTTATAATATTTGGAAAACTCAAATATATCACTTTGCTTAAAGGGCATTATTATCATTTTACAGAAAATTCTAATGGCGCCCTAACAAAAGGGTTGTGTTTGCAATTTCATGCAAATTTTGTAGTCCCGCTTACAATATTGATAAACTTAAGGATACGGAAATAATATTGGTCAAACTTTATAGATATATTTATAAAATTTCATAAAAACTTTCTTATAAATATAAAGATTAGTTACTATAGATATTTTACTTTCAAATTGACATAAATCCAAGTAAAATGAATTTTCAAAATGGAAAATTTTCAGTCCATCCCAATCAATCGAATAATTTTGAATTGGCAATATCCGAACTGTCAAAAATCATTGCAGCTTGGGATTGAATAAGTCCCAAATATCGGAACTTCCAATTGGTAACTTTTGATTTCATGCATCCGGAACAAGAACTCAGAAGGGCGTGGATTGGGAAGTGTGGCCTGTGCAATTTTTGGCTACGAAATAAAAACCCCAGATGTTTTTGGACCATCCAAGAAAAGGAAGAACGGACGGACGGACGGACGGACCCGAGGACTGCAGGCATATGTGCATTATACGATGCCCTTTCGGCGCCGGACCGGACCTTTTTCTTTTTTACCGGCTTTTGAAGCGCTCCAGATTTTGAGGTGGGAAATGAGGTGGACACTTTTGTACCTTACGCGTCGCACCGTTCAATTGACCCTGGCTTGAAAATCAAAGAGAATCTGGCCTCCATGTTGAGATGGATGACTAGCATGGACGTATGTTGGGTTCGCAATCAAAACAAAGTCAGGTGAAAATGGTTGAATTTTTTTGAAATTATAAAAGATATATAAAATAAACTTTAAAATAATAAAGTTTGGTAATTTGGAAAATATGGGAAAATTGTTAAAGGAAAAGTTTGACAATTGTGAAAAAGTAAGGTGATAAGATAAAGTAATAGTTAAGAGTAAAGGGTAGTTATATGTAATAATGTGAAAAAATGATTAGAAAATATGACAATTATATAAAACTACCTGTAAAAAGAATTTATTCTTTTTTACCAAACATTTGAAATGAAAAGAATCAGAAATGCAATATATATGACAAGAGTAAAGTGAGAACAAAGAAATATAAGATCATTTCAAAAAAAGATACGAGAAGACGATGAAAAATATGAAAAATGATTTTACTATAAAGGCATAAATAGAAAAAAAATAGGCCAGTTAAGTGTTGACTTTTGCATTTTCAGTCTCCTCAGTCCAAATACGCATGTTGGGCCAGAAGGATGATCGTATAGAGCACAAATTATATTTTGCATGCGTTGCACTTCAAAATAGTGTATTATAGATAATTTATTTTAAAATCTAAATTATTAATTACATTCTACTTAAAATTTAAGATCGTGAGATCAAATTTTGATTATTTAAATGAGTTTTTAATAATTCAATTTTATTAAAATATTTATTTTTGAATTAATATTAGCTCCATGAATATTATATTATCCTAATCTTTTTATTATGAGTATATTTTTTGAATAGTATTCTAAATATATTTTAATGTGCTGAATATGATGTAAGGATTTGATTTGAAAATAAATAATTAATGAAAAATACCAGTGAATATGTTTTTAATGATATAAATTTCATTTCTAGATATTAGCTATAACAAATTATAAACATATCTAATAAATTTAATTTTTCATATTACGACTTTAATATGAATATTATAATTAATAGACTATTCAAATGTTTCATTAAACATCACAAAAAACTAAAAAAAATGCTCTTTCTAAGGAAAATACGACAATGCTCTTCGTATTTTTTCAGTTCATATGGTTAACGGTTAACCGCATACATATACATACCAAGAGTCTCTATATATATATATATTATGCAGACGTAATGCACTATAATTATAGTTTAGTCCGTTGCAAAATGAGCATCACATGTATTAAAATGTAATGATACTTTATATAATTATTTATCTATATAAAAACGTGTTTTTGATAGTTTAGATGTTGAAATATTAACTTTAATACTGATATTTAATAAAATTATTTCATTATGTTGATTTTATACCATTTTAAGATGGGGCTAATACACATATTTAATTTAGATGAAAATTGGTATGATATTAAAGTAAATAATTCTAAATATAATGGGTGGAGTGGATGTTAACTTCATGATCATGTGGGATCAATTTATAGCGAATTGCATTTGATAATTTTCCTATATTATATATACAAGCCCTTATTTATTTTTATTTCATTTTTATGTAGTTCAACATGTATCTTCACATACACCACTAGCCACAAAAAAATAAAAAGAAAAAATCAAAACAAGTTCAAAACGTCTATAAGTATTGAAGCCCAATACATACACACACATGACGAATAATCTTGTTAGTCTAGCTAAGCAAATGTTTCATTAAGTACACTTTAAAAAAATCATTTACAAAATTTTTTTATTTTTTCTTTACACACTTGTTTATCTAAGTGTATTTAACATATAAACTAAATTTTATCATTTTTGAATATGTGTATATATTTTTTTAGATTTTTAATCATCTATGCTTATATATATGTATTTAAAATACTCTTATCTTTAAAAAACTAGAAAAAATACACGTATCTACAAATAATAAAATTTAGTTTATATATTAAATAAACTTAGATAAACAAGTATACGAAAAAAAGAAAAAATATTATAAATAAATTTTTTAAGGTAGACTAAGCAGAACATTTGCTTAGCCGAGGCTAACAGGATCACTATTTTATACATAGAGAGAGCACCCTTCATGTACAGATGGACTGGTTGCTGCAAAATGAGCTCCACATATATTAAAATATAATAATACTTTATATAATCATTTAATTCATAAAAAAATCACGCTTTAGACGATTCAGATGGTGATAACTCTAAACTTGATATTTACATTAAAATATTTTATTACGTTGATTTTGTACCATTTTAAGATGGGGCACATACACATGTTAGATTTTGATGAAAATTAGTATGCTATCAAATTAAATAATTTCTAAATGCAATTGGTGAGATAGATGTTAATTTTAATACATGTGGGGCCCATTTTGCGCAGACTGCATTGTTATTATGGTGTACTTCGTCTACACTGGATTAATTTATATATATATTAAATCATTACATTACATGTGGGTCTATATAAAAATTTTTTTAGAAAAAAACTCAAAACGCTCAATGCAGTGTATACTATGTATTGAATTGTGGATTATGCTCCTGCTGGCCTACGCTAGTGTGGGCATATAAGTGCATTTTAGGCCGAAATATATTTAATTCACATATCAATTTTTATATTTTTTTAAATGTAAACAAAAATCAACAGTTGAGGGTCTTACGCAATTTCTATCAAAAACTGTTAAATTTTTAGATCCAGAAAATATAAACAACCCATAAAAGAGATATAAACACATACAAAAAGTATGAAATTTATATATGAATTAAATAATTGTAGGTTTTGATAAAAACTTTTGATGATTGTGTAAAAGGTTTTTGAATTGGTAAAAATAATGTGATAGGATAGGACTAATGATAAAGAGCAAAAAAATAAAATAAAATTAAAACTGATAGGTTAATTGTATATGTAGTTGTATAAAAATAATTGACAAGTAAGAAAATTGTATTAAAAAAGTGAAAAAGTAATAAAAAAATAAAATAGCAATAGGAAGTGAAAAGTTTTAGTTAGAAAATTTTAAGTTTTGCCAAACACTAACACATGTACAACTTTTCATATTCTTTTTTACTTTTTATTATTATCCTAATCATCTTACATCATTTTTTTTACTTTTAAAAACTCTTATACCAAAAACTTTTCCTATAAAAATTTTACCACTTTCAAAATTTATCCTTATATATAAAAAATGACATAAATTTTTTTTTTTTTTTTCAGAAAACAGCTATGCGCTGGCGCAATCAGGACGATTACCCTACACCGGTATCAGCATACATACGTACGTGGACTGTCCGATGACATATGATTGTGCAAGCAAAGCAACACGCGTGTAAAGTTTAATGCGCTGACGGAAAGATAGAGATATTCATATGATATGGATGAAATGAGATGGTCGACGTGTGAGGCTGTGAGCTCTGGGAAATATTGATAAGGCCGATTTTTACACCACCTTCTGCTCTAGGCCCACACCCATAACTATATTAATTAAATCCACTCCGCCTCTTATATCTTTAATACTTTTTTAAACCGGGAAGTTAAGTTTCATCGATTGTCTGAATGAAACCATTGCTTGCTACCAACATGGTTCCTAACACAAAATCCCTCAATCCACAAACTATCACAATGCCCATATGCTATAACCCCTATTTGCTTCAACAGTAGTGATGTGTTTCCCTTGCAAGTGTTAATGAGCTCAATCTCTATATTGTCAAACAAAGACTCTGCAATTCCACCATTACTCTGGCAATGCTTTCTTCAATGAAAATAGCAGGGCCTACACTAAAGTTGTAGCATGTTCCAAATTAGCAGCAACTTTGTAACGAGAATGAATCCCACCAGCAGAGCAATCCATCATGCTACCACAACCTCACTCTACAATCGACCGCAAATCCTTCACTTATGATCCAAAATTATGCACCCTTTTGCATGATTCCCAGGAAGCGACAAGCTAATTTGTGGAATCCATGCAGGCCGATAGATGCAACATCGAATTTAGAGAAGATGGTGGCTGTCAAAGTAGAAGGTGGCTCCCCAGATTTGGAGATTGCCGGCAGAATGTTTGGCTGCATATTTGGGTTGGTCAGAGAAGAAATCCTCGCCAATGATATAATTCTCACTGGTGATGTGCAGTAGATTGAAGTGAATCTTGTTGCTGTTGGGGCTTGGGACGTGCCGATTTCAACCCCTTTGGGCAATTTGGGTGCTAAGAAAAAATAATGCTAACATCTTTGAAATTTGTTAAGCCTAACTGATGGAATGTAATGGCCTAAGCATGTAAAGAATTAGATATGAAATGTTGTGAATATCAAGAAAATTATTGAAATAGTGTCAGTACAAGAGCAATTGTAGACAAATGTTGTATGGAAGGGTGTTAATAGATCGAATTGGACGAGTTAAAGCCTAATTCTAATCCTAATTCATTTAAAATATCGTAATCTTAATCCGTTTATTAACCCATTTAAAAAATCTAAACTCTAACCCATTTAGAATCCATTTAATAAACGGGTTGGTAGATTGTTAACAGGTTATATAACAAAAAACCTGAAAACCTAGATTCTAGTAGATGATGATTTCGTAAGGAAAGATGAAAGGATGTTGATGTTTTCGACGCAGGAAAAATGGAAATAGGGCAGTAACGAGAAATGGAATTAGGGCAGAAGTAGAAAATAAAAATTAGGTGACTAAAGAAAGACTTATAGAGAAAAAATAACCAAGAAGTTTACACACACACATATATAATTTTAATAAGTTAAACGAGTTAAATGCATTGAACGAATTAAACGGGTTGAACAAGTTATATGAGTTAAATAGGTTACTAAATGGGTTGACGAGTTATAAAATTTCAACCTTAATCCATTTATTTAATTAAATGGTTAAACGGGTCGACGGATCATCACCAATTTATTCAGAAATCCCGACCCAAAACCGTTTATAAACAGGTTGGACGAGCGAATTAACGAGTTGACCATGACCATTAGCACCTCTAGTTTTATGTACTTAGGAATTTTTCTTAAAATTAGTCGATAGTGATACATACGAATTTCAAATATGTTAAACCATATAAAACACTCACCCCTTATAAATTTTACGAATTATTACAATAGGCGTTGAAGCATGATCAATCCATTCCATCCATTGCACTCGCACCATCCAACTAAAATGTGGAAATTAAACGAAATTAAGTAATTTGAGTTAATACAATTTGTAATAGAGATAAGATTGGAGTTAGAGATGAATCAATTAAAAATCATTCCAATCAATCACTGACCATGGTTTCCATGTACAATTGGCACACACAGCAAAACAATAATAATAATTACTAATAATAAAAGGTACCATCAACCCATCATTAATGTCACTAAATACACCACAAACCGAGTGCCAATATTAATCTGGAATGCCCACAGCTTCCACGCCACTAGTGGCCAGTAAAAAAAAGAAAAAATGGAGGACGCCTAAGAAATCAAATATTCACAGGAAGTACATGACATGTGACTTGTGATGCAATCCTGCAAGGAGATGCCTTTATGACGTTTACTACAGGGAAAATGCATGTGTGAAGAAGATCTCGAGGGCTGGGCGGTGCTGCATGCATGCAATTGCATGGTTGCCATTCGTTCCTCATCTCATGCGTATGCATATATTCCTCATCTTCTCAAGGATCTATGTATGTATAATTGTGGTCAGACAATTCCAGCCATCCAATGTGCAAGCATGAGCTATGAATATTATATATCGTGGTCAGCACGCACTATTGTCGAGTTTTCCTGGCAGAACGGCATGCATGAGTGCGTTGTTCAGCTAGCAGAGATATCTGCTTGTATAAAATCCCACTTTAACGTAATCCCCTCTATTTTTCTTTATTATTGGTTATGTAAAATTCACTTCATTTATTTTATTTAATATCGTTTATATTGTCATGAAAACTCATTATTTACGTAGTGTTATTACACATAAGCTTTTATTTATAAACGCCTAAAACCCCATAATAAAATATATTTAATGCTAAATGTTATTTTAAAATTGTATCATTGTTACGTGGATAAATAATTCTGTAAAGGTACTATGTAGGGATCCATTGAAACTACTTTCTTTGAAAATCTATTTTTTCCATAACTTATATAATAAGAGGTCTTTTTACATTACCGTAGATCTCTGACATATCAAGTTTGATTGTCATTTCTTCATTCTTGCCCTCTCCTTTGCTCTTAAGCCCGGGGATAAAGGCACTTTACTCTATAAGATTTTTGATCTAGTGCAAGAGCGTGTAAATAAATTGATTGGGTGCAAGAAGATACCCTTTAATTAATTGTCTAATTTAGTATCTAAATTATTATTATTATTATATCAGGTAAATTTCCTTTAATTTTTCTTGAGAAGATAATTAAAATTAAAATTTGTTATTTGATAAAACTTGTGAAAGAAAAGTTTTGAAAAGGTTTTTGAAATGTGAGAAAGTAGAGTAACATGACAGTAATGATGATGATGAGGAGTAAAACCAACATATTTGGTAATATATGAAAAGTTACTGAAAAAATAATTGAAAAATAGTGTAATTTTATAGAAAAATATAAAAAAATTAAAAATAGATTAGTTGAAAGGAAAAAAGAAGCTTTAGATGGAAAAAAAATTTGTTGATGAATACCAAAAAGCGACCTTTAATTTCACAGATATCTTAAAGCAGGAGTGACACCCAGGCATTTGCAATCATCATGACTGTTCCTGTAAACTTTTACCTCCAATTAACATCTCTTTAGCTCCACATGGTACCAAATACATCCAAATCAAAAGAGGTGGCCACATATACATATATAGCATTAAAAATTCTTCTCAAAGTCAGGTAATCTAAAATTAGTAAACGGGTGAAATCGTTGGAGTGGATTTTTTTTTCTTTTATTAGTAGAATATATATGATCCAGTGAAGTAGATGAAAAGGGCAGGTAGGCATGAGAGTGCAAATGACGCAGGAAATCATGCCGGTGCCCGCTTATGTTAGCATGCATGGCATGGACTGGTAGAGATACAAAACAACAACTGCATTTAACCTATTATACCATGAAATCATTATTTCCCTCTTCTCAAAGCCAACACGTGCCAGGATGCTCTCACATGTGGCATCCTCCTAAATTTTTTTTGATGTTACATGCATACAAAGTAATCCGTGTAACATATTAAACTTATATTAAAGTCCATAGGTAGAGAAGATAAAGCTCCCACGCAAGAAATATGGAGACATAGCTCCAACACATAACAACTGAAATTGAACTGAGATCGAGGTAAATGGAGACAACGCCACATGCCAACTGCGCTAAACAACACCGACGTCATCCTCCCATATTAATTATATGAACTTTTTCATCACCTCACCCATTGGGATTGTTTCATTTCTTTCCTTTTAATAAATGAAATTTTAGTGGCTAGGATTACCAAATCCTCTCAGCTTTGTCCCACTAGAATGCTAACTAGAATAATATTGATGCTATTCATGCATTATAATATGTAGTTTTGGGTAGTAAGCTATATAGTTTAGATACTAAATAATATAGTAAGCTATAATATATATATTTTTTTCTTCTTTAAAAAAAAAATAATAATATTTTTTCTCTATCATGCTATTTTATTATCATATAAAATTTTTGGATTGAATAAGTATTACAATTTCTAAGACTTTTTGAAGTCACAAGACATTTTTTTCAATTTTCAATACAATTTTACTTCTTTCAATATACATAATTACATTCTCATCCCAGATATTATTTTGGATCCAAAGATCTTATATGGTTGGGAATTGATAGCGAATTTAAATTGTTAAACAAGTGAAAATCATCATTTCGAGAACATATTGGCAAAGCCAAAATTTAAAAAAAAAGAAAAAAAAGAAAAGAAAAAAGGAATCTTGGCCCTTTGCCCCCTCCGATATTCGATTCAATGACATAAGTCTGCTGATCTTCTTGTTAAGTAAAGTGACAAATCGATATCTTAAAAGCGAAGGGAAAGTGGACCGCCCAACTTTTGTGTATGCTGTGGATAACGCATAAGAGAATAGCTGTCGTCCGACTCCCGCAAAAATTCAACATAGACGAGGCTGCATTCGACCAAACTGCACACGCATTTTTCCTGCCTATCATATCCCATCTTTCTTCTTCTGATCTACTCCTTTCATTGAAGATATTTTTAATATTTAAAATATCGTAAAATACGTTTCCGTAGAATTATCATTAACGATGGGAATATTCCTTTTTTTAAACGGAGAAGCCAAAAGCTCAAAATCAAAAGCACATAATCATAAACACATTGAAAGGGACATTCGAAAGGCGTAGTCGACATAAGCACAGGTCGGCCATATTTTGTTCATTCCTCTTATATCAACGAAGTTTATCCTTAATTATTAATACATTTATAATATTTTATGAATTCCTCCTGTGCCTTTGATGATCGACCTAGTGAAAGAATTATTATTTGTCTAAGGTTGTGTTCGACATTTTTAAATGAAACGTTTAAAAGAAAAAATTTTAATGTACTTTTTTGAATAGATAGTGTACACTTTTTGAAATAAAAGAAGTAGTGTGATATGATTGGAGTAATGATAAAAAAAAGATAATATAATTAAAATAGATAAGATAGATGTATGACTAATAATAAAGAAATAATTGAAATAAATATATGAAAAAATGATTAAAAATTATGATAATTGTAAAAAGATTTAAATATAAAATATTTAAATTGACAAGTTTTCATGAATGTTAAATACTTCAAATTTCCGCAATTAAAACAATTCAACTTTAATGTAGATTCACTTATAATCATTAAGGTTTAATTATTTTACTATGAAAAATTTTGAATAGAAAAATTTATTCTTTTTTTGTGGATAATTATTGATGATTTACGTATTATTAATGTCACTAGTGTAATATAAATTTAGGGTGGAATTTTACAAGTATAAAGTGAATTTACTTGTATGAATAATAAAAACATCTTTTTATACAACTATCGTATTTTTTAATTATTTTAATATAACCTATGCAATTAAACTATTCTATTTACTCATCATTATTACTTTTATTATATTGCATTATTTTCTTTTATTTTAAAAAAATTTTATATTAAAAATATTTCTTCCAAAGATTTTATCTCACACTGCCTTATTGGTAGTTAGGCAGACTCTTCTGTCTTTCATTTAGGTGATGTTGGAGTTTTTTTATTTCAAATCATTGATAAAGGTATTTGCAATTTTTCCCTCAATTTAGGTGGTGTCAAAGTTTTTCTATTTCAACTCATTGATAAAGGTATTTGCAATTTTTTTCCCTCAATTTAGGTGGTGTCAAAATTTTTCTATTACAACTCATTCATAAAGGCATTTGCAATTTTTTTTCCTCAATTTAGGTGGTGTCAAAGTTTTTATGCTTCAACTCATTGATAAAGGTATTTGCAGTTTTTTTGGGAAGGATGTTATTGAAAATTTTCATACATTGTGTGCGTTTATGAATACGTTTGAATGTAATATGAGATCTCATCATATATATATGCACCCGTGCAAAAAGTAAAGTTGTCCGTACTGAATTTTTTTTTTTTTTTTTTTTTAAATTTTAATTTTTTAATTTTTCTGTTTACTCAAAAAAATTAAAAATGGAAACGCAAGTGGTTGTGTACTGTACTGGAGCGATCGGAGGAGTCGGAGCGCATATAAATAAAGTGGGCAGTCTCGTAATGCAATGGGATATTTATATGTATCTGCTTCCGGCGGGATAAAAGGCGGAAGGGAAGCGTAAAAGCACAGTTATAGTCGAACGAGAAAGGAACAGAGGGAGTAGACGACAAGGAAAGAAAAAGGAAAGAAGGAAGAGAAAGATCTCTCTCCAGTTTCTTCCAAGCGCTCTTCTCCGCAGAGCCTAGAAGAAAGTGGGAGAGAGAGAGAGAGACGAAACTAGGAAACTCTCCGTTTTCTTTCCTTCTTTCCCCCCCTCTGTCTGGGATTCCAGATCTCTAAGCCCCTGCCTGCATTCTGCGAGATCAGAGATCGGGTTTCGCGTGTGCAATGGGGGTTTACGAACTGATCAAGGGAGAGGAGAAGGGATTCTCCGATCCGGACGGGAAATTCCTGATGATGGAGGAAGGGCGGGGGCAGGCGAAGAAAGAAGCCGAATCTGCGCAGATTCCACCTCCGAAGCGCATTGCCGAAGAAGCCGGCGCGAAACGCCGGCTGGTCTCGCTCGACGTCTTCCGTGGTCTCACCGTCGCTGTAAGTGCCGAATCCAAATGCCTCTTTTTCGCTCCACACGATCTGCATTGTCCGAAAAAGAATCGATTTCCTTTTCTGTTTTCCCGAGAATAAAGATCCAATCTTTAAAGCAAGGATCTTTTTTCGTTCTTAATTAAATGAAAGGTTAAGATATAAATACATATGAAATCTATTATTTCTAATCTTAATGACGGAGGGAGGAACATAAATAGAAGGAAAATATCTAGCGGCGCAGTGGTGTTATTGTTTGTAAGAATCCACATGCGTTTTCAGATGTCAGAATTTGGCGATAGTAGTGACGGTGTGGTGGGTTGGGCAGCGCAGCAGAAATTGATTTTGGCGCCATTGCCTGTAAATGCTTGACAGGCGGAAAATCCCGTTTCTTTATTATGCCTGCGTATCAAGCACTACAAGCGGGCAGCGTATTAGAGACAGCCTTTTCCCGTAATGCTATTCTCTCGAGATTGCTTTTCCCCCCTTTAAAATCGAATTATTCGTGTTGGATGGGATGGGATGGGATAGTAATGGTCACTAGGGTGTGGAGCATACAGTAAGGGATAGGGGATGGGATTCGGGTGTACTGGGTGTGTGTAAAAATCTGGGGGGTCTTTTCTTTTTGATATATATATATATATATATATATATCAAAATATTAGGCTATCTAATATTGGAATATAATACATACATAATTCTCACAATATAAAAAAATATTTTCTATTTTCTGTACCACACGGGAGAGAGACGGGTTAATACTGCAACCCCTGAGCACTAGGCCCACCATGCATGCCAGCACGCCATAATGTTGGTTGCAATCTGGGGTGTCTTTTGGTTTGACATAAAACTTAGAACACATTCATAGGTGAAATTTTAGAAAGTGACAGTTGCGCGGTCATCTAATGTCACGTTAACAAAAAAAAAAAAAACATTATCAAAGGAGGGGAAATGTAAAATTAGTTTTTTTTAATGTTTTACAATCATACTTTTTCATTTTTATTTTCATATTCTAATTGTTTTTTTGACATTACACTCTATCCTTACTATATTAGATCACTTATCTGCCTCCTTATTTACAGTACCAAACGCACCTTATTTCATAGAAAGACAAAAAAAAATTGAAGGTCAGAAAAAAAAAAAAGGGGAAAAAAAAGTAAAAGAGTGACACGAAAGAAGTCAAAATAGACAATGACGTCCATATAAAAAAGATTAGAAAGCAGGATAATTACAATTTGCAAAAGCGGCAAAATTTTTTTCCTTGTTATCAACCGTAATCAATAATTGAGGAGGAGGATTATCGAAAACAAAGAAATATGAAATCACGTCGAAGTAATTTTTTTAAATTTTTGTTTCTATTATTATTATTGACTTTGGCCCACTTGGAACTCATACACGCGTTACGGCACAATAGATGATTTTTTGGGGACGTTGCGTTGCTAGGTTGAATCACACGTATGTGGCTAAGGAACAGCACCGTGGGGCGAGACTGAGAGATTGAGACTGAGAGCGAGAGGGAGACAGCGATGGCCGCCGCATCTACACGTGATCGCCGCGTTTCAGGCTCTGGCAGCCGACGATTGGAAGGACTAACGCTTGAGAGCGGCTCGATCGGAACTTCTTTCAAAAATTAATTTTTTAATTTCGATTTAAAAATCTAACCACATATATTGTTTAAAATATAATTTTGACCGTTCATAATGGAAATAATTCGAATATAATGGTAATAATTAAAAATTATGATATAAGGATATTAACGGTGTATATGTTTTTAG
>JAXCLR010000081.1:55173211-55188595 GCA_035584095.1 Annona squamosa
GATTATAAATAATATACAAAATGATATTTGTATGATCTGAATCGGTATGTACATATATTTGGCTTAGATAAGTCTAAAAAAGTCTTTTTTATTTTGCTAAAATATTGTTTACTGGTTTTTATTTGCTAAATATGTAAATTTTAGGATTTTTACACATTTTAGGTCACAGTAACTTCTGATTTTTTTAATTTTAATTATGGACGGTCAAAATAATATTTTAAATAATATATGTGGTTAGATTTAAAAAAAAAAAAAATTAAAAAATTAGTTTTTGGAAGGAGTACTCTTAAAGCTTGGCCCACCGCATCGATTGGAGTATCTTCTGTCGTTTCCCCGTGAATACGATCGTGGTGAGCCTCTTAAATTCAACGGACTGGATCCATCCAGCAGTTGCACTTGCACTTGCTCACGGCGGGTACGGGAGGGGAAGTCGGAATGGTTCTTTGGATCCGATCGGAGTGGGTGGGACAGCACGCACGTGCGCTTGGTCTGCGACTGCGAATCTGTCTGTCTCCCGCTCGTTCGTATATACGGTAGACCGTTCGTTGATCTCTCTAGACCCACGTCGTCGCTCATCTCTTCGGATGCGACCTCTTCTCTTCCCCGCATCCGCTTAATATTCTAATAAATAATAATGATAATAATAATTTAAAAAGACGGTGGCTTTAAGTATTCCGCACTGCCTCCAACGGTTCGTTTATTGTACTTACGCGTTTCGCCCCACCCCTGCCAACCTATTCTATGTTTAAATTAATAATACCAGTGTTTCTTTGACGTGTCAACCGTCGACCCATTGCTGCCAGCCATGTGGGCTGGTGATAACACCGCTGATCCTTTAATGGACGTTGGGTGTTCCGAGTCTTTCATCGTTGAGAGTTGTAACAAATTTGTCCGTAATTTGAGGTACGATGAGGCCGTGAATATGCCTGATTTATAATATTAAATATCATAATTTATATAATACTAATAAAAAAACCATCAGACCCCATTTATTTTTAGTTCAACGTGCTTCGTAAGAGCATGAGTTTTTCTATGGCTTCGGATGCGGATTAGGGTAATGTACATGTTTTTGGGTCACACTGTAAGGCGTTGAGTAGTACAACAACACTTCTCTTACATGTCATGCTAACCAATATAACTTGATAGTCAACAGATACGGCTATGGTGTGTGAATAGCGCGTGCACAGTTGTAATTCGGGTCCATTTTCTATGTAAATATTTGGTTCCAAGGTACTCTTTAGTAGAGGAGTGAGGGAAAGCAAAGTGCCCATTTTTACCTACTCAAATTGTTGATATCATATTATTTATATTAGCCTCGGAGGTTTCGAAAAGTCTAGCTTCCCTTCTACTCCAATTTCTAAATAATTTCAGGGGAACAGAAACGTTGGGACATGAGTAGGAGAATGACATTGTGATGCCTGGGCTAGAGGTGCGCGTCGGGTTTGTTTATCGGCTGTTTCGCGTGTAGGAGCGGCCGGACTTCCCTTGAAATGGGGGCAGACGGTTGAAAGTGGGTGAGATGATGGACTGTGAAGACAAAGGACGTAGGTAAAAAGAGAGATGAGGTTGGTGTGTTGGTAGGTAGATGGGCACAGCTGCTGACATTGTCAGTCAGCTTAGGGTGGAGTAATCAAAGGGGAGGAGATCTGGTGATCTGAATTTCTTAGGAAAGGAGAGGAAAGAAAAGGCCAGATGCAAAACCGCCCCTCCAGTGCCAGTTGTTTTCCGCAACACGTATGTCGTCGAAAAACCAGGTCGGAGTCGAGCACTGGAAAAATAAAATTAAAAAAAGTGCGGTGCTTTGGGTGCCGTGTCACTTGCTAAGCCAGCCCGGCCGCAAATCGAGTGCATGCGTACGTGGTTTGATGTCGGCAGGTCGGCTGTTTTTTTCTTTTCACGTCCCTCTTTCTCCACAGTAGTTAGGACTGACCGTCCCGCTATTGCTACTGCTGTCTGACTCGACCCCACTCTTGGAATCTTTTTGGCCAAAGAATTTGCAGAAGAAATTTATTTTATGACAGAGAAATGATTCCATGCGTCCGGCTGCCGTGGCACTATATTTTTAAAATTTTGCATAGCTAACTGTATTTAATTTATAAATTAATTTTTATTATTTTTAGATATTTTAAACTTTTTTTTGGTTAATATGGGGACATTTTTTATAATTTTTATGTCACTATGTTTAGAAATAAAAAATACTTAAAAGTGTATAAAAATAGTAAGAATTGATTTGGAGATTAAATATACTTAGCTCTAGATGTTTATAAAAAATTTAAAAATTTTTTTTAGGAAGGTTTCGTGCAGTTTATAAAAATATATTTTCACCTTAAATTCTTATCCCATCTCATAAGGGTAAGATAGGATGTCGCATTTATTTATACGCTATTATCCCATTTTCAATACACATTTATTTATTTCTAATATAATTTCACTCAACCTCAGAACATCTTTATCTATTCTGCAACATTTCCATCCTTTATTGTATTCATCTCCGAGCTGCATTAAATAGATGAGACGTACGTAAATTAAGTTCTTAATTTGGTTTTTACTTTTTGTTTGGATTCTCACCGATATCTGCGTGATGTATGTCGATTTGCGTCTCGATCTCAAACGATGTGAGATCGCAGATCGCGACCGCCTGAAAAAGATTTACAAATTTCACAAAAGTACGATTTAAATAGGGCTTATAGAAAAAGATTTAAAAAAATAATTTTTTTTTTTGTTGGCTGTCCTTAAATGGACAATTCACGAGTGGCTTCGTGGCAGCCATGTGAGATTACCACGTTGTAATGCTGGGCATTCTTGTCAATGTGAGCACATAGGTGTATTTAAATTTTTTTTATTCTATTTTTGGTCAAAATTTTTATATAGCCATGGATTTTATCCTAATTCCATTTATATCTGTTAACTTTTAAAAATACCTACAAATTTTCATCTTAAATCTGTATATATCCATGACATTAAGAATTATTTAAAGGGATTGTTAATCTAATATGAAATGATGAATACGCCCATCTCTTATTAAGATTTTATAATTAAAAATTCATATTATAATAATCTTTAGTAATTCTATAATTATAAAATTATATGTTATTTGAACATGAATCTTTAATTTCGAGCAATTCAACTTCTTAAGCATATTAATCATTTCACAGGGGATTAATGACCCATTTAATAAATCTTTAATGATGTAAATATAAGTGAAATTTTAATTAAAGTATATCTGTATATTTGAAATTTTTGAAAATTAATTATTTTAGTGGAATTATAGCGAGCGAATATATATGGAATTTGCCTTTTACTTTTTATAAAAAAAAATGTGAGCTTAAGTATCTTTAATTCATATATGAAAGACAATTTTTATATATGTATATCTTTTTTTTGAAAATTCAAAATAATAATGTTGGGGTATTTCGATAATTTTGAACCCCAAAAATGTTGATTTTTTAAATTTAAAAATATATAAAATTATAAAATTTGGTATATAAACATATTCTCGCACATTTTCATTAAAAAAAGAAAAAAACTACACCTGTGCACTCCGGGCTTATCAGGATTAGTCCTTATTTCCATTATTATTATTTTGGCCACGCCGCAGGGCCTGTGACATCTTCCATCGTCCTATAGAATGGGAAAGAACACAAGCCTATTCAATTATTTAAGAATCTAAGTAGAACTGTCGTTTAACGTCTCCGTACTCTTATTTTCCTTTCTTTTGGTGGCATTGAGTAATTGAAGGGCCCCATGTAAACCTTCCCGCGTGTCCTTCGGATTCCGTTTGTCTCTGGCCCATCTGGGAATGGGTGGCATCTTCAATGATTTCTTTGTTTTTCTGATTAGCGACGTATCTATAATTATGTATGTTTTAGGCAGAAGTGCTTAAGAGTTGTCTTTGTCCATTAAAGAAAAAGATACCAAGTCGGTTTCGTTTTGTTCTATCTTTTTTAATTGAATTGATATTTCACTAAATTTGCTCCTTTCTTTTAATCCATATTTTCAAGTGCTGCAATTTTATTTTTACTAGCTTTATTTGCAATTATCATTATTTTTATTCTCCGAATTACGACGTTAGTTAGCTTTTCCTTCTGTTTTGAAATTTTTTGTCCAATTAGGGAACATCAAGCATCAATTTTGAATTGTTGGCAAATAAGTTGTAAACGAGTCAGTGGGTGGGTGTTAATGAAGCCAACTGATCATTTAGGATTGGTAGGAAACAGAGACATTTCCAACCGGTTAAAAAACCAATTTCTATGTCTTCTTCTTTAGTGTTTTTTTTTGTTTGAAATTGTTAATCAAAATGTATATAATTCATAAATTAAGTTTTATCATTTTTCAAAATGTGTATATGTAAATTTTTTAATTTTAAATATGTAGGTGTTGTCGTTATTTTTAGCTTATTAAAATGATCACAATATCTCCATATTTAAAACTAAAAAATATACATATTTTCAAAAATTTTAAGTCTTGGTCTCTGCATTAGATATGTTTAGATTAACAATTTTAAACAAAAAATAAAAACCTTGCATATAAATAGTTTAAATTTCTGACTTACCTCTGATGATCACGGCTCCTTAATGAATTGGGGTAATTGTAATATGATGGGGTTGTCATAAAATTTAATCCTAGTTAGAAGTAATTTTTAAAAATTTGAGGGGGGTAATAAAATTGTTCAATTTTGTGGGGACGTCCATTCTCATCTCTAGGTGCTCCGGCCATGAATTATGTTATAAGCAATGATTCATGGGAAAAGTCAAGATAATAATTTTGAAATAATTAAGAGGACACCTATCTTGTACCATCTTCGTCTATGGTATGATACGCAATGACACCGACGAAAAATTTTGACTTCAACAAAAATACAGATAGCTTGATTTTAGTCTTGTTAAGGGGAATGCATACAAAATTAAATCACTCATGTCTAATTTGTCATTTTTTTTATTAGTATATATACGCATTATGACATTTTGATATTACACTTAAGCATAGTCAATCCTCATACAATGAAAGAAATTTTTTATAAATACTTCTACATTAGGAAAAAAATAGTAAACACCTCCACCTATTAGGGAAAATAATGGAACTGTTATATGCTATGATAACTTAATTTGTCATTTTTTGTTTAGAAATAATGGAAGTTTTACTATAAAGTAATTGTAATTTGTTATAAAAATGAGGAGTGATTCTATTAATCCAAGTGAAGTAAATGTCTCATTTTACTGACCTTAAAAGAATTTATTTAAAAATATTTTTTTTAAAGAATTTTTTTCTTCATACATTGTTATCTAAATGTATTTAAGATATAAATTAAGTTTAATCATTTTTTGGACATCTGTATATTTTTTTTTGAAGATTTTTAAATATTTATGTGTATATATGTATTTAAAATGCTTTTATGTTTAAAAATCTAAAAAAAAAATACACAGATATTCAAAAATAGTGAAACTTAGTTTATATATTAAATATACTTAAATAAAAAAAATATATGAAGAAAAAATAAAAAAATATTTTAAATAAATTTTATAAGATGGATTAAGTGAGTCATTTATTTAGCCTAGATCAACAAGATCTTTTTTTCATAAAAATAAAATTATCCGAAACTATGTACACATTCATTAAAATTTTCTTAGCACGGATGCATTTTCTTTTTAAAATTATTTCTCAACTAGGCTAATATGGAAGAAAAGCACTTAATAATTTATAATTACGTAGATAACTAGATATTCGACTGATTATGGTGCTGGGAGAGTGGGGCCCACTGATGGGAGATCCGAAGGTTGATGATGATCTCTGGCGAGTGCTTTACTGAGGAGGAAGGGTAGTAGTAAATACTAATTGTAAGGTGCATGATGGCGGTATGACGTGCTGGGTAGGCGTGCTTCCAAATCACGGTAAGCATTTGTTGCGGACCTGTCAATGCAATTAATTTCAGCCATCCACGTCAAAAGGTGGTGGGTGCCTTTCCTTCCCCGAGGAAACTGTAAAAGTTTTACAGCTGTTAGATTTAAGTACCTTGCACTGCAATTTCAATCATTTGGTAAATGTTCTCTTCCAACTTTAATGCTGTAAGCTCGGTATTTATTTCTACTGTTTGAGTGCATGCATCTGCATCGCTCTTTTAGTCTTTTCACTGAGAAATGCACCGGAAGGACGACTCATAATCATGATTTGCCAGTTGCTGTGCCGAAGAAAGTTACTAAAGATTTTAGAGCGCGGTTGAGAAGCCGTAAAACTTCGAAGTAAAAAATTTTCGATCTAAAAGTTGTTTAAATAAGATGAAATAAAAAATCTCTCCTATCATCTAACAAACACTGTTGGGCATATAATGTCTTAAGACAAGGAAATGCTGTCACTCATTTTTTAACAGATTTTGTATGTATTTTTTTTTTTAGATAGTCAAGTGGGGGGGGTAAAACCCCCCCCCCCCCCCCCCTCCAAAATCTTTTGGAGAAAATTTGTACAGACAATTTTTTGACAATAAATTGCTCGGATCTCTTTATCTTTTCTTCCCCTTGTAGTGCAAGGGAGCTAGGGTATTTCCTTTTCATAAAAAAAAAGATGAAATAAAAAAAAGTTAAAATAAAAAGATTAGTTATATAAATAATTATATAAAAAATATTGACAAGTACAGTGATTTGTATAAAAAATTATAAAAAAATAATAAAAAAATTGAGTAGTTGTAAATATTGAAAATTGTGTAGGAAAGGTTTTGTTTAAAAACAAGCACATGCTTAGTTTCCCCTTTAGCAAAATCTAAATACCCTCTAAAAAAATAGCAGCAGGGTATTTAGATTTTGCTAAAGGGGAAATTAGACCTTCATGCTTACTTGGTTTGAAACCTATCGCAACCCATTTTTCTCAAAGTTGGGTCAATTACAAGTTAGTTATCTAAAATGCCCTTCCTTTGTATTTGAAAATTATAATTTCGAGTATAAATCTTATACAGAAGTTTAGGATCAACATGATAACATTATATTTCAAATGCGATTATTAAATGGGATAATAATAATATATAATTTAAACAATTTTCTGTATCTTTGAAAGGTATATTTTGTATTTTCAAAATTATAATATAATTCATAAAAGATATATTAAATATATATTCAGCAATTTGGTTAAGTTCTTGGCACTTGAACCTTCAAATTGATACTAACAAAATTTTATTTGGTAATTTTTATTTGGAACTTACTCTATCCTATGTGGTAAAATAGAAATCTATCTTTCTCGTTTTAGGATATTTGATGAATTGATAGGCTAGCTCATGAGTACCTTACTTGAGTTGCTCTCTAGTTGGTGATGATAAAAGAGGATTGCCTGTATGAATTAGTGTTGTCGATAAATATGTCCGGAAGGTAACTGATGGGAGGAGTATCGGTTGTGAGTGTTCTAAATTTTAATGCTTATAATGCTTTTTCGTGATTTTTGTTTGTGTGACCAGACCTGTAGTGAAGTTATCTAAATCGATGTTCTTATCGAAATATTTCATATCATGCTATTTGGATATTTAATATATGTAGAAGGGCTTTCATTTGATGGAACTCACTTCACCAAATTGAATGAGAGGAATGACTTGTTTTAACTATCTTGATAATGGAATCAAAATCTAATTCATTTATTGTATTTAGGGTCCATTTGGTGTTCAGTAAAAAAAAAAACCCCCTCCTAAGTGCCTTTTGACATAATTTAGTATTTTAAATATTTAATTGCCTTACTTTTTCTATTATTACTTTTATACTTCAATTCTTATTTCACATTGTTCATACAAGTATCTTATCTATCTTATTTTTATTCGTTATCATAATCATTACTCTTATCATGATACATCAAAATTCAACGTTTTAAAAAATTGTCCTCTTCTCTCAAAAAAAAAAAAATAAAAAATTGTCCTCTAATTTTTTTTTACCAATACCCTAACACACTTCATGTTATTTTCTAAATTATGGTGCTAAAAGATCATTTTAATCAAAGTTTTATATGGGTTATACTGTTCAAAAACATATAAAACCATCTGAAAATATGAAAATTACTTACAGCTTTTCACTCAAGAATTGGAACATTGTAATAATTGATTGAATCGTAAGTCTGTATAAGAAGAACATTTTAGAAGGTATAATCTTTACTTGAAAGTTTAAAATTGATATAATAGAAAACTAACTTGATACGTTGATATTGAATAGTATTGACTATTCAATAATACAACCCAGATTAATATTTTAGCGACTGGGTTGGATATATGATTCAATGGTCAAAATAACCCAAACCCATCCATTCCTCGAAGTCACTTTAGTGGAATGGGTTCCATCAAATTGGAAACCCAGAAAGCATCATTTGTTAGTTTTCATGGCTGCCTTATTATATTGCACTTTATTCTCATGATTTTCATTTGTGCAGCTTATGATACTTGTGGATGATGCTGGAGGAATCCTTCCTGCAATTAACCATTCCCCATGGAATGGTGTAACCCTTGCTGATTTTGTCATGCCATTCTTCTTGTTCATTGTGGGAATGTCACTTGGACTCACATATAAGGTAACATTGTTTGGTTCTTTCTCTTTAACCTTCTTCGTTCAGATTATTTTTCAGTGTCAGAGCAGTTTGAGATACTACAATTATTACATTGGTAATGGCAATTTTGTTCCCGAGCTTACTTCAAACTTTTTATATGCAGAGGTTGTCTAGCAGAGCTACTGCTACTCGAAAGGCCATTCTTCGAGCACTAAAGCTATTCATGTTAGGTCTTATACTGCAGGGTAATTTTACAGAACACAGTAATTCTTCTTCATCTCAAGTGCTAGGTTTCTGAACTCTGTTGACTTTTCCTGCTGCCCCACTGATCCGATGGGCATTGAAATGGCTGAATGGTCTGGCCATGATCTTTAATGGAATTCTTCCATTCTTAAAATTTTGTGCTGAAGGTTTAGTCCAGCCATATTTTAGTGTTATTGGATCTCCAATTGGTTTTTCTATTTGTATCATTGCATCTCTCATTGGTTTTTCTATGTGCTGCTGCTATAATTCTGCGAGTGCCCTGTTGTAGATATGGACCATTATATACTCGTTTTCTTTCTGTATTTTCTCAATCATCTCTCTCTCTCTCTCTCGCTCCACTTTTCTGGTTGGATTTGTATATTAGTAAATGTGAATTATGTTGTGGTTTGTTCTGACATTCATTATACTTTGATTTTAGGTGGTTATTTTCACGGCCTTTATGATTTAACATATGGCGTTGACTTGGAGAAAATTCGATGGATGGGCATACTGCAGGTATGCACATTTCTTTTTCTTAAATATATTGTGTGAATAAATTGCTTGTGGGTCTATTAGCGCAGGTACTGAAAGCAGCATTTGGGTTATGGATCAGATAGAATGAGGTGTCCTATGATTATTTTAGAGGCAATATTAGTCAAAATCTTCCACATACTGGCTTGGTTGCTATTGTAGCACATGTTAAATTTGTTTTCACATAAAAAAAAAACCTAGCATAAAGTGATTTCTTCTTGAAGCTTAGCCACTTTGTTGCATTTACCTTGAGAAATGCTACCATTTTCATGAATATCATGCTGTTGTGCCATGTGCATGGATCATGCATATGAAACTTTGGCAGACTGGGAAAAGCCTATCCATCTTTGGTGTGATTTTCTGAATGAACTATTGCTGGGGACTTCTTGCCTGTCCTTCCAGACTGGTTACATTCAGTTTTACGAGTAATGTGTTTTGCCAGTCAGTCACTGATGTTATACATGTAAAGTGGCTAAAAATAGTCTCAACGCTGTGTAAGATTTTTACACATATTTGAGGCATGAGAAACTGATTGTAATTCTTTCTTTCTACTTCAGAGAATAGCAATAGCCTATCTTTTTAGTGCATTGTGTGAGGTTTGGCTAAAGAGCTGTGGTGATGTAGATTCTGGATTCTCCTTGCTTGTGAAATACCGATTCCAGTGGTAAGCTTCATTCCATTCAGTTTTCTGTGAATTGTATTCCCTGTATGTATTTATTGCAATGACAAAAGTGGACGTAAACTTTGACAAGTACATTGATATAAAATCTTTGCACCATGTATCATTGTAAAATTTTTTTAGGCTAGATTTTTTTTTTTTTTTTTTTGATTTGGTATTTATACATCACGACAACTGATATTACAATCATGCACATTCACAACCTTCGCACCATGGAGGGAATCAATAAGTACTCCTACAGGGGGGAATCTGTAATACCCCCAAACTAGGTGGAATTTGTAAATATCCTCAAACCAGGGGAAATTGTAAAGTTACTCCTACATAGAGGAGGCTTGAACAGCAGACCTAATGGCAGATTTGCACCTGCTGCTACCACCAGGGCAAGCCCCTGGTGGTATTAGGCTAGATTTTTTATTAGGCAGAAATTGTAGCAAATCTTTCACAGAAGAGTAGTTGAAATTATCATTACATCATTTTTTTGGATAGCACATCATTACATCATTTGATCATACAGTTATTTATTATTGATTCATTTCTTGTTGATGGATTGGCTTTATTTTATCTGTAGGATGGTTACTGCCATGCTCACGGTTGTGTACATGGCCCTTCTTTATGGCTTATATGTACCTGACTGGAGTTATGGGATATCTGGAGGAAGTTCGTCATCAGTGCCAAAGATATTTTCTGTAAGTTTCAACTGGGTTTGCTTGTTTTACTGAGGAGCCTACTACTAATCTCTTGATGGAGCTTGATGAATAAATTATTGCTTGCGTTGTTCTCTTGAATTAGAAGAAGCTATTGTACTATGATTTTTCTGTACTGTCTGCACTAGGAGTTCACAAAAATGATTTTGCATACTTTCAGGTGAAATGTGATGTTAGGGGTGACACAGGACCTGCATGTAATGCTGTTGGGATGATTGACCGCAAGATATTAGGCCTTCGACATCTTTATAAGCGACCGATCTATGCACGTACAAAGGTTTGGACTCACTGTTTTTTGATTTTGTAGTTCTTGTCTTTTCATTTCCTTTTGTGTGAATACCACTTTCTGTGGAGCTGCATAAGTTGATGTATGCCTTTTGCTTCTCTCAGCTTTGCAGCATTAATTCACCGGACTATGGTCCACTTCCTCCTGATGCTCCATCTTGGTGCCAAGCACCTTTCGATCCTGAAGGATTATTAAGGTTTATGGCTAGTCTTCTTGAATGATTTTATTTTACTTTCCTCACTATGACATTTCTTCAATTTTGATAACATTGGAAAGGAACAAATAAAACTACGTGAAATGCTCTCAGGATTTTTTTTTTTCTTGTTTAAGTTGCCTGATTTGTTGATGTGGTGAACTAATGTGGTTTTATTGATGTTATTGCAGTTCAGTGATGGCTGTTGTTACCTGCTTGATTGGGTTGCATTTTGGTCACGTTATAATACATTTCAAGGTGAAGGCATTGTTTTTGTGCAATCTTATCATGAAAAAAAGTTCTAGTTTGTCTTTTTACAGGTTCGAATGTAATGCTCAATGGCTGAAAGGCCATGTGTTTCAACTTTGATGTTGCAGACTCAAACCCAGCTTACTTATTATGAAAAGAAGATCTATTTTTTTTACTTAACCTAAAGTTTTCATTTATAAATTTCTCTATCAGGATCACAAGGATAGGATTTTTCACTGGATGACCCCTTCATTTTGTCTTGTACTCCTTGGCTTTTTCTTGGACTTCTGCGGTAAGAAGACTCTCTTTCTTTGGTTCTATCAGCAGATTGTAAGACCCAAGTTGAAGCAAATTGACGTTTGGGCATTCTATGCTCTCATCTTTTGTTGCAGGAATGCATGTGAACAAGGTTCTCTACAGTTTCAGTTACACTTGTGTCACTGCTGGTGCAGCGGGCATCCTTTTTGCTGGAACATACATTCTGGTCAGATCTTCTCTCCAACTGTTTTACCTCAGGGACAAAGATAAAACTTTTTTTTTCTCACTAAAAAGTTCGAAAGATTTACAAAATTTACTGAAGATGTATTTGGGCCAACGCAAGGAATGTCAGTCCTGGCATTTTTCATTTTGGATCTGTTCTGAAGTGTTATTTGACCCTTTTAAAGGATTATTTGTAATCATAGCTTTTTGATCTGAGGAAGCTTGCCTATTTAATGTTTTATTCTGTTGGTTTGATGTCAGAATTGGTCATGTGCCATGTCCCGTAAAATCTCATGTTAGCCCAAATTTTTACCAGTTGTCCAAAACTAGTTGTGTAGTAATTGAGCAGCTGAAGAATTGGAGACAAGGTGGCCACTAAAAATCAACATTTCTAATGAGCATTGCATCATTGCTGGCTGTCTGCGTCCATGTTCCCATGGTCTTTACAAGAATTTGCCCTTGGCATTCTTCAACTTCATTCTCTAGGGCCTTGGTTTTCCCGACCTTTTCGTTGTTATGTAAATTACTATCTTCAACTTCCTGGGAAGTTCAGCTCCTATATTTCTGATAAACACATCACATCACAACATCGCCAACAGAATCTATTTCAAGCTTGATTACTTTTCTTTTCTAGCAGTTTCTAGCAATTGTTTGGAATTGTCCAATGCATAAGAGTCAATATTGACAATTTTTCTCTTGTGATTTCTGTGCAGGTTGATGTATATGGATACAGGCGCCCAACTGTGGTGATGGAGTGGATGGGGATGAATGCCCTGATGATATACGTCCTAGCTGCATGCAACATTGTGCCTGTGCTGCTTCAGGGCTTCTACTGGAGGAAGCCTCAAAACAACATTGTGAGTAACTCTAAGGCCTCAAGCAGATGCATGTATCTAGGCTTCAATCAGTGCATCATCCATGGAGAAGTAAAACTGATTTCCTATTATTTTCTTTCTTAACAGTTGAGTTTGATTGGAATTGGCTCATGAGATTTGTCGCCTTGGAAGCCGGCATTTTGTTGTTTTTGCCTCTGGGGATGGCGGGCACTGCTTCCTTGCCAATGATGTGGAAAGTTGGTGCATCTTCTGCTGAGGTTATAAAACAGAAAAAACACCAGGCTCAAATTTTGATACTTATATGGGTGGCAACCGGCTTCTTTCTGCCAAGTTGGATTTTCTGGGAAAGGGAAAGGAAAGGGTTTCTGTGTTTTCTCAAAATCCTGTAAAGAGCATATTCTAACTTGAGAATTCAGCAATATGCTGGTATGTCATCTTCATTGTCAGTCAGATGGCTTCACATATTAATATATGATTAATATTCCTTAAAAGTATCAATTCCGTCACAACGCTGTTGGTGCACGTAACCTTTTTTTTTTTTTTCCTGCTCTCTTGGGGATGTCTGTCAGATGGAAAAGTTTTATTCCACTTCGATGCTGTACGGTACTGGATAAGTTCGATGGGGAAAAAAAAAAAATTACGGAAATTTTATTTGTAGCAGAATATAACCAAGTGGCAATTAAATTTCCTGCATGGTTGTTTAATTGACTGTAATGAGACCTCGTTGCTCGGAGTGTTTTTATTTTACTTTCAAAAGACAGTAAATGATGATGATCATAATAATAATAATAATAGCAATATACTTACAATTTTTTTCCCCCAAAAAAAAGAAGTGGGGGAGAGTGCTTCGAAGACTTACATGCAATTAGAGTTTCCACTCGAACTGAAGGTTAGAGTAGAGACCTTTGTAATGACTTCTCTTTCTAATTTTCAGTATCAATTACATAAGAACACTGGTTAGCACCAGTGTGTGAATGCCTGCATGTGTAAGAGGTCAGGGTTCGAAATCGGTCTAGGGCATTACTGTTTATCCAGCCTAAGGGTCTGTTTGCTATCATTAGCTAATCACTTTTATGCATCTTTACCCTTAATTCTGTTAACATTATAAGGCTCTTGGGGGTTGATATTATGAATGCAAAGGGTTTGGCGTGGGCAGCCATGGCTTGGCGCTAACAGTATCCAACGGAATGGAAAGGGATTCATGCCATTATTATAGAAAATGCATTGACTGTGTGTAGATACCAAACTTCGCCCGGCCCCCTTTCTTGCTTAATGCCACCCTCACCTTGGGGAGAAGGAGATTCCTGATCTCTCCACAAAAGAGATGGGGGTGATCTTACAAGGAAGGAACTTGATTCTCATCCACCTTCAATTTTTAACTATCATCCATTAGGACACTAGGACTGACCATGAACATCTTTCCCCAGGCCATTCCGAAACAGCTATTGAAATGGAAACCTTCGATCAATCCATAGAAGAATGACTGAGAAATCAGTCAGGTTCTCATTAGAAGCTTTTAGAAGAAAAATAAATAATTCATCCAAGTTCTCATTAGTAGAAGTTTTACAGGAAAAAATCACTCAAGTTCTCATTAGAATTAAGCTTCAAAAGAAAATTAACATAATGAAATGACATGACCTAGAAAAGAAATTGACTCTAAACAGAAGATTCAATTCATGGATGATTTTGGCGACTCAATTTTTTAGAAATCAAGGCTTGCGATAATCAAGGTATGTAAATGTGGTCTGAAGCACAGTCAAGATAAATAGAACACAAGCAGCCGCAAGAGAGATGGTTGCCCAGGGGCTGCGGAAGTAAGTGTGCATCAGATCTCCCCTGTATTTCCTCCAACGAGCGTTGTAATGATTAAACACTGTCCGCATCTGCCAGATGATCTCACTCAGACTATAATTTGGTTCAAAGGCCATGTCTGTGGAGATCTCGTTGAAGAGCTTAGCCACAGCTTCATCACTCCCCAGTGCATTTATGATGATGCCTTTGGACCGAAGGAGGTTGACATCTTTTGGCGTGTCGATGAGACTGTCCATGAAGAAGACGTAGGAGGTAACATCAGAACCTGCTCCTTCATGAAGTTGCTCAAAAGCCATGAGGTTGAGGAACATGAATTTCGTGGAGTCATCGATGGTGATTACTGGAAGTCTCAGGGTCTCCCAGAACTTCTCAAAGCTAATGTCTTTGAGAAGATTAGTTCTGCTCCTCTTGAAATGTACTCCAGCCTCTTCTAGCTCTGTTGCTGACCTGACATTGACGTTGGGCGAGCGATGGACGGAACGCCTACGCTCACGTGTGCCTACAACCATGCTTTGCCTCACCACATCAAGCACATGCAGGCCTTGTTGCATGTTTGGAATTGCATTCGCGTTGGGGTTGCAGAAGTTCAGTATCAGGCGGTACAAAGACTCATGTTCCTGTCACCAATAAAAACTACCAATTCAAATTCTTATATGTTGTTAAGTGCGGTAATTATCAATTGAACAAAAGAGAATGTGGGACCAAATTAATGCAATGCAATGTATGGTTAGTAATACTGGTGAAGATTTTGAAACAAGTACTTGTCACTCACCTGGATTGCCTTATTCTGCCGTGTGGAGCATTGAAAAGTGATCTGTACCTCCGTTTCATCTCTTCCCACTGATATTAATGTTTCAAGCACCAAAAGA
>JAXCLR010000081.1:55200903-55211856 GCA_035584095.1 Annona squamosa
AACTTGCGTATAACATAGAATGAATGAGATTAACAGAGAAAATGGTTCGACGCAGCTTACCTTCAAAATTTTTTTCTGCTTCCTTCGTCTCTCTGTCTCTGCGATCTCTCTGTCTCTGCGATTTCTCTTCTTCGCAAAAACTCATTCTCGTCTATGTCTTTTATACTAATCCATGTGTTAATCCCACCGTTTCCATAACGGTGCCTAATAAAACAGTTTCCATAACGGTGCCTAATAAAACAAAATAAATAAAACGGCGCCGAATACTGCGCCGAATGACGATGGCTATTACATTAAATTAGGATTAACTTATTAATATCAAAAGTTAGATTCGGTTAAATATCGTTTGATAACGTTAAATCTAGTTAGATGTTGTTAGATGTGGTTAAATGTTATTAAATGTCATTAGAATCATATTATATGAGTTTTAAATTATGTAATTAAGGTATAATGACCTTATAAAGAGCTTAGCATCATGTTACAGATGTGAAATTATGATTAACTTATTAATGTCAAAAGTTAGATTTGATTAAATGTCGTTAGATGTTGTTAGATGTTGTCAGATGTTGTCAGATCTTGGTAAATTTAGTTAGATGTTGTTAGATATAATTGGATGTTGTTAGATGTAATTAAATATTGTTAGATATCATTATATTAAGATGGATTTCATTAAATCCTATTATCTAAGTTTCAAATTTTGTAATGAAAGTATAAATAATCTTACAAGGGGTTTAGGATCATATTACATGTATTAAATTATGATTAACTTATTAATATCAAAAGTAAGATATAGTTAGATGTCGTTAAATGCTATTAGATATCATTAAATATTTGTTAGATTTTATTATATTAGAAAAATAAAAAACATTATTAAATTTTCAAAAATTAAAAAATAAATATCTAAATTGTTATTTTTTAGAATACTTTAATTACATGAACTTTAAAAAATATAACATAACTCCTTATATAAGATATACTTTTCAACTTTACTAATTATAATGAAATCTTATTTAAAAATAATTTTTTCTACACAAATATTTTTTAAAAATGTCAAATAATGAAAAATTATGTCTACATATATTTAAGTGGCTGATCCAACAAATGAATGGAATAGATTGAGTATGCATATAATACAAATTTTCTCAAAAAACAAAACATACTCATATTTTCAAATAAATGTATTTACGGAGTAAAATTATCACTGTGCCTTTACTTCCTTTTCTTACTTATAGGAACAGCTTCCCATGGTAGAGCCCCATTTGGTTAATGACCTAATTTGCGCATGGTGCTGGTTGGGAATATTGTCGTATTGCCGGTGATTGCTGCTGGGCAGAGCATGGAAAATGGTGAGTTGCTAGAGATCATTGAAGATGGCTGCAAGATCCAAGAAATCAAAGTCGGCATGGCAGAAATCTGGGGAAAGAAGAAAGGAAGTCCCATGCTCATCTGATCCGCACCTGTGGCTTCGCACAACTGATATAAGTCGCTCATCAGATAAGTTACAAATGATTTCGTTTTTTATATTATTCCTTTGCATCAAATATTTATTTAATTTGCCAACAGGGACAGTGCCTATATGTTGATTTGACATGAATTTAGGTGATTTTGCAGGAACTTTCTGATTTGATGTCATGCACGAGATTTTTGATGAGATTCATGTGTTTGAAAAAATTTTGTCTGAGATGCGTGATCTGGGAATTTTATCCCTTATGTAGAAGAAGCCCGCTTAATTACTTCTCAGAGCTATGTTCTTAGAACCGGACCTCATGGAGAACCCAACATAATCCACTCATGCATGCAAGGCATAGCCACGACTCACCATGAACATTTTCCCCAGGCCACTCTAAAACAACCATTCAAACGAAAAAAAAAAATCTTCCAATACATAGAAGAATGATGGAGAAATCTCTCAAGTGCTTATTAGAAGATTTAGAATAACAAATAACTCCTTCAAGTTCTTATTAGAAGCTTCAAAAGAAAATTAAAATAATAAGATGACATAACCCAAAAGAAATTTATTCTGAACAGGAGATCAATTCATGGGTGACTTGAGCAAATCAATTATTCAGAAATCAAGGCTTGCGGTAGTCCAGGATTGCAAATACGGTCTGAGCCACAGAAAAGATCAGTAGAACACTAGCAGCAATAAGAGAGATAAATGCCCAGGGGCTTCGGAAGTAGGTGTGCCTCAGATTTGCCATGGACTTCTTATAACAACTTTGGCAATGCTTATACAGCTTCTCGTGGATCTGAATCAGACTATAATTTGGGTCAAAGGTCATGTCTGTGGAGATCTCGTTGAAGAGCTTAGCCACAGCTTCATCACTCCCCAGTGCATTTATGATGATGCCTTTGGACCGAAGGAGATTGACATCTTTTGGCGTGTCGATGAGATTGTCCATAAAGAAGACGTAGGAGGTAACATCAGAACCTGCTCCTTCATGAAGTTGCTCAAAAGCCATGAAGTTGAGGAACATGAATTCCGTGGAGTCATCGATGGTGATTACTGGAAGTCTCAGGGTCTCCCAGTTGCAGGTAAGCTTGCAGTGTTCAATATTGAAGCTGATGTCTTTGAGAGATCTGGTTTTGCTCTTCTCAAAACTTATTCCAGCCTCTGCTAGCTCTGTTGCTGATCTGATGATGCTGCGACAGCTCTGCTTGACTTTCCGCTCACCATCACGTATGTCTACGATCATGCTTTGCCTCACCACATCAAGCACATGCAGGCCTCGTTGAATGTTTGCCTTCGCGTTGGGGTTGCAGAAGTTCAATATCAGGCTGTACAAAGACTGCTCTTCCTGTCACCAATAACAGCTACCAATTCAAATTCTTAGATGTTGCTAAGTGTGGAGATTATCAAATGAGGAAAAGAGAATGTTAGCCCAAATTAATGCAATGCAATGTATGGTTAGTAATACTGGTGAAGATTTTGAAGCAAGTACTTGTCACTCACCTGGATTGCCTCACTCTGCTGTGTGGAGCATTGAAAAGTGATCTTTACTTCTGTTTCATCTCTTCCCACTGATATTAGTGTTTCAAGCAGCAAAAGAGGCAGCTGGTTTTCAATCAACAGCATGTCTCTCTTGATATGAGGCATTTTATGGTGCATCCCATGGTTGCTAAAGATCGGGTCATTGTTGGCGTAATCGTCGAATTTGCGGTACAAAATCTCAAGCATGAAACACCTGTCACGAAGCATCAACTGCAAGAACTCTTCTCTGTTCTGCTGCCATTTCATAGGAAGCTGGTCGTAGCATTCCATGAGTTTTTCCACCACATGATCGAGTGCTTCAACATACTCCTCGATGTGCCTTTTTGATCTGGCAAGGAAATGATCAAGTGCTCTTATCTTGTGTTTCTCCATTGGTTGAAATTTCTCATCATCATGATGATAAGGACCAAAGGAGACCATCTTTGGAATGTGGGCACTGCACTTGATACCGCTTATGTATGGAGGGACTTTGTAGATCGTACGTTTGCTCCAAAGCATTGCATCGTCCCCACGCGCACGTCTCGCATGCTCGACTTTTCTTTTGATCTCAATGACGCAATCTTTCTGTGTTCGTGTTGCCATCTCTGATGAATATTAAATACAACTTGCAAAAATGGCAACCCCCAAACAGCAATGAACTGACCTCCCTCCTTAGACTTGTTTCTTCTAGTGCCTGAATTTCATTAAATTTTAAAAAATGAACTATAAAGCAGTGGATGGCATAACTTTTACAGTATAAAACCAATATCTTTCTTGCATTGTGATTCATTACTTGATGGTGGAGTTTGATTTTTGTTCCTTGATGAGGAAGTTGTTCTTGGGAAAAGAGTGAAAGAGGATAGCGGCATCTGTTACTCATCTTTCCAGCCTATAGTCATCAAATTCTGCTGCAGTATCAATTTTCCTGCATTTTTTTAAGAGTAGATGTGCTTTAATGGCCATTTGTTAAAGCTTACAATAATGATATGAACATTTGTTTCGGCATAAGGACGTAAAAAAAGAAATAGAACAGCTCTTATCTTGTGTTGCTCCATTGGTTGAAATTTCTCATCATCATGATTATAAGGACCAAAGGAGACCGTCTTTGGAATGTGGGCACTGCACTTGATACTACTCTATCTATGGAGGGACTTTGTAGATTGTATGTTTTCTCCAAAGCTTAGCATCTTCCTCACGCGCGCTTCTCGCATGCTCGATTTTTCTATCGATCTCAATGACCCAATCTTTCCGTGTTTGTGCTACAATCTCTGATGAACATTCAATACGAATTGCAAACATCGCAACCGCCAAACAGCAATGAACTGACCTCCCACCTTAGATTTCCTCCTTCCAGTGCCTGAAGTTCATTAAATTTTAAAAAATGAACTATAAAGCAGTGGATGGCATAACTTTTACAACATAAAACCAATATCTTTCTTGCATTGTGATTCATTACTTGATGGAGTTTGATTTTTGTTCCTTGATGAGGAAGTTGTTCTTGCGAAAAGAGTAAAAGAGGATAGCGGCATCTGTTACTCATCTTTCCAGCCTATACTCATCAAATTCTGCTACAGTATCAATTTTCCTGTACATTTTTCTTAGAGCAGGTGTGCTTTAATGGCCATTTGTTAACGCTTACAATAATGATATGAACATTTGCTTTGGCATAAGGACGTAAAATAAGAAATAGAACAATTCGTATTGAACATGTGCATTTTTCTGTTGTATGCCATTTTGGGCAATGAAACGGGGCCACCATTTGGGTCGTGAACAGGGGCAAAGCTAACGGACTATCATATTTGAAAATATGGCGAGATTGTGTACTGATATTTTTTTCCATTTTCATTAATTTGTAATCATACATAAAAGAGTCCTCTCTGGTGTGCCCAGTAACACTTAGCTTTAGTGCACCGACTGTATAACACTTTTTTTCAAAAAAAATTTGAAATTCATGTGCGGCTGCAAACATGAATATCACATATACGTAGTTTTTTACATTTTTATTGTTTTATTATTGCATTTTAAATTTTCGAAATAAAAAATAGGTCAAATGCAAATGACTTATTTTTCTAATTTTTAAATTTGAAATGAACTATTTAAAATCATTAAAAAATATAAAAATTATATATATGGGACATTTATGATTAGACCGACGTAAATATATAAAATTTTAAAAATAACTAAAAATAAATTGTATAGTGTGTTGCGTGTATTAAAGCTAAATGTATTCAGGTGCACTGAATCCAATTACAATATAAAAACAAGGGTAAAACTTGTTATCATATTAATTGAAATTAATGGTTAGATCATACAAAACAAGCAGTCGAAAAAATATTTTTTACTTTTTTATACATGTCCAGATCCAACTATGTCTTTCTTACTGTGAAATTTGTCAAGTTATTTTTTTTTGTATTTTATTTCGATTTTTTAATTAGATAATTTTTCGGCCTCCTACACAGGTCCACACACTTGAATTTTTTCATTTTCATTACTCTTAAATCTGCGATTATGCTTTTTTTTTATTTATGTATTTTATAACTAAACTTGAGCACATATTTTTCAATTTTTTTAAACTCTAGAGATGTAAAATTGAAAATGTTGCTAAAAGAGTAGTTTCGGAAATCTTGCTTCAAAAATGAGAAATAAACTTACTTTGGCGGGACTTAACCCTAACTTCTCCCACAGACATAGGATTCTTTGCCACCCACGTTAGTCATGTATTGGCACGATTTTGCATTTTGGTTTGTAAGATTTTCATATTTTCAAAAAAGCCAGTCGTTTTTTGGTCTCTCATGTTTACTGTTAAAAATTTTCTTCACTTCGATTTTCCACACCTCAATTTTGTCAATCTCGGAAGCACTTAAATAAAATCCTATTTTCTATTCCATTGGTCTTTGATACCTTTTTTTAAACTTCCAATCCAGACAATTTTTAGTTTCAAATAGAAATACTTATTAATAAAAGTAAATAGCTGAGTGTAGAAATTAAAAAAGCAAAGGAATATCATTGCACCCAAGTTACATTAGATTAAAACCCTGAAAAAAATGCATCCACATGATACTCTAAGATTTTGACTTTTTTTGAAAAAAGCTTTAATGATGATGTACCACAAAATTTAATAACCATGGGACTCCAAACCAAGGCTTAATAAACCACAAAATTCTAATAACTCTAGCACTACTATTAGGGTTGAGATCACGTTGCAAGCATACACACATAATGCAAAGAGAATCACATGGATTGGCTTCAAGCCTGCTCCACCGAAGGAAAGAGTAATTCACTAATCATAAGCAACTATGACTTTTCTCTCTTGGGCAATAGATTGCCTCTATTAGAGAATATCTCTCAACAGAACTCTTTCACTCTCTCTAATCACGAATCTCTATAAACAACATGTCTATTTATAGCCCTCACATGAAACTTGCATAAAACCAAGCAATCTTAGACTCATGCAACTGTAATACACAAAATAAAAGAACACCTAACAAATCTCCACTTTCACTTGAATTCTACTTACAACAAGCCAATCGGTTGGTAGAGAAACTATTGTCTTCAACCACTTTGTGTTCTTCCAACTATGCTTGAACTTGCATAGTCCATCATACCCTTCTTGAATGTCATGTACAACTCACCTCTACTGTACAGTCTTCAGTGGCTTCATCACAAAACTAGACCTTTGTGCTCCACTTAAGCCATAACTCAAGACTTTGCAAGAGTTCCACATGTTGTCACACTCCCTACTAGTTTGTAGAGACTTCTAGTCTTCTAATATTTTATCACAATCTTAGCTCCCTTTGTTCCTTGAGAACTCAACCTCCAGCTGAAATCTAAAACTCTCTGGAGTCTAAAGTTCTCAAAGAGATCATATTGATTGTTAAATAAGAAACATGCATAACATCAATCAGTGTGTAAACAATTTCATCAAACATCTGAATTTGTATTGTGCTAATACTAGAAACTCTGCTTTATGCCTTATTTGTCATCCTCACGGTACCATTATCACATTTTTTGTACAAACTGAATTGTTCCTTGGCTGCACACATATGAAAGAAACAACCAGAATCCAAGATCATATAATCATTTCTAGTACACGCTTCTACAGTAAGCAACACATCACTATTTGCAATCTCATCGTAAGTGCACAGGTTTTAAATTATAGTATATAGAATATCGATCCATAGAGAATTTAGAACTCAAGACATCGGATTTAAACATTTTATAACTAAAATCAGGAGAAGAAGATAAGAAGAAGAAAGAATAAAAAGAAAAGTTGATTTGTAGAATGTAGAACAGAGATTAGAAATCATAGGATTAAGAGTACCTAGGATCTAGGGTTTCACAAACGTCTTTTGTAAGGGATACGCGGAGTGTTTATTTAATCCGAATATTATGTGTTAAAGGAGAACAAACCCTAAATTATTCTTGCACCTTCTCTCAAAACTTGCATGGCGTAACCCTAATGTATTTTTAACCACCTATTTTCATGAGATTAAGTTAATTAGGATTCATTAAGTTCTGTAGCCATTAATGGCATTCTTCATGATCATCATGCTCATTTTCGTGGACTTAGATTTTCAGATTTAATATTTTGATTATTGTATATTAGACTTCCATCTTTGGGTTCCTTCATTTAATATATGAGAATTATTGCCAAAGCAGGAGCTCAAACACTAGGCAAGTATTAAATCATAAGATATTAAATTAATGTATAATATCACAAATAAATCAAAATCACAATATTCACTATATTGTACGTATGCTGCATCCTAAACCCTAGATTAAGAGTTTAGCCTAGCATGTTTAAAATAAATATCAAACACAAAATAATATTATATTCAAAGTCCATCATAAATAATGCAATTAAACTAAAAGAAAAGAAGAAAATGAAAGCTTATTGATTGGAAGCCCCGATAGTGTCTCGATAGCCTCAAGCACCTCTTGCCTTATGTTGTACTCATTTTTCTCACTTTTTAGACCTTAGCCCAAGCTCTAAGGACGTTCTGAGATACCCTAAGACATTCCTAGTGGGTGTTTATATAGAGAACAGGAGAAGGACTTGCACATTCAGTTCAAAACGAATTGAAATTGTGTAACTCAGAGGTCAACGTGGCCTGGGCCATGTTGGGATCCAGCACTATGCAATTTGTGCTCTTTTTTGCCTATTCTTCACCCATATCATCTTGATTCATGCCGAAACTTCTCTGACACATTCTAGGTTGACTTAATCCATGATTTTCCTCATTTTAACCTTTCAAAATCATTAAATCACATGTGAGCTTAGTCTTTGAGCTTTAAACCTCTTGAAATAGACATGTTGTGCCGAAATGAACAGATTAGTTTCAACTGGTCATAATTTTTTATTTGGAATGAGTTATGGGAGCCACAATATATCAACAGAAAGAATTTTTTGAGCCCTTCAAGGTGGCAACTAGTGATTGCCTAGTTGAGCTCATTTTTAATGTTAAAATATACTATTTTTGTATGATTCAGGTTCCAAAATTTCATATACTTCATTGCTTTGCACAAATTGTATCAATTATGAGTGTTTACACATAAACAAGATAAATCAATCAATATTGAAATCAAATCATTTTAATCACTCATATTCTTATCCAATTATCATTCAAAATAAATGGTATAGAAATGGCTTAACAATCACTGTCAGAGTCTACAACAATGAGAAATAATCAAATGATTTAGGTTTATCTATGTTCTTTTTTCCCATCTCTCTTTCTCTTTCTTTTAACTTTTCTTCTATTTGTAATAGACTCTTCATATGTGACCTTTCTTATCGCATTCCTAGCACTCAATATCTCTATTCGGTCTAGATAAACTATTGAATCTATTTGGACTATTTAACGATCTTCGCCTGTATTGCCAATCCCTAGCCACAACCCGAGCGCTCTCACTATCAACATCATCAAGCTCCAAAGTGTTCTTTCTGAACAATAATTTTGTTATAATATGATCAAATAATTCAGATAACAAGTCCAACAGAAGTAACACTTCATCTTCTTCTTTAGTTTTCTCTCCCAAAATAGTCAAATCTAGTAAATCTTGATGAATTCATTCAAGTATTTTTCAACTTTCCTCTCTGAGACAATAGATTGCCTCTCTTGTAGAATCTCTATCACAGGACTCTTGCCACTCTATGTACAACATGTATGTTTATAGCCCTCCCTTGTAACTTGTATAACCCCATATGCAATATTAGACTCACACAACTAAAGCATACAGAATATAACGCACACCTAACAACTACGTATTTATCTTTTTTAGGCAATTGACTTAAAATTTTCTTTATCGTGGAAACCAGATCATGTGCATCCTCATGTATAAATGAAATAAAATAAAATAATTCACAAATTAAGAAAATTATATAATACAAAATAGGGTCCAAGATTTATTATTAAAAGTTGAAAATTAATATTTAGAACGTTATATAGATGATTCTTAAAGAAGCTATAATTAAATAAATTCAATTATTTTAAATAAATTAGCTAGATTATATAGAATTAGTTTCATCCAACCTCATCCATTATTTACTGTAATGCCTTGGGTACTAGCAACTATGTAAATGGACGATGATATGTATAATAGAGACTGAAAAGCCAGATAATAGTAAGATTTTGTTTAATCAAGGTTTGAAAATGTGAAAGATTATAAGAGCTGTGCAAAATGTGCAATTCTAGTTATTAAGAAATGGATGGGAAAATTTTGAAAAACTAGCTTGATAGAAGCTCAGGATGGATTTTCACATGTTTGTTAGATGATTTTGGATATACAAAAACCCTTAATTTGATTGAATGATAAATGTTTGAAACTTGATCCTCATCTGTGGAATTTGAACTAGATAAGTGCATTATGTAGAGTTGATTCATTTTGAAAGGTGTTTAAGCATGGGCAAGATGCCAAGTGTGTTCAAAATGGACATGTATGGTTATGAATGGGATTTGATAGAATGAAAGAAATAGGCAAAATTGTGTAGTTAAGCCCAAAAGAACTGCAATAGTGAAAAGGATTGAAAATCATTAATGAGAGCCATGATTTTTATGAGAATGATCTTAGACATGATTGAAATATATTTGTGATGTTTGAGAATGAATTTGGTATGATAATTTTGAAAATTGAGTCATCTAAGACTAATAGTGAAAATTTGACAAGTAATAAACTTAGTGGGTGAAATTTTGAAAATAAAGTAGAACATGACAGTTTCTAACATTGATGGGATGCTAGATATATATGTGATGTGTGAGATATAATTTTGGTGGAAATGGAGGTAATATATGTGATTTGGGCCACTGAGACCTGTTGTAGAGGCAAAACAGATAAAGAGTTGAGTTGATGGGTCAAATTTTATATAAGATATATTTGCAGAAAATAAATGACATGAATGTTATATTATGGTGATAAGATATGTGTATGAGTAATTGGTTTAGTATTTGGACACATTTTTGTATGGTATGGTTACAATTGTTATGAATGAGTAAAAGTTGTCAGTAAATATGCATAGTAAAATGCATTTCATATATTTTGAATGAAATTTTGAGCTAAATTTTTTTGAAAATATAGTACTTGAAGTTAAAAACCCAACGCAAAAATAATTGTCTCAATCGGAGCTATCTAAAGAAAGTTATGGGAAAAATGGTTCAAGATAGCTGAAAATGGGTTGTTTATGGACCCACACGATTCAAACTATGTAATTTCAGAATCACATGGTTAAAACCATGTGAGACTCTATTTTAAATGAGAAGAGTCCAAACCCACCCCATTTCCACTCCATTTCCTTTCCTTCTTCCTCCCATGACCCTGCCTCTCTACCCTTATGGAAATTGACCTAAAAGTGCTTGATTCCATGTAATTTTGCATCAAGGGAGCTTTGTTGGAAACAATGTTCAAAACAAGACAAATTGACCAAAGCTTGAGTTTTGATGATTAACAAGAACTAATTTGAGATTATGAAGTGTACTAATGAGTTTGCC
>JAXCLR010000081.1:55226097-55236947 GCA_035584095.1 Annona squamosa
CCGTTGAGATGGCCGGAGCTTCGCTCTTTGTGGGCCGAGTGCGGGATGACCCGCTTAGTTGCTTGAATTTCCTTTTGTATTGAATTTGGTTGGGCTTGGAATCCACTTTGATTTATCCATCTTTGGTCCCCGAGGGTGGGGTGTCAACACTTTCACTTGAAGTTACCGCATAAAAACAATTAGTTTCTTTCTTATGTTGTTATTCTTTAGGTGATGTTGGAGTTTTGGATTAGGTAGCTTGATGAGGAAGTTGATATTGGAAAAAGAGTAAAAGAAAATAACGGGATCTGTTACTCATCTTTCCAGCATATAATCATCAAATTCTGCTCTAGTTTCAATTTTCGTTTATATTTTTTGGATTTAGTTTTGCTTTAAAAGGCCACTGTTAACACTCGCAATAATGGTATCAACATTTGTTTTGCCATAAGTATGTAATATTGCGCGTAAGAATTTTTTTTTTTTTTTTTTTTTGTCTTACACCATTTGGATTTGGAAAATGAAGAGGGGCAAAACTGACGGATTATTAGAAATATGGAGAGATTGTAGGGCCATATTTGCTGTTTTCGTAAATGTGTTATCATATATGGAAACAAGGGTGAACTTGTGATAATATTTGGAATTTGTCCTTCAATATTCTTATGATATAATTAGTCCATTGCAGCCGTGTTGTGCAGAAGCATGTGATGAAATCTCTTTTCCTACATTTCAAAGGAAACGTTGGGCAGCCGGCAAGATATTCATTTTTTTTTTTTTACTGATTTTTTTTTTTGAAATAGTACCTTATTAAGGCGTATGACCCAGACTACAATCAGATATACATATTAGGTCCAAGAATGGGCCAGTTATCACCATAGTCCATACATGATTGGAATTTGCTTCATTAGCCAATTTTAAATGCTATTGCTGGATAACCGGTAATAACCCATTTACTTTAGCATTTAATTAAAGCAAACAGGTGTAAGAATCGAAAAAAAAATAAATAAATAAAGTTGCAAACCGGTGCAAAGGAATGACTTAGACAAATTTTCATACTGTTAAAAAGTAAGAAACTAATAAAATTTTAAAATGGAAATAGTGTCATAATATAAACAGGTGCAAACGTTAAAACAATATTTAGCGAGAGCAGTTGCCTTTTTAGTTGCATTTCTGTAACCCCGTGATGGTTAACTCCACTCTTACTCTCAGAGGGTGTTCGGCCACATGTAGAACTTTTTGGCTTAAAATTTTTCAATCTAAAACATTTTGCTCCCCATGTTTATCATATTTTTTAATTATTTCTTCACTTCTTTCTATATAATTATCTTATTTTTCAATCATTTATATGTATCAGTTATACATTTAACCTATCTATTTTAACTTTATTCGGTTTACTTTTCATTAATACTCATATTATATCTCATCATTTTTTTCTATTTCAAAAACTTTTATGCAAAAAAATTTTCATCTAAAATTTGTATCACTTCCCAAACACGTCCTTAGTCATTTGTCATTTCATTTTACCAGAAGCTTCTAACAACATCTTCCCAGAACTATGAAGTTGAGAGGTTAGATGCAATCATCATATACAAGCATACTTATATATAATAAAACATAAAATATGAAAGTTAAACAAAATAAATCATTTAAATCTCCTTCAAATCGCAATCATCATCAACCATGTGTTGACTCCATAATAAAATTAGTTTTACAAAAGAAGTCTAACCTTATTACTTATCTATGCATCAAATAAAATGTTGAGTTTAATTTTTACACTAATTAGGAGAGTAACTCATGTATAATCCAACAGATTAGGATCTCTCATTATTTTCATCTAAGCATCAATCCTGTGTTGGGCTTTCACCTTCGTCTTGTCATCGAAAAATATTATGAATGTAAGAAAAAAAGAACCCGGACCAACTTAGTAAATAGGATAGCTTAAAATATCAAAACCCTATAAATGCATATGCTCATTCATTTCATGCCCATGCAAGCAATCACACTCTAAATGCTCATGGAATGTAAAATGCCCATCCTCATCATCATCCAAGTCACCACGATGCCTCAATGAACTTATGGCCCTAAAAAAGTTCCATACTGCTATAGTAAAGTATATACTTGCTCCGCTTGTAAAATCATCGTGGGTATATCATGCTTAATATATAAAAATGCACTCATATGCTCATTCTAAAACATGTTTATCTACCACAAATAATTTAATTTTTAAAAATCATCATAAAGCCATCATTAACTAAAAATAATTTTTTAAATTACTCAACTCAATTAAATAATTAAAACCATGGAAAATATACATATCAAGAAAGGGATTTTCATAAAAATTTTAAATAAAACATCTAAATCATTGCAAAACATCCATGCTCGTAATAAATAAACATCCATAAGCATCTTAAAATCCTACTTACCTTTTACGCAATTTCTAAATCTCAAAGTGTGGACTTTATAAAATTTTAATGTCTTCTTCACTTTAATCTATACCAAAACAATAGCAATATTCTTAAATAATATTCTAAAATTCTTTCCTTTAGTTTCATCCTCAAATATCTCCATTTCTTATTTTTCAAGTTCCAAATACCTATCTGAAGACACCCATCTTCTGCATTTTCTGAAATTTTTTAAAAAAATTATTGTATTCCATTATAGCCACTCCGTTTCAAATTCCAAAACCCTCTTAAAATTCTAAGCTTAATTTAAAACTATTACTTATAGATAAGAAAAGATGCCACTTACCTTAGATTTGAAAATCAAATCTTTCTTCTTTGAAGTCCAATGTTTAAAGCTCAACTTGAATCTTGCTCATTAAAATAGATATCACAATTTATCAATAAATTTTCTATAACTAATAATCACGATTTATCAACTCAAATTTATAATATAAATAATTCAACCTTACTAAATCTAAAATAATTCTTTTCCATAGCTATAATATCAACATTCAACAATCTCTTTACTAAACTTCTATACATACAAACATTTACTAATTTAGCTAGTTCAATTACCAATAAACATGATTTAAGATCCAGCATCTCTCAAATACCTGAAATAACTTATTATTAAATTATTGTTTTCTGCTTATCCACATATATACACAAATCAATGAAACAACTTGTCATAGACGAACCGTATAAATCAATCTATCTATTCAGAGTCTAACAACAATGATACCAACCTATTTTTATTATTAAAAACTACAAGTAAGGGCCATCAACAATGAAGTATGATTTTAATAATAAAGTATGTCCATCACGTCGAAAATTATTACGTTTTATATAATAATGGCTTTAAAAATATTGTATAACCATTACTTTCATAGATAAAATATATATATAACTATCAAATTTTCATTTCAAAATCCGTGAATGATGGATGTATATAATATATAATATTTTGAATATATATAAATATTCCAGTTCATTAATAAGTATTACACTTGAAAAATCAACTGCCGTGAACTTTAACACCTTCTGGCGTATTTTACATTTTACTTAATAATATTAAAATATTGCAATTCTTAATTAACATCAACATTTAAGTATAACCCAAAGCATAATGAAAATTCTAACACATGGACGTTTGATGCTTCCTATTCCTCGTGGTGAAATTATATACACATAGAGAGAGATCCGATTATATGCACACATTCCATAGTAAAATGGGCCCCACATATATTAGATTGTAATGAAACTTTATCATTTATCCATATAAAAATCATACTTTAGACGGTTTAAATGTTGAAAATACCACTTTAAACTTGATATTTACATTAAACTATTTTATTATGTTTATTTTGCACCATTTTAACATGGGGATCATATACATGTTGGATTTGAATGAAAATTGGCATGTTAATAAATTGAACAATTCTAAATACAATGGGTAGCGTAGATTTCTTATTCATTATCAAGTGTGATTCATAGTGCATGGACTGCATGGTGCAGTCACATACATTGGAACATTTTATATATATGTGTGTGTGTGTATGGGCTCTACTTAACCCCTTCAAAATTTAATATTTTGTTATTTGATAAAAAATTTAATTTGTCCATTGTGTTTAACATTATTTGTTTATCTAAATGATTAAGTTTCATCCCAATCAAGTATTCTTATGGGCCACATTTGTTAGAAAATATATGTTCATGATATATGTATGTACATATATATATACACGAGAATATTTCCTATGCATTTGCATGCACCATAATTAATGGTGCATTTAACCTAAAAGAGCCCCACATTTACTTAAATATATTGATACTTTATACAATCATTTATCTATGTACAAATTATACAAGAAATAGTTTATACGTTAAAAAAATAACTTTAAAGTTTTTATTTATATCAATTGAATTTATATTATTTTCAGATGAGGTCTATATACATGTCAATTGGGATAAAAAATTATTATGATAATAAAAAAACATAATTTTAAATATAATGGGTAGAGTAGATTATAATTTTATGATCATGTAGAACCCATTTTGAAATAACTTCACTATAATTTTGGTTCACTGAAGTTGCATCTAAATATTTCTCTATATATATCATATGCAATGGTACATTAGAAACATATTCACATAATATTATATTTATATAATAAATACATTAAAATAATTGAACTAAACAATCCTCTTGAATGTCCAAAAACATTGAACCTAATATATATGAGGAATGATCTTGTTAGTTTGGGTTAAGCAAATGTCTCGCTTAGCCTAACTCAAAAAGCTCGTTTACAACACTTTTTATTTATTTTCCTTCATACACTTGTTTATCTAAGTGTATTTAAAATATAAACTAAGTTTTATTATTTTTGATATGTGTATATATTTTTTAATATTTTTAAACATCTATGTGTATGTATGTATTTTTTGATGTAAGTGTATGTATGTATGTATTTAAAATACTTATATCCTTAAAAATCTCGAAAAAATATACATATATCTAAAAATGATAAAACTAAGTTTATATATTAAATACACTTAGATAAATAAATGTATGAAGAAAACCAAATAAAAAGTTTTGCAAATGAGTTTTCTGAAATACGCTACACAAACATTTGCTTAACCTGGACTAACAAGATCATTCCTCAATGTATTAAAATATCATAATACCACACTCCAGTTGATATCCATCTCTTATTATAGTATCTCATTAGTAAGATTTTCATACAATCTATCCTCTTGGACTTATGTAATATTATTATATTAATGTCATCAATTGAGTAAAAAATCCTATATACTTCCAAATAAGCTATACATATAATATTATAATTATATAATCTGTATAAATAACCTATTCCTGATGAACAAGTTCAAATAAATTTTCCATTAAAATAAAAAAGAAAGATCACCCACAAAGACGAGAAACCAACCTTATAGTATGGCAAGGAAGGAACATAATACCAATCCGATTAATTAACTTAATAAGTTTTACACCAACGTGATAAAACAAAATCAACATACCTCATTAGAAAGTGTCCTTGGTTGTCCAACAACTCCACCCCAAACAGTCACCCCTTTGATTATTTTTACCGCCTACGCATCCGTCTGCCTCTATTCCTGCCTCTATTCCTCTCACGTCCTTTCTGTGTACGCACGCACCAACTCCCATGGCTGCCTTCTCCTTCCTCCCATTCGCCTCTCTCTCTCTCCCCTTCCACGCAAGCTCTATGGAGGTAGAATTTCTAATTCTTAATTAATGTGAAGCTATCTGATGAGCCGCTTTAAGTACATGCGCGACAAAATTCAACCTCGCTCTTTAACGCATGTTAAAACCCACGTGAGAAGTCATAGAGTTCTAATTTAATTACGATGAATGATTATGTTAGCCTAGGCTAAGTAAAAGCATCACTTAGCCCACCTCAAAAATCCTATTTAAAATAAACTTTTTTTTTTCATATACTTGTTTATCAATCTGTATTTAATATATAGACCATGTTTTACCATTTTAAAATATTTTTATCTATTTTTTTGATATTTTTAAACTTCCATATATATATATACATATATATTTAAAATACCCTTAATTTTAAAAATCTAAAAAAATATATACACATATCTAAAAATCGTAAAACTTGGTCTATATGTTAAATACACATAGATAAACAAGTTCATGAAGAAAAAATTAAAAAATATATATTGTAAACAGGTTTTTTAAAGTGGGCTAAGTCCTCTTTAATTATATCCCATCATGGCCCATTTTAATTAACATGACTGAATTCTTTTTTATCTTTATCCTCTTTCCGTAAATGTTAGCTTGCATGAGTACCAATGGGTCCCACCCATTATTTCATATAAGCGGAATCCATTCAATGAACCAATGTAAATTGAACTTTTAATTAAAACCTAACATGAGTTAATCTAACTGTATATTATATACTAATATATTATAACTATTTTTATAATTATACGCATATAGACTTAAATTTTTTATCTCATCCTTTCTCATTATTTATCTCATAAAATTAATTTATCTAAATTTTGTATATTAAACCTCATATATGAATCAATTTCCATAGAATTAGTACCACTCATTCCCCTTAAAAAAAATACCACTCATTCATAACATATACAAATAAAAATTATAACTATTAAATTGACTTCACTTCTTTCACATTAAAGCATATTATAAAACATTCCTCATAAATAATATTATCACTCATAAAATTTCATCCCAGATATGCCTAAATAGAAACCTATTTAAAGTGGGTGTCTAAACAGTAATAAAATGTGCTTATCAACCCATGAGTTCAAAATTCAAGTAATAGTTATCTTTTTGTGGGCCCCACACATTAATTGATCAAAATAAAATTACTAATTTGCTCGGCTCAACACTTGAATTGTCAACCTTTTCCTTAATCATAAAATCCTTAACCATTTAAACTATTATAATTTCTTATTTGAAATTGAGTTAATAAAATACTTATTCCCACTTTGAGCTTATATAATATCCAAGTTGAGTATTTTAAGCCCACGAGCTTACTAATAATTTAGACTGATAATCATATAAGTAATATAACTCTTCAATTTACATTTAATTTTTAACATTATTCACATCTAAAGTTCTGCTTTTATGTAAATTTTAAAATTATACTTAATTATCAAATGTTGATTTTTCTATTTATATTATATTAGGAATTTCACAGATAGACTAACAACTAAACCAATCTAGAACTTCTATAAATAGGATATGAATAAAGGGTATGTTGAAACTTTCGATTGAAGTTACAACATAAACCAATGACTTTCTTTCTTGCATTGTCATTCTTTACGTGATGATGGAGTTTTCGATCTTGTAGCTTGATGAGGAAGTTGTTATTGGGAAAACAGTAAAAGAGAATAGAGGGATCCGGTACTCATCTTTCCAACACAGATATATAATCATCAAATTCTGCTCTAGTTTCAATTTTTCTTCACATTTTTTTTAAGTACTTTTGCTTTAAAGGCCATTGTTATAAACACTCACAATAATGATTTCACCTTTTCTTTTAACATAAGTATGCAAAAAAGAATTTTCATAAAATATATATATATATATATGCGAAAAAGATAGAACCATTCAAATTGAGCGTAAGCATTTTTCTGTCGTACACCATTTGCATTTGGGCAATGAATAGGGGCAAAAGTGACGGATTATCAATATATAATTGGAAATACTGTGACCTTGTGGAATCATATTTGCTATTCTCGTAAATGTGTTGTCATATATGCAAATAGGGGTAAACTTGTGATAATAATTGGAATTTGCCCTTCAATATTCCTATGATATAATTAGTTGATTGCAGCTGTGTGGTGCAGAAGCATGCGATGAAATCTCTTTTCATACATTTCAAGGAAACCTTGGGCAGCCGGCCAGATGTTCTTTTTTATTTTTCCCCCTTTTTTTTTCTCCTTTTTTCCCAATAGTACATGAGGCTCATGACCCAGACTATCATGTGATCAGACATACATCAGGTCCAAACTATAGGAAAGATTTTATTTGCCAATAATAGGCCAGTTCTCATTATAGCCGAGACATAATTGGACTATGCTTCATTACCCAATATAAAATGCTACTGCTAGATAACTGGTAATAACCCATCCACTTGAACACTTAGAAGTTGTAAACAGGTGTAAGAATTAAAAAAGAAAAAAAAATTGAAAACAGGAGCAGAGGAATGCCTTAGACAATTTTTCGTAATGTTAATAAGTTAGAAATTAAGAAAATTATAAAATGCAAATAGAGTGCCAGACTCCCAGTTTATTATGAGAAAGTTGGAATATATTTTTTCAGAAGGTTATATAAATGGTTTTTGGAGAGATCATAATTGAAGAAAGTCAATTATCCTAAATAAGGAAGTTTTTAATATTTGTTTTTGTGGGCACTCTTTTTTGTTTTTGGCCTGCATGTCGCCAGTCATATTTTAAAAAACTTGGTTCTCATCCATCTTCAATTTGTAACTATCATCAATTCGGACTGGCCATTAACATCTATCCCAGCCCACTCTGGATTAGTTATTGAAACGAAACTTTTTCAATACATAGAAGAATGATGGAGCAATCACTCAAGTTCTTATAAAAGTTTTACAAGATAAATTAACTCTCTGAAGTTCTCATTAGAAATTACAGAAGAAAATTAACAAAATGAGACGACATAGCCCTAAAAGGAAAATAACTCTAAACGTCAGATTCAATTCATGGATGACTAGGGGAAATCAATTATTTAGAAGGCTTGAAATAATCAAGGACTGCAAATGTGGTCTGAGTCACAGCCAAGATCAATAGAAAACCAGCAGCAGCAACAGAGATGGATGCCCAGGGGCTGCGGAAGTAGGTGTGCTTCAAATTCGCCTTGGACTTCTTCCAACAACTCTGGCAATGGGTATACAGCTTCAAGTGGATCTGATTCAGACTGTAATGGGGATCAAGTGTCATATCTGTGGATATCTCATTGAAGAGCTTGGCCACGGCTTTGTCGCTCCCCAGTGCATTTATGATGATGTTTCTGGACCTCAGAAGGTTGACGTCTTTCGCCGTGTCAATGAGGTTGTCCATGAAGAAGATGTAGGAGGTGACCTCAGAACCTACTCCTTTATGAAGTTGCTCGAAAGCCATGAGGTTGAGGAATGTGAATTCCGTGGAGTCATCGACAGTGATGGCCGGAAGTCTCAGGGTCTCCCAAAACTCGTCGAAGCTGATGTCTTTAAGAGAGTTGGTGCGACTCTTCTTGAAATGTATTCCAGCCTCTTCTAGCTCTGTTGCTGACCTGATGATGCTGCTGCAGCACTGCGTGACGTTCCGCTCACCCCCAAATGTGTCTGCAATCATGCTTTGCCTCACTACATCTAGCACATGCAGGCCTCCTTGTATGTTTGGAACTGGCTTCGCGCTACCGTTGCAGAATTTCAGGATCAGGTTGTACAAAGACTCCTCTTTCTGTCACCAACAACAACTACCGATTCAAATTCATATATGTCGTTGAGTGTTAAGATTACCAATTGAAGAAAAGAAAATGTGAGTCCCAATGCAATGTGCGTTTAGTAACACTGGTGAAGATTTGGAAACAAGTACTTGTCTCTCACCTGGATTGGCTCACGGCGCTGTGTGGAGCTCTCGGAAGTGATGCTTACCTCTGTTTCATCTCTTCCCACTGCTACTAATGTCTCAAGCACCAAAAGAGGCAGCTGATTTTCAATCAACAGCATGTCTCTCTTGATATGAGGCATTTTGTGGAGCATCCCATGTGGGCTAAAGATTGGATCATTGTCGGCATAGTCGTCGAAGTTCTGGAAGAAAATCTCAAGCATGAAACACCCATCGCGAAGCATCAACTGCAAGAATTCTTCTCTGTTCTGCCCCCATATCTCAGGGAGCTGGTCATAACAATCCATGAGGTCTTCGACCACATCGTCTAGTGCTTTAACATATTCCTCAACGTGCTTTTTTGATCTGGCGAGGAAGTGATGAAGTGCTCTTACCTTGTGTTGCTCCATTGGTTGCAATGCCTCATTCCCATGATGATATGGACCAAAGGAGACCATCTTCGGCCTGTGGGCACTACATTTGATACCACTCATGTATGGCGGGACTTTGTAGATCGTGTGCTTTCTCCAAAGCTTCGCGTCGTCCTCCTCGGATGGAAGTGTACGACGCACTTGCTCGACTTTCCTCTTGATCTCAATGACCCAATCTTTCTGTTCTTGCGATGCCATATCAGGTGAATAGAACTTGCAAAACTGGCAACCGCTGTACAGCAATGAACCAATTCCTATTCTTGAAATCCACTGTTCTAGCTTTAATTTATGAAGCAGAATTTATTGGATAAAAGAAATTTTAAACTATAAAGCACTGGATGGCATAACTTTCGGTTTGAGTTGCAATATAAAACCAATTGCCGGCAGTGTGATTCGTTACCTTATGCTAGAGGTTTTAATTTTGTGCCTTGATAAGGAAGTTGTTCTTGAGAACAGAGCAAGAAAGGAACAGAGGCATGCCTCATTCATCTTTCCAACTCATATTCATCAAATTCTGCTATTTTTCCCCTTTTCCTTTTCATTTGTTCAATTAGCTTTGCTTCAAGGCCATTATTAACCAAATTCTCATTTCAAAAATGCTGTCGTCACACTAATAGCATCAGAGTTCGTTTTGTCATACGGATGTGAAAAGAGTAGAACAGTTGCATTTTTCTTTCCTACACCATTCGGGTATTGATCCTTTCAAATTGAATTCAGTTGGATTCAGTTTTATGGTAGAATTATTTGATTGCAGTTGTGTGGTGTATAAGCATGTGATGATTTGTGATCCTGTGTGCAACTTAGATTTTCAAAAGAATTTTACCATAACCAGCCATGAATCAGGACAAAGTTCTGTCGACACAACCTG
>JAXCLR010000081.1:55264465-55278220 GCA_035584095.1 Annona squamosa
GAATAATTATGGAGAGTGAAAAGTTTTAGATGGAAAAGTTTTAGTTGACACTTTTTCATGTGAAACAAACACACCCTTAGTTGGAAAATTTTTTTGAATCCAACCTCAACAACATTCTGCCGAAAAATCAATGGAGCATTGAAAAAAAAAAACCAATACTCGTGGTTTCTGGTATGTTATTACAGTCAAAAAATATTAAAGTCAAAAATTAATAATAAATTTTATTATTTATTAAGTACGGAAGAAGAATCAGGACTAGGCGCCGTTGTTATTTATAATTGAGACTTATTGCATGCACGAGCAAGAGTGTGTGTGTGAGAGAGACAGAGAGAGGTAGAGCTAGAGCTAGGGAGAGATTTGCACGCATATTGATCGATGGCGGACATAGAAAGTTGCATGCAAGAAAATGTGGGTGAATGTAGCACAACTAATCCTTCAATTCTTGATGATTTGGTGAGGGAGACCAATTCGGTTCTTCTTCCGAATCTCAAGGAAAAAGGCAGTGGTTCTTTTAAAGAGCATTCAATCTACAAAATACCCGAAGGACTAGTGGGGGATGAAAAAAAACGGTCCCAAGCGTACAAGCCTGAGTTAGTGTCATTGGGGCCATATCATCATGGGGAGGAGCAGGTGGTGGCCATGGAGAAGAACAAGGTAGGAACCGTCTGCTGCTTGCTTCAGAGGACCAATAAAAAACTGGAAGACTATTGGGAGGCTTTGGCGCAGGGAGCGGTGCTGCAACAGATGATGGATTCGTACGAAGATCTGGACCCATCATGGAAGGAGGATAAGGAGCGATTCTTGAAGCTTATGATCTTGGATGGGTGCTTCCTGTTGGAGGTGTTGAGATTAACTTCTCCTTTCTTTTTGCGTCAACATGATGGGAAAGTCCCCATGCTCGCTCCTAACGGATTGATTCCTAATATGCCTCGGATAAGGAGGGACATGCTCAAGCTTGAAAACCAGATCCCTCTTCTTGTACTCCACAAACTATTTCTGGTTGCAGAAGGAGTTATCCATGACAAGGAGGAGGAAATTACAAAAAAAGCAGTCTCCAGTGAAAAGGAGAAGGTAATTATAATTATAAAACATCCACTCCATTCCATGCACCTGCAGTTAATTCTTAAGAGTTTCTTATTATTAATTTATGTATATGCAGGGTATTTATCATACACGTAATTATTTTGAACTCATTTTCTTAATTTGTTTGTATACTTAAGAATACAATGATTATCATTAGATTTAATTGGCATTAAATATTGTATTTTCGTTTAATTTTCATCTCAAAGATATATAGTATTTTTTTTTTATGAAAAGGATCATGCCCTATCCTAGCTCCCTGTCATCGTGAAAGGAGGGAGGGATAGAGAGGTCCGAGTAATGCATTGTCAAAAAATTGTCTGTACAAATGTTTGCTAAGATGGCCTGGGGAGGGTTTCCCTACCAAACGTAAAGATTTAAAAAAGAAACTGAAACAAAATCGACTAAGGAATGAGTAACCATGTTTCCTTGTCTTAATGTATGATGAGCCGATAAGTGAGGTAAAGCTACCAAAATGGATTTGATCTCCACCATAACAAACCCCGCTAGCGAGGTAACGGTAGAATCTGTCGATAGGTAGTTGAACAGGAGGAAAGAGTCAGTTTCAATCTATACTTGGCCGAAACCTCAGTTGGAGGGCCTAGTTTACTCCCATAAGGAACGCATTAGCTTCCATAAGTAAAGACTCCATCGCAATTCATTAATTCTCAAGATGTTGGTACTTTTGTCATGCTTAGCCCTATCTTGGAAATTACACAAAATTTATTTATGGTGTATTTAGAAATGGGTAAAACTTTTGATGAAAAGTTTTGGAGAGTAAAAATTGTCTAATGATGTGATATGATATGGAAAATGATGAGAAGTAAAGATGATAAATTTAAAATAGATAGGTTAAGTGTGTGGTTAATTATGTGAAAATGATTGAAAAGTAGGGTAATTGTCTAAGAAAATATGAAAAAATAATTAAAAAGTATGATAGTTGTGGAAAGTGAATATTCTAGATTGAAAAGTTTTAACTTAACATTTTTTTAACCATTGTCAAACACACCTTTAGTGTTAATTACCTAGTCATTCAAGTGTTAACATATATGCATTAATTTTACTATTGCCTAAACAATGTTTAATCTTGTGAGGTTAAAAATGATTAAATACTCTTGCATATAAAAATATATTTTCAAATCTAATAGAACATGCATTATAGATGAAATATATATTTAAATTATTAGTTTTACAAAATAATTTTAAATTTTTCAAAAATGGGATTTTTAACTGAAGCTAACAGCGATCCTATTAGGTTAGGTAATAGGATCGTGGCTCTATATTATATACCTCTGTAAAAAAAAGATAAAAAAGCTTGTTAGTCAAAGATTTGTGTTGTTTGATAAAAATTATTTGAAAGTGAATATTAACATGTTAAAATTATTTATTTTTTATTCCACTTGACATAATTCTTTGCATAATTTCATAGCATTCTAGACTCTACTCAATAGATTCAAGCAAATTTCAAAATTTACAAATATATTTGGATTTTTTTTTTATAAAAGGTCTTATTTATAATACATTCTTTTAAAAATATGTGTCCAATTTGACATCCAATTTGACATCCCACATGACAAGTTGACATTTGACTCTTGAATTTTTGACCCACATAAATTTTGGATTGAGATTTCTATTTTTTTATAAAGTGGTGATAGAAATAAAAGATTTATTTTTACTTTTCGCAAGTAGGCCTTACTAGTAAATTTACAAAAATTTAATTCTATTTCTCTTTTGATTAATCAATTCTTCATAAAAATTAATCAAGTTGGTTTACTTCATTTTTTTCCTTTATTACGTATTAAGAAGATAAGATTATTGTAAAGGCTAAATATAAAGCTTAGAATATTTTTTTTAATCTAAGCCTAGAATATGAGGTTATAAATGAGATAACATTTATGTGATGGAAATGCAAGTGACTTACATGCATGTTGTCATATTTTTTTTACTTTCTGAGTTTATTCAAGTGCGTGTTTATTATTCCATAAAGATTTAAGCAAAGTTTTGTTCCAATCATTTAGCGCAGATACTATAGAGCAAACGTATGATAGTATTGAATTAATATGATATTTTTTATTTTCCATATTGAGCTTGGATTGACTAAAATTCTGTTGTGTTTATTTTATTTTATGAAAATTGCTAGATGTTCACTTCTTTTATGCAAGAGAAGTGATTTGAACTTGACCCAATACTTGATAATCCAGAGAGAGCGTTCGGGCGTAAATCCAGTATGAAAAATAATATCTTACAGGTTCACATAAGATTTTAATATCTTAATATCTTTGACTTTGAGTTTGATAATATGGAATATAATTAGTGAATTAGGTATTTTATAATTATTAAGATTCCTCATCTTGTACTCCCCAAAGTATTCGCGGTTAAAAAAGGACTTATCCATGAGCAGGATAGGGTAATTGCAATTATAATGCATCCGCTCAATTCTTAAGAGTTGCCTATTATTAATTTATGTATTTGCACAATATTTATCAAATACGTAATTATTTTTTAACTCATTTTTCTTAGTTTGTTTGTGTATGCTTGAGAATACAATGAGTGTCATTAGATTTAATTTGCATCAAATATTATATTTTCGGGTTAATTTTCGTCTTAAAGATATACAGTATTTTAAAGGGGAAGCAATTTATTAATTAAAGATTACCGATGTGAATTGGTAAATTTGTCATTTTTGAGCCCTATTTTGGCAATTAAACAAAATGTATCTAGTTTCAGTTACCTGACCAACCAAGTGTTAACAAATATGCATTAGATTTAATATTACCTAAATAATGTTTGATGTTGTTAAGTTAAAAATGATTAAAACACTCCTATATTTAAAAATATTTTTTCAAATCTAATAAAAACTTGATTTATAGATTAAATGAATACCTAAATTGTCAGCTTCACAAAACATTTTAATGAGATTTTTAACTATGGTTAACAACCGATCTCATTAGGTTGAGTAAAAAGATCATAGCTCTATATATACTTCTATGAAAAAAACTTCTTGGTCAAAGCTTTGCATTGTTTAATAAAAATCATTTGAAAGCGAATATTAACATGTTAAAATTGTTTATTTGTTAAAAACATCATGCAAGTTATAAATCAAACATCTAATACTTTTAGTGTTTATGCACTTGACATAATATTATATACACTTTTATAACATTCTGGTACTCTATGCAATAGATTCAAGTGAATTTTAAAATGTACGAATATATTTGTATGTTTTTTTATAAAAGTTCTGATTCTGTAATATACTATTTTTTAAAAAATGTGTATCCAAGTTGATACCCTATGTGACTAGTTGACATCTGACCTTTGAATTTTTAGCGCACATAAATTTTACATTAAGTTCTCCATCTTTATAAAATGGTGATAGAAATAAAAAATTTATTTCTATTTTTTACAATTGGACCTCAATAGTAAATTTACAAAGTTTTCCTAGTATTTCTCTTTTGATAATCAATTCTCCATAAAAAAAATTAATCTAGTCATTTTTGTTCCTTTTTTTTATTACATGTGAAGAAGATATGATTATTATAAAAGCTAAATATAAAATTTAGAAGGTTCTTTTTATCTATGGAAAACTCACATCCAAGTTATGTCTTAAACCACAACTCTACTTCAAGCTTGGAAGGGTCCACTCTAATAGTACTTATAATGCTCAAACCTAGGAAAATGATGCTAAGACCTCTAGGTTATGGGTCTTATAATATAATATTGTTCACTTTGCTTAGCTATATGATTTTAAAACATGTCACACTGTGTTTCAAACTAAGACCACTTATAAGTTCCTAGGGACTTTCTTTACTTTTTGATATGAAATTTGATTCTAAGTTATTACAACCTAAGCCCAAAATATGAGGTTACTAATGAGATACGCATTTATGTGATGAAAATGCAAGTGACCCACATTCACGTTAATGATTGTATTCATGCGTGTATTTCTTATTTCACAAAGATTTAAGCAAAGTTTTGTTCCAATCTATTTAGCACAAGTAGCATAAAGTAAATGAATGATAGTGTTCAATTAATATTGTATTTTTTAGTTTTCATATTTAGGTTAGATAATATGATTTTTTTTTTGTTTTCATATTTAGCCTAGATTAACTTAAATTCTATTGTACTCATTTTATTTTATGTAAATTTCTAGAGTTTCACTTCTTTTATGCAAAAGAAATTATTTAAGCTTAACCGCATATTGCCACCTGGGGTCCACCCTGGTGATAACGCCCACAGCTCGTTTTAGTGTGGTAGTTCAAATATTGATATGTGAAACCGGATACTTTACTTTTCGCATATTTTGTGGGAGTTTAATTGACAGGAGCTTGTTGTCTCCATTAGAAAATTATAAGAATGTCTTGGGCCTTAAATGTGATCCAATTAATATTGTGGTAAAACATATATATAAAAAAGCTTAACCCCATATTTAATAAATCTAGAGAGATTGCCTTTAGGCATAAATCTAGTATGAGAATGATATTTTTGAATTTAGGATGTTACAAGTTCATATAAGATCATGATTCAAATGAATTTTTCATCCTCAGATAAGTTGATAATATTGAATATAATTAATAAATTAGATGTTGTATAATTATTAAGATAAGGCCCACATTTGAAAAATGCATAAATTCACTTTGGTACATCATGTACTACTCGAGTGCTTCTTTTTTGATGACTAGTAGTGCTTCCAATTTTGAATTATATAATTGCTTTATTTTAGCCATTTTACTTTTAATGTTCAATATGATATATCATTTATATTTTTAATCTCTTCTTCATAAATTAACTCTAGGATAATTAATCTCATAGGGTTTTTGAAAAATTGATTTGAAGAAAAAGTACCTAGCTATTAATAATATTTGTATATTTCTTTGCCTGATCAAGCACAAGTTGCATGGAATGCAAATGAGATGAGCACGAGATAGAATTTTCCATTTCTTAATAATAATTTTCTCGTTTCTAATATAACTACTCCTATTCTAAATACACTTCTATTCGACATCTTCATCTCATCCTCTTTCAATCTAAGTCATGAATAAGATATTAATCATTATTGTAAAAAACTGATAGGATTAAATGAAACAGCTTCTGCTATATACGTAGGACTCTTTTTGAATTCAATATCTATAAAATCATAGAACAATGTGGGTTTGCATATATTGTTGGAAGATAAACTTAATTTAATTTTGATTATCATGTTTTCATGCATCTAGTATAATACATAAATGAAATTAACTAGGTGCATGCTTATCACTAGGTACGTGTACCAATCACTTATTACATTCATGTATTACACTAGATGCATGAAAACATGATAACCCAAAATTAAACTAAGTTTATCTTCCAACACCGTCCTTTAAACTTAATTTAGTTACCCCAAGAAAAGCTCGTAATTTATAAAAATCTTCATATTTTAAAAGCTTTGTAAAAATATCAGCAACTTGATCTTGTGTCTTCACAAACTTGAGCTCCACCTCTTTCTTGGCTATACATTCCTTGATAAAATGATACCTTGTATCTATGTGTTTGCTGCGATCATGAAATACTGGGTTCTTTGCTAACACAATTGCTGATTTGTTGTCACTTTCAATCAATTCTTTAGCCATATTGCATGACAAGAACATGAAGTTGTTGCCACATATTTGGCTTCGCATGTACAAAGAGCCACAATAGGTTGTTTCTTGGAATTCTAAGTAAAAGCAGAATTTCCCATAAAAAATACATATCCAGAAGTACTCTTTCTATCATCAGTGTCTCCAACCCAATCACTATCATAAAAACCCACAAGCTTGAAATCATTAGAAGAGGAATAGAGGATGTCATAACTTAGTGTACCTTTGATGTAGCGAAAATTTCTTTTTGCTGCTTTCATGTGAACAGATGTAGGAGTTCCCATAAATCGACTGATCAACCCAACTCCAAACAGAATATATGGCCTTGTACATGTCAACTACCGCAAACTTCCAACTAACCTTTTGAAGAAAGTTGGATTAATGTACTCACCATACTCAAATTTTGATAACTTTGTTCCATACACTACAAGTGTGTTTATGGGTTTGCAACTTTCCATTCTAAATCTTTTTAATACTTCTTATGCATAACTTTCTTGAGAAATAAAAAGGTCTTCATTTGTTTGTTTTACTTCAATTCCAAGATAATAAGACATCAAGCCAATATCTGTCATCTCAAATTCTTGGTTCATGTCCTCTTTGAAAGTTTTAAATGTGTTTGGATTGTTTTCTATGAAAATAAGGTCATCCACATACAAGCAAACAAATAACAAATGACCATTATCATATACCTTAGAATAAAGTGCATGTTCATGAGGGCATATTACAAACCCATGTTCCTAAAAATATTTATTAATCCTGCTATTCCAAGCTCTTGGTACCTGTTTAAGACCATATAAAGCTTTATTCAATTTTAGAATTGTCTTCATGTCCGTCAATAGTATATTCCAAAGGCTGCTCCACATATACTTTCTCATTAAGATATCTATTCAAAAAAGCAAATTTAACATCCATTTGATGAATGTAATTTAATTTTAGGTTATCATGTTTTCATGCATCTGGTGTAATACATGAATGTAATAAGTGATTAGTACATGTACCTAGTGATAAGCATGCACCTAGTTAATTTCATTCATGCATAGATACATATACTTAGTGATAAGCATGCACCTAGTTAATTTCATTCACACATAGATATTTATGATGTTCATGAATATTGTGTGGAAAAGAAGCATTAGTTCTAGTATAAATATGTATGAAGATGTTCATTTGAAGAAGGGTGAGAATGAAATAATCAGATATTTCAATCAGAAAATAGACATCAATTTCTCCTCTTTTTTTTGGTTCTCTTTCTCCAACATATATGAGGATGCCAACATGGACAAGTGAGAGCTTAGCTCGATTGACAGGGGCATTAGATGATAACTCCACAATGGGATTTGACTCTTATGAGTCATCCTTGTGGGGTGGGAGCAATATTCCATCAAGTGGAAGCCATAATCTCCTGCATTATGAGTTTTAATCTCCTTCATGATTTGATAAGGAAATTTGTAAGGAATCATGGGCTTAATTTGCAATAATTAGATCGAAAACGAAATATTGTAAAGTATGATTCTAGAATGGAATAATAAAAAAAAATGCATGGTATGGAACTAACATAGATGGAAATTTTAAATGATCACGGATTTATAGGTACATTGTAGCAGAAACATAGTTCATGTTTAAACACTTAAGACAATTATACATGTATATATGCATGGATCCTATATCTTATTGATCAACTGATTGATGATGTTATGTGCGTATAATATTGATGCATGCAGCAAAGGCAGGAGTACCTGATCCGGCAGCTAAATTGGATGGTGCTAGACTTTTTTGACGCCAGGAAGAGACAATGAGTCGTTTGTAGCCCGTCATCATCATTCGGCTCTTCATGTGCTTGACTTGGTGAGGAAGCGGATGATCACTACCGATGTTACCCGGCTAAAAGGATTACCTTGTTCGGCTCTTCATGTTCTTGACTTGGTGAGGAAGCAGATCACTACCGATGTTACCCGGCTAAAAGGATTACTTTGCTGGTACAGTAAAAAACCAAGAGCCATCAACATCAACTTCAACATGTTGGCTGCAACAAATCTGGAGGATGCTGGAATCCGATTCACAAAGAGCAACACCCAAAGCCTCGAGGACATCACCTTCCAAACGGGAGTCCTCTGTGCTACCCTCAGCCTCCCACTGCTGCTGGTGGACGATGCTACCGAAACCAAATTCCTCAACCTCATGGCATTTGAGCACCTGCACGCAGACGCAGGGAATGAAGTCACCACCTACGCCCACTTCATGGAATTCATCATCAAATCGTACAAGGATGCGCGACTGCTCTCCAAAAACAACATCATCGAGAACAGCGGGATGAGGACTGACCAAGATATTGCGAGTCTCTTCAATGGCCTTACTCTTCATTGGAAGAGCCTCAACCGAAATAGTAGACAATTTGAACTTTTTGTGGATGTCGTCGCCTACTGCAGCACCAATTCCCTCAAAGGAGTCCGGGAAAGCCTGGTCGACCTCAGGCGCAACTACTTCAAAAGCCCCTGGACTCTAATCTCCCTCATCGGCGGCTTTCTTCTCTTTGTCCTCACCAGCATTCAGACCGTATACGCCATCCTTCAATACAATAATCGTCGTTAATTAATTCATTCATTGTTCCACTCAATCCTAGACTTTATGCATGCAATGGATGAAATTAATTTGAATATGGTTTGTCATCAAAATAGATAGATGGAAGAATCAATTATCATTGTTAAATTGGTGGCGTTAAGCATATACATTGTTGTACGCAAATAAATCGGGGAACATGCCTTGACACGATGCAAATGGGCCCACCTCGCAGATGAAATTAAAATCTAGCCCATCTATTTCATTTAGCAGCGCTTTTTAAATAGTAAATTAATTTTGGTCAAAATCAAAAGATTTGCAGTAGTCCTATCTGAAAGGCACAAATCAATTTAATAAAATTATTTAGTTTAAGGCTTCATTTGGCAACTCATAACAAGAGTTAATCTGAACAATAGGGGCATTCCTATACCAGTTGCTCTCTCTCTCACGCAACAGAAGGATTCCTTCCATCTTTTTTGGCAATGCTCTGCAACCAGGTGTGCCTTCCATTCTCATATTTTGATCTTGTTCTCGGATGTGGTTTGTTACAATATGTGGGATGCTTTCCGCCATTTGCTAAATCAAGGGTGTGTTTGGTTACTCATAAAATATGTCAATAAAAACTTTTCAATAAAAAACTTTTTACTACCCATATCTACTTTATTTTTTAATTATTTTTTCACATTTTCCTATATAAACAACCCTACTTTTTAATCATTTCCACACAAATACCCATACAGCTATTCTATCTATTTTAACTTTATTCTCTTTACACCTCATTATTACCCCTATCATATCATATCATATCATTTTCTATCAACTTGACAACTTCTACTTTGAAAAGTTTTCATCAAAAAGTTTTACCTCCAACCAAAAGCACCCCAAAGGAATCTCTTTCCCCTCCTCTTTGTTATCTGCACCTGTTAGAGACCGTGGCACCAAAAAAACAAATAATTCTTAGAAGGGAAACATTTTCCTTTATCTAAGGTTGCTTGTTGGGTTAAAATTTATATTTAGTTGGTACAATCTGCTAGTTCGTTAAGAAATGCAATTAACTTTTAAAAGACAATTAGGTGCATTGGCAGAAACAAAATTCAAGATACATAAAATTAAATGTTGATACAAGCTTTGATCTCAACACAAAAAGATGGGTTTCTAAGATATTTTGAGGGGCTCAAATGGCACATTTGTGGCAGCAAAAACTTAGATCACAATTGCCCTGTTGATTTCCATTTTACTCTTATCATATCATATTACTATCACATTATCAAAAATATTCTCTTCCTAAACCTCCCCACCTACTCACTACTTACATTACCAACCAAGTGCCTGTATATACACACACAAATAGGGCGGAACCATGTAATTCTCTTAATTTTTAAAATTTTGATTTTTGATGGATTATCTAATTCTACATTGTATTTAACACCATTTATTTATCTAGGAGACCAAGTTTCATCCAAATCAAGTATGCTTATAGGACTTATTTGTTGAAAAATATATATTTACATATAAATTATGAAAAATATTTAGATCTATTTACACATGTATTATAATATAATAATATTTTATAGATTCATTTATCCATATAGAAATTATATTTTAGACGATTTGTATGTTGAAAATAAAACTTTAAATGCTATTTAGCATTAAATATTTTATTACATCTATTTTCAATTGGGACAATGATATTAGAGAAATAAAAAACTTTCCAAGGTACCATAAATGATTTGAAATTTAATGAATGAAATGATTTTGAATTAACTATTAAGATTTTGAATAAAAAAAAGTTATATAGAAAAGGAATTTTATAGAAGCAAGACCCTATAGATAGGATATTGTTCCAATGCATGTGACTAAATGGTGCAGTCCATGCAATATAGGCCTCATGTGATCGTGAATATAAAATCTATCTCATCAATTATATTTAAAATTATTCACTTTATTAATATATCAATTTTCATCTAAATCCAACATATGCATGGGTCCCATCTTAAAATAGTATAAAATCAACATAATAAATTAATTTAATATAAATATCAATCTTAAAGTGATATTTTCAATATCTAAACTGTCAAAAGTATGATTTTTATATGGATAAATGATTGTGTAAAATATAATAATATTCTAATATGTGTGGAGCCCATTTGCAGCTAACATGTGCATAATAGGATATATCATGTATATATGTACATATATATCAATTTTAAAAAAGTATCTATGGTAAACATCTAAACTATATATAACATCATTCTTATGATGAAGCATAAAGTATTAACTTATTATAATACATGTGTTCTGAAATACTTCAATGACATCTAAACCGTTGAAGATTTTGGTCCTATCACTTTGTTTTTCTAACTTTGCAGGTTGAACAAAAATTTAATCAACTCATTATATTTAACTATTTTTAACTAAAAAATTAAGTTTCATAAAGCAAATATTTTTTACGTCCAATTCGAAGAAAGTACAAAACGAACCTAGTGTGTTTTTATAATGGATGTCCGTTGTATGCTTCCTGAGCATACATCCATTTTTTTATTTTTTTGAATTTTTTTACACAATTGTTAATTTAAATTACTAAAATACCAGTGATTTTTAAAAATTTAGGATTTGTTTGGCAATGGTTAAAAAATAATCAAGTTAAAACTTTTCAATCTAAAACTTTTCACTTTTAACAACTATATATTTTTAAATTATTTTTTCGCATTTTCCTATACAATCAATCATTTCTATATAACTACCCATACAACTAACCTATCTATTTTAATTTTATCATTTTACTGCTCATCATTTACTCTATTATATCACATCATTTTACAACTATTATTATTTAAAATATTTCATCAAGTTTTAAATTGTTTCCGTACACACGGGGATAAAATTCGGCCTCTTTATAACTGCGATGAAAGTGTGCCCCAAAAGAAGAGCAGCAGCAGCAACCCACTTGGCGGCGGCGCAGCACTGCTGCCTCTGGCCTGATCGCTACACTTTACCTCCTCTTTTTGGGGGCGTGCAAAGAGGGTTTGGATCTCAATGCAGGACTTCAACTCCACGCGCGTATCACGAAGATGGACCCCGAATCGAATGTTTTCACACAGAACGAGACTTGCTGCGGTCGTTTGTTGAATGTGGGTGTGTGGTCCTTGCTCGTAGTGCGTTCGATGAAACGGGTCGCAGGCATGGGGTGGGTTGGACGGATTTGATAGCTGCGTATGCATCAGAACATGGAGAAACTAGCGAAGCGCATAGACTCTTGCAGCAAATGCCTTTTGAACGGGATCGATATTGTTGGAATGCGATGATCAGGTGGAATGACATTCTTGAGATGACCTGTTTGATGAATTTCCCCAGAAGAATGTGGTTTTTGTCGACAGCAATGATCTGCCCATATGCATGAAAGGGGTTCTATAGAGAAGCCTTGCATCTCTTTGCACAGATGCAGGTATCACTTTGTAAGCCAAACTATCTTACTTTGGTGTGCGTGCTGTCTTATTGTGCACATTTAGGCTCTCTGCACCAATTCACTGAGAAGAATGGCATCTTCTTCGATGCGCACATAGTCACCATTGTGACAGACGTGTTCAAAATGTGGCGACGGCAAGACTCCACTCAAGGTATTCAATATCATGCTTTTGAAGGATGCCTATGCTTGGGACACTGATGAGGGGCTCGCAAGTTATGGGCTTGGAAAGCATGCTCTGGATATGTTCATGAGAATAGAAAGAGAGGGGATTGAGCCTGCGAAGTAATTTTATGGCCATTCTAACTGCCTGTCACCTTTCAGCCCTTTTAGAAGAGGGGCCATGCGTGCTTACACTGCGTAATCAACGAATTTGGGATAGCACCTTGAGTCGAACACTCTGGATGTTTGTTTGATCTTCTTTCTCGAGCAGGATTTCTAGGCGAAGCTGAGGAGGTAGTGAATTGCATGAACTCTCGAACCCAATGCTGTTATCCGGGGTGCTTTGCTGGGTGCAAGTGCAAATCGGTGGCATGATGTTGAAAAGATAAGGAATATGATGAAAGATCCGAACGTTGAAAAGATTCGAGGGTTCAGTTGCATTGAGGTGGATCGATTAGTTATGAATTTAGTTAGGGAGAAAGCACACTTCCTAAGCAAGTGTACCGGTTACTGGAAGGGCTAGAAAGGCTCAAGGAAATGCGTCATGTGCCACAGACAGCCGAGGTTTTGCATGAAATCGACGTAGACGAAAAATAGAAAATAGTTTGGTTGCATAACGATAAACTTACTAATTGCTTTTGGGCTTATAAACGCAATTCCCTGCAGCTCGCTTATGGTTGCAAAGAACCTTTGGATGTGTTAGGACTGTCGCCCCACAAAAATGGTCCCCTACATTTCTACAGAAACTAGCAAGATTATTATCCTGGACCAGAGTAGTTTCCATCATTTCATGGATGATGCATGCTCCTGTCCTCTTTTTGCTGAATCTCTATGAATCAGATGGTTAAAGCTAGCGCATCATTATCTGATTTTGTCTTCAGC
>JAXCLR010000081.1:55278997-55297648 GCA_035584095.1 Annona squamosa
CCTCCAGACTCGACCATCCAGGAGACACTGACAACTTCTTCGGCTCCTCAGTGAACATCGTCACGGCTGCAGATTTCTTAGGCCTCAACACTCTTGGGCTATCAGTTGCAAGGACTGACTTGGATATTCACGGCATGGTCCTCCCCCATTCTCACCCACGGGCCTCAGAGATATTCTATGTGAGTCATGGCATTGTGATGGTCGGATTCCTCGATACACATGGCCGTTTGTTTCAAGAGATTCTGCATGCTGGTGATGCCTTTGTCTTCCCCCGTGGTCTGCTGCACTACTGTGTGAATGCAGGTTTTGACCTTGCCACTGCCTTCTCCGTGATGAACAGCCAGTCTCCAGGTGTGGTGAAAATTGCTGATGCCATGTTCATGTGGGATTCTGAGATGGTGGATAGGTTTGTTTGGAAGATCAGGAACGCAACTGCTAGCCTTGTCGCTCGTACTAACTTTGATAGCCAGAACTCTAGTGGTCAGTGACTGTTAATATGAGTTAGAGTGAAACATGTAATAAGTCTTTATTTTCTTCACGCTTCAAGCAGCGTTGATATTGTCTCGATCGGTAACAATAAAACGTGGGAATTATTTGACCTGAATTCTTGAGAACGCTGAACAAGCTTACTGGCTGACCCAAATCATTTGTTAAATTTTGGGTGTGTTTGGCAATGTGTAAAACATGCAAGTTAAAACTTTTCAATCTAAAATTCTTCACTCCTTAACTATCTTATTTTTTAGTCATTTCTTCGTATTTTCCTATATAATTACCCTATTTTTAATTATTTCTACACAACTACTTTCACAACTAACTTTTCTATTTCAATTTTATCTTCTTTGTTTCTTATTATTATGCAATTGTCCTACTTTTTAATCATTTCTACATAATTAACTACACAATTTACTTTTCTATTTGAACTTTATCCTCTTTATTTGTCATTATTATCTTTATCATATCACGTCATTTTACAATTTTTATTTTTCAAAACTTTTCATCAAAAATTGTATCCATTCCCAAACACACAAATTAATGAAATGCATCATGTTTAACCCCTTCATCATTAAAATTGACGATACAAGAGGCACACGAATGACAAGCTAGTATCCTAAGAAAAGCATGAATGCCATCTCAAAAATCCAAATTTATCAGGCCAGTCAATTTTTTTAATTATTATTTCTTATCTTACCACTCAAATTATCCCAAGTACATGTTTTTTCAATTGATGTTCAATATATGTAAACTTAATAATGTATCTAACAATGCCAACTGGCACTAGCCCAGCCAATGGTAGCAGTAAGTGTATTGCCAGCAATTTGCTCGCGTCTTCCTAATCATGGAGGTATTTTATAAGATGTTCTTTCATTATAAGGGTTGTAAATGATCCTAATTTGTAATATCAAAGGTAAACAATATCAATAAAAAAAATAAAGTAATATTGCATCTAACAATGTACCTAAAAGAGAAGCTGCTTTCGAAAGTGACAGACAGAGCACCCTCAACTAGAAACGAACTAGCGGCGTTGGCGCCGGGCTAGTCAATGTCGATTTAAGCCGAAAGGAGCAAATAATTAGAATTCTGTGCGACCTTATGCTTCTAGCCCCATGACCATGAATATTATGATTAATTCTAGCAACTTGTCTAATCAATTATTGTAGATTTTTCTACACCATGAGACTGTCAAAGAGTCTTCAGTTTCTTTTTATATATGAAACATATATAAGAATAACGATGATGATGATGATAATAATAATAATAATAATAAGACTCCACAGATGTAGATGTGGACAGTCAAACAATCATATCGATGCAAGTATATGAAATAAAATAAAAGAACAAAGTATTTGGTGCCATCTTGGCTACTAACAACAAACCAAGAGGATCACCAAACACACATGATATGGGCTTTTGTGTTGTGATATATTTTAAGTATTACCCGGCTAATTTGTCATCCCATTTAGTACATCACACCTGGTCTATATTGAGTCCAACAGTCAGGCGGAGGGCAACCACTCTGACAATTCGTTTTCTAATTGTGGGTAGGTTTGGTAAGGCATACAAAAGGATTCCGATTGCATCTGCCCGGGAGCATGCAGCATTCCATGCTCCCTGACGTATACACTTATTTTTTATATTTTTAAAATTTTTTTACAATATTGTTAGTCTATATTTATTTAATATGTGTATAAATTTTTACCATTTTTGGAATATTATAGATATTTATTTTTAATTTTTGAAGTATCTATACCATCCTACTTAGTTGTATAGACCCACAAAAATGAATAGAAAGAAATATAATTGCATTAGAAAATGTGAAAAAGTGATTAAAAATAAGATAATTATGATTCGTGAAATTTTTTTAATTGAAAATTTTAGTTTAAAATTTTTTATTATCAAACGAACACGCCTTACATTTATTAAATATAATAAATATTAATTAAATTAAACAAATTTTTATTTTTTAAAAATATATTTTATATCTTCAAAGATATTATATATTTTATAACAAAATTTTGAATATATGTTAATAAGTTGGGTCAATTTTCGATACCCAAAATTTAAAACCTGCACTATCATAATTACACTGGATTTTTTTGTATTTGAAACCTATCATACCCTATGATGGAAAAATATATACATGTTTAGATACCTAATAAAATATTCAATGCAAAATTTTTCACCCTTCATAACAAATTTATTTTTTAATCTTTTTTTACATTATCTTATACAATTATCATGATTTTCAATTATTTTCATGTAACCATTTATATAACTAACATATTTATTTTAATTTTATTTTCTTTATTACTCATCATTACCCTTTATCATATTATATTATTTTTTATTAAAAATTGTTTACAGTAAAAATTTTTTATCAAAAAACTTCATCACTTCCTCAAAGTCATTTAATGGTTTAACTCACTAGCATCCTACCCGAAATGCACCCTACCCAAAATGCACCCAGGAGAATAGAATGTACCTTGAAGATTATAAGGTTGCAACTTCGAACCCAGTCCGTCTGACATACAACTTAGTTTTAAAATCAAGTTTGAGTTTTATTTTTGATAGTTTTTCAAATTAGACTCGATTTCAACATGATTCAAAAAAATTGAAACTAATACTTAATTTACATCAATTCGGTACCAAAATTTAACCTAGTCTGAAACCCAATGCTCTCCACAATTTATTAGAATAATTATATTTGCTTATGCATTAAGTTTTCAAACTGTAATTATGATAAAAATTATTCCATATAATTATAATATAATTAAATTGTAAAACATTTATTTTAAAAATCTACTTGTTATATATATTTGTTCGTAAAAATTGAATATGTTACATTTATATTAACTTTATTTACAAATAATTATAAATATACTAACTCTTTAAAATTATCACATATATACTAAATAACTACGAGATATACAAGTTTCACTTTTATTAAACTTTAGATGGTGATTTCATGTAATTTTATTTATTTTTCTTACTTTGATTGTTATATATAAATTTATTACGTTTATTGTATTTAAAATTATTTTTGATTAAAAAGACCAACATTCTTCAAAAACTAAAAATGTCAAAGGTTATATAACAATAAGCCACATCATTTGTATAATATCATTTGTCATGCATACAAAGTGCCAAAATAAACATAATAAAATTAACTTACTTTAATCTAAACCTTTTTGTTATTTGGGTAATATCATTTGTCGCGGGCACAAAGTGTGCAAAATAAACATAATAAAATTAATTAACTTGAATTTAAACTTTTTAAAATATCATTTCAATGATTTTACAAAGTATTGTTGCATCTAAATGCATGGTGAATAGATATAAGCATTTTCATGATTCAACTTATCATTTTTTAAATGAATTCTCATCGTTTGTGCTCATCATTGGATGGGGGCAGAATACATGCTGGCCGTTGGATGCCCTTTTTGCAATCGTAGGCTTGCAATTCACAACGGGTGGATCCGGGGCTCGTCGTACTCTATGCCTCATCACTAACTTTATTTTTAGGATAATAACTTTAATTTTATTTTTAAAATTCGAATTTGGGTTAAATTTCAGACTAAAATTTTGATTGAAATTATTCTATATATTTGTTATCTATTTTATATTTATTCGACTTTAAATCTATCCTTAAAAAAATTAAAAATGATATTTTTCTATTTTTAAATAAAAATTCAAGAGTGTTTAAGAATGTAAAGAAAAAAATCTCATTTAAATATATTTTTATATTAAGTAGACTAATGGTGTGTTTGACAATGAGTATAAAATATTAGCTTAAAACTTTTTACTCTCCACAACTACTATATTTTTTAATCATTTTTCATACTTTCTTATACAACTGCTATACTATTCAATTATTTCTACGCAACTATCCGTATAATTAACTTATCTATTTTAATTTTATCCTATTTACTCATCGTCATTACTCTTATTATATTACATCATTTGCCAACTTCTGTTTTTCAAAACTTTTTATCAAAAATTTTATCTTTTTCCAAACACACCCTAATAGTCATTTCTTAAAAAAAAAGAGTAGGTTAGTAGCTTATTTTAGAAGATAAAAAGGTATATAATTTTCTTGTTATGCAATTTAATATTAATATTATAAACATATACATAAATATTAATATTTAATTATAAGAAAAACCTTATAATGTTAATCATAATAAAAAATATTCAACAATCATAGTATTAAGTCAAATAAATTGTAATAAATTTATTTTAAGTAGAATAAATATTTTACTACTAATTCATATTGAAAAGACCAAATGATAAAATCCTACATAAGTAGGTAAGTTAAAATACCAAATAAAACATCTATGGTTCTAAAATAGTTTTCATTTTTTTTTATTTTGAAACTATCACTGAACCAAATTCTTTTTTACTAAAAGAAAATATAAAAATATTATATTATATAATTGAACTTAAGGATGAATAATGTTTATATTAGTATAAAATAAATATAATATATATGAGAGAAATAGAATTAAATTTATATAGAGTACAAAATAAATACAAAATATATGTGTTCTCTGTAATTTAGGTTCGGGTTCAGCTAACCCGGGTTCAAGTTTTTTTTAACTTGGAAAATGGGGCTCGGGTTATGTAGTGGGCAATACTAACACGATTTCAATTTGGGTTTGGCGGGCCGGGTTCGGGTTGAGCGAGGCTCAGGTTTCACCTCTACTCGTTAGGCTCGAGTTCTCTCTGCAACACCCCCTATCCCTTCTCCTTTCCCGATCTCTCTCTCTCTCCTCTCACTTGCCAGGCGTCCTCCTCGTCCTCTCGCTCTCTCCCTCTGCCGGCAACTCAGTCTACGCCATCGGATGAGGGATTTGTCACTCAGTTTCCCAATAGAAGGCAGAGGTAGGAGTTTCCTGTGAAGGCAAGCAGCATAGGGATAAACAGCTGGGAAAGAGAATAAGCCTAAGAAATGGTGAAGCCTCGCAAGCAGAAGATGGAGGATCACAGGCCTGAGAATTCAGGTGCTGTTGTCTGCCATCAGAAGCTTTGCATCTCCGTTGACATGTCCAGACGTTGCATCTATGGGTACGCTTTTTGAGTTCCTTTTTCTGTCTACCGTTATTTATTTAATTATTTTATTTCCAACTCAAATTTCTCTATATACATATGCTTTCTTCTGCAGCGATTATCTTCTGTAAATTGTTCAATTTCATCTTTAGCATAGGCTTTTCAACTTTCGTAGTCGCTTTTCTAATTGGCATGCTTTATATGCATGAATATGAAATATGAACATGCAAACATATTGTTTAATTTCTCAAAACTGATGGTTGTTACTGGTATTGTCCATATACTGTAGACAGACTGAAACCTGTCAGCAATGCAAATTAAAAAGTAAAGAAGGTGGTTGAGATACATTTCGGTATTCTAAAGAAATTTTCACTACAGCAAATGAAAACCTATTCTTATCGACACTTGAGGCCACGAATTGGTTTCTGCTACTGATTCTTTGCAGTCAATGTCTTAGGTTTGCTGCATTATCACATTGACACTTCTGAAGCTTTGACTGACATCACTAACATCTAGATCCTATCTTTTATGCCAACTAAATTAGGTCTGCTACATCAATTGTCTTCTACCATTTCACTCAGCGTATACCAAAGCTTTTCAACCATATGAAAAGGAAAAACATATGCTTCTCCGTCAAACCAAAGTTTCATGGTATCCTTGGCTGGTGTGCATGACGTGACTTGTTGGGTCATGACATGGGAATGCATCCGACCAATATTACTTTCTTGAGATTTTATCTTTCCCTTTATAAGCAATTTGCACTTTACAGAAATTTCATTTCAACAAATAAGGGGGGCCACTGCTAGTTATAAACAACCAACTCGATAGACAAAACACCGGACTGTTTACCACACAAACAAATGTTGACTAGGATCCCTTCTGAAAAGTCCAAGGTCCTTTATTCTTATTAATTTAATTTTGTCCTTTTTGTGGTTTTTTTTTTTTTGTTTTTGTTTTGTTTTTTTGGTTTTATGGGTTGGGAAGGTGGGGTGGGGGTTATTTTATTTCTTCTCAATCTGGCTGTGTTATCTTTTCTTATTGTTATCTATGTTTAGTGTTGTTCTTTCACATTTTTCATAGAACTGTTCTTCCTATTTTTTCTTCTTTCCCTACCTTTGCCCTTCATTCAGAAACAGCCCCAATTGTAGCAGTTTTTGCTTCGATCTGTTTGGATGGGAGTATGTGGCAGCTGTGTATTTCAACAATTGGCCGGATCTGATGAGTTCTACGTTGTTCTTTGTGATATTTGTGTATCATTTATATTCCAATTCTGTGAAACTGGTCTCATGAATTAAATTCAAGGAACCTCTCCATCTGGGGCGTGCCTTGATGATTTTATGAAATTTATGAAATCCTTTTGACCTATTATATTTTTGGGTCTGTTCTGCTACTGGACATAATTGGGAAACCACTTTCTCACTTTTTCTCCATGCACTTCCCCAAAAATGATTTGACATTTCAACTTAACCGCCTTACTTTTTCCTTTTTTATCCCTATATTTTAATTATTTTTCTTAGACAACCCTATTTATTACCACTTTACCTTTATCATGTCATATTACTCTCATGTTTTTCAAAAATATTTCTTTTCATGCTTCCCTTCCTACCCATGTTACTAAATGGAACCTTAAACTTATTTGTTTAATTAGGAAACCAGTTTTCATTCCAATCATAAGTGTGCATGAGCCTCTTCTAATAAAATTGTACAATCAAGACAATACAATTGTTGGGTTTAGATATCAATTTCAATGCTATTAATTCAACAAGTAAATGATCTACAACATTCTTCCTATCTAGATGAATGATTTTGTAAGTTATTATAACATTTCAATGTGTCTATAAATGGGACTTATGAATTTTTGATAATTTTCACATTATTATACATATTTTAAAGGAGATACAACCCACTTGAAATTGGGATTGAAAGAATTTCTCACACCATGATAAACCAAATGATGTTAAGCATTTTGACCTGTTAAATTCCATTTCTTTTTCAACTTGGGGCCAAGTGGTTAGGTTTCACAGATCAAAACCATTATATATATCAACATATTTAATCCTTGCCTATTCTACAATAGAGGCAGCTGAAAAATTTTCTGAATTAAAATTTTTTTTTTTTTAAATAACCATGCGGATCTTACCTAGATATTTCTCCCTGTGAAATTTGACAATTCTTTAAGGTTGTTTGAACTTTTATTTTGGTATCATGATAAACCAAACGATTTTAAGCAAAGTGACCTGTCAATTTTACTAGTAAGGAAGATCTGGGTAGGGCCACATATTTATAGGAAAAAAAATTAAAAAAGAGGCCATTTGCATCCATGCCAATAAAAAACTAAATATTCTTGTCCATGCACACAGTTTAAAAACTCTTTCAAACGTCCAATAATTTTTAACATAAATTGCATCTGTGCCAAAATCCTTTTTTGAATTCCCTAAAATGCCCTTGTATCCCATCTTCCCTAATCACACCCATTCAATCTCCTTGCTCTTGTCAAAATTCTCCTGGCAATTAAGGCTGCCAATTCAGATAGCTCTGCTTCAGCAATGTATGAGCTGGTTTCATACGTGCTGGTGATCTGCTTGTTGCTTAAAATCCCTCTTCGCATGGCATTTGAGTTATTCCTGCAAATGGTCACTTTCTTTGTTTTATTCTCTCTTCTGAGATGGCCTGCCATTGCTAAAACGTGGCTGAAATCACCTTAAAAATCCCAATGTCATCTGTCATTTTAGACTTGAGCTGCTTCAATTGTGCAACTGTGATTTCAAATGTCAGCACTACCAGATACGGAATTCCTAGAGGTTGAATGAGGAATAACCTATTTGGTGAGGATAAATGTCCTAAAGAAATTGTATTGAAATATGCCAACATTAAAGTAAGGAAATGAGGGGAAAAAAAGGTTCTATGGAAAAGCAACGATCTCTATTGTAGAAAGCGAGGAGACTTGAAGGCCCTAATATTTCCTTCTGCGGCTGCTTGTCTTAATCTTAGATATTACCAAATTCCTGTATTTCAGTATCATTCATCTGTAAATGCTTTGATGTAGTAGAATCTCCCATTGATGAAGTTTCAATCCCTATCATATTTTAAATTTTCTGGCAGTACTGCGTCAACACAATGATTATGGTAATGGCGATGTGGAGGATATCAGATTACCAGAATTGTGATAGTGACACTGAGTATCAAGAGATCTATAATTTATTGATGATATTGACGGTAATGGCCAAGGAAATTATGCTTTCTTCATCTATTCCAATGTCACATGTTTTCATTTCCTCCATTATATCTTTGTTACTTTAGTTTTGCCATATTTTACAACCTCAACTTTAACATTCCTTCCATTTCATTCCCCCATTTTATTTTCTTTTTTGGCTTTTGCCAACCTCAAATCTATTCATCCTTCTGTAGAGTGTCTCTTCTCTGTTTTCCTTATTTACTTCTCATCATCACTATCAACTTGGCAACAAGAAATTGGGCCCATTTGGCACCATCTAATTGAATGAAAAGTGTTGTTAGCAATATAGGAGATGATACTAGCAACACAGTGGATAAAGTTAAAGTAGATAGGAGAATGTTTGAAAATATAGGTAAGGATGGGAAAATAGGATAATAATACATGTTGAATCAAGCCTTAGAAAATTTGTTTTCCCTAGTAAATCTTTTCAGTTCCAATAATTTCTTTGATATTGGTATGACACGCCTAATCATAATGGCTGGCTATTTTCTACTGCAGGGGTCTTGATAATTTTTTCTTTATCCTTTCAACCTTTTTGTATATATTTTTTAAAATTATCTTTTTTTTTTTTTTTTTTGCGTAAATAGTATCTATACCAAATCTGGCTATACTCATTACAATCATAGAAGCAAAATTTACTGCGGATGTGATGCATCTGTGATGAATCAAAAGTCCATTTTCCATTTACCAAAAGGGAAAATGTCCGGATAATGTGCTGCCCTTGTAATGGATTGCGGTAAAACTATTGCAGCATGGTTGTCCTTTACAACTACGTCTGTGATTATTGCCCAATAATTCTATGTTTCTGTCTATTATATCAGTCTGGGGGATAAACTGAAATCCGTTCAACTACTCTCCTACCATGGAGTCATTCCCAAACTATATAGGTTTCTACCACTTGACTTTTTACTGATTGAAACAGGGTCCATCTTTCTTTTTTAGACAACTTTCATGATCAATCAAATCATGATCTTATCTGTTCATTGGCTGATTGGCATCATCATAGGATACAGCTTTATCCATTTAATGTAGCCTTTTTACTTCCCTTTTTCTTTTAGTTGCACATTTTCTTATGGCTATTTGACTGATACCTTTTCTCATATTTTCTCAAGGTACACTGAACTAAAGGTTGTTGTTCCTGAGAGTGGGCATGTTGGATTGCATGCAGATAATATGACCATTGATCATGTATCTGTTGATGGAGAATCAGCTGACTTTGAATTTTTCCAACATTATCAAGTTGCTGAGGACAACAGGAGATGGAGTTCAGTATCATGCACTAGTTCCGCTGATGCTGCGTGCTCAGCATATGTCTCTTTTTTAGATAAGGAAATGGCTCCAAATCTATTCATTTATTGTCATAAATCAGTGAAGTTGGTAAGTGATCCAGAGCAGCAAGCAAATACAGTATGTTTGTCTAGTGGTAGTCAAGATGATGCTTGCAGGAATGATGGACACACAATTCATGAGGTAATAGCAAAATCTCGGATCAACTATTTTCTTTTCCTTTCAAGTTCTAGAGCAAAGCTGTAGTAGAATCACTTTGGATGCATAAATGCATAGTTGAAAAGGATGTTCATGTTCAACATGCCAACATTTTTTCTCGAGGGCAAATTCTACATGTACCCATGAAGCTTACCCTTAATTTCACTTGTACCCCTTATTTTCAGAAATTTCAAATATACTCACGTATTTTGTTTAAAATTCCACTTATATTCATGCTGTTAGGGATCTGTTAAAGGGACCTTTATCACTCCTATAAAATGATGTATATGCTTAAGCCTTAATACAACTTTGGTTTGCTCAAAACCGAAAGCTTACATTTAAATAATATATGATTTTATAGTTGTAGAAGTGCTAAAAATTCATCTAACTATAAATTTTTAGCTATAAATTCATTTAGGGTTGGGCATGTTCATCATTTTACAGGGATGCTAATGACCTCTTTAATGGATCCCTAACGGCATGAGTATAAGTGAAATTTTAGGCAAAATATGTAGGTATGTTTAGAATTTCTGAAAATTCATGGGTGTAAGTGAAATTAGGGGTAAGATTTGTGAATATATGTTAATTTTTCCTTTTTTAATGCATAAATTCTATCATTTAAAAGGATCTACACTGCTAGACACATATTCGTATATTTTTAGAAGATGTGACCCGTACATAGCTCTGGCTGATATGGTTTTTGTATCTAAACAAAGAAAAAAAGTATTGTTAAATATAATGACTGAATTGGATTTAAAAAAATGATTAAGATGGTGCCCAAACTAGACTGTCCTACCGAAGTGAATTGATAGGATGGGATGTATTGAAAGTTATTCTTATATATATTAGCTCATGAGTCAGCCTTGCCCACTCATTGAGGGGTCACACATGAAAAAAAGGCGATTGGAGACTCTTTGCATCCACGGAGCTAGTTTTTGCCTTATTACTGTTAAGGAATGGCATGATACTTGGCATAAGGCGTAGGCTGACCCATAATGTAGAGAGATGTATTGCTAATATTGCCTCAAGCATTTGGTTTTTGGCATTAATCCACCCTTTTTATAATGCCCATTTGTTACCTTGCTTCCCGCAACCTGACTATTCTCCTCATAATTATATTTATTTTCAATACTTATACCTTTTTTCTATCTAAAAAGGCTGGTATTGCCAAAGAGAGATCAGAATGAGTAATAGGAGAATGTTGAATTATTCAATAAGATGCGCCAAGGTTAAAATAATATACAAAATACATATTTTAAACACAAAACCCCAAGCGGTTGTGTGTGTGTGTGTGTGTGTGTTTTTTTTTTTTATTTTTATTTTTAAATTTACCAATCAGGGCCCTCCCCTTACCACTCGCATGGGGGTGGTCTATGGGGTTGATAACCATTCTGTTGACTACGGGATGCTTGCCTAGCCAACACATAGATCTGGGCTTCTGGCCCTACCAAACTTTTTTATTTTGCCTCAACATTGCCCAAAGAAAAATTTAGTTGCCTTAATGATTATTTGAAATAGAGACTTTAGAAATTACAAGATACTTAAAAACTTGTAAATTGAATTTAAAGGTTATTTTAATGTTTGTAGAAAAACTTTAATTGGAAATCAATTAAAGGTAATTCTCACTTTTTTCATGACATCACAACCTTTCATGTTTGTAGAAAAACTTTAATTGCTAATCAATTAAAGGTAATTCTCACTTTTTTCATGACATCACCTCAATTTATGTTGATACCATTTTATTTTCCATCTTATACTCTTCATTTTCTTTCTAATAGCTCCAACTATGTACCTTATAATATAATTGACGAGAAAAGATTGCAAAAATATTAGGAAAATGAAACAATTCCTCAATGAGACTTTGGTTTATGACTCAAATGTTAAAAAAAAAAAAAACTATTGATTAACTTTAAAGACCTAAATGCATATTTTAAGCCAGACTAATTACTCCCTAAAAGAAGTTTCTAAAGGTTACATGAATAAACAAATTTTTTTAAAATTCCTTTTTTATTTTTTAATTATGTTTAATGGTGAGAGATGTCTTTATGAATATTGTATCATTCTCTTGCTAATGGGTAATATGAATATATTTTTATTAAAGATGTTAGAGATAAAGCAAGGAATCAACCTGTTTTTTAGACTATTGCTGCACATCGTGATGGCCTTACCTGAAGAATTGTGAAGATAATGTGCATGCATGGGTCTTAAAATTGACTGGTATGGATATTGGTTGATACGGTGGCATATTTCAACCATGTCAGTCAATGCTATTATTGGCCGCAAGAACAAAATGATTGCTAACTCTTTTTTCATCCCAAACACCTTGTTTTATTCTTTAATCTCATGTCCTCTACTCATGATATTTTATATCTCTTTTTTAAATTTTAAATTTAGGGTGTATTTGTTTACACCAAATACTTTTCAAAATAAAATTTTTTAATTTAAAAATTTTCTCTCTTGACAACTATCTTTTTTTCAATCATTTCACCACATATATATATATTTATACAACTACCATACTTTTCAATTGTTTTTTTTTACAAATTTTCATGCAATTATCCTATTTTTCGATTATTACTCCTAGTATGTCACATTATTTTCTCTCATTTCAATAACTTTTACACAAAAAGCTTTTCTCTCAGAAGTTTTATCACTTTCCAAACACAATCTTAAACATGAGAATTGGTAGAACTAAAATAGTTCTATGGTACATCTTACAATAATTTAAAGGCATAAAAGTGTTGATTTTGCGTACTAGCTAGAAAACTTGAATATATTTCTTGATGTTTTTATACTTGGGAACTTGTTAGTGTATGATGTCGATTATTTTAGTTGTATCTTTTCTATTCTCTAAATGTTTTTTTTTGTTAAGTGTGTTTGGCAATCATAATAAGTTGTCACTCTAAAATTTTTCAATCTCCACAATTACCCTATTTTTGATCATTTTTTCACATCTTTCTATATAACAGCATTATTCATTTGAATTTTATTCTCTTTATTCCTCATCATTATCCTATCATATTACATCATTTACGCAAACTTCAAAAACTTATACCCCAAAGGGTGTGTTTGGGGAGTGGAAAAACTTTTAGATGAAATGTTTTTTGGAATAGTAAAAGATGATGTAATATGATAGGGATAATTATGAGGAGTAAAGAGAATAAAGTTAAAATAAATGGGCTAGTTGTATGGGCAGTCGTATAGACGTGATTGAAAAGTAGGGTAGTTGTATAGGAAGATGTGAAGAAATGATTAAAATATAGGTTAGTTGTGGAGAGTGAAAAATTTTAATTTGAAAAGTTTATCAAAATGCACTCAATATACAACTGGCCAAAAGTTTCAGTCTAACCTATAGTTGTGGAGGTTAGTTGAAGAAATGTTTATCAAAATGCACTTCCAAAAGTTTTATCCATTACCAAACACATAGCCTAAGTTTGAAGTTTGAACTTGATATTCCATTGAAGTTTCTCAAGTTTGAAGTTTGAATATACTTGTCGACTATTTGCTGGATACACCATCCTTTATATGGGCTAAATGTGTAATATCAACTTGCATTTCAATATCTGTATGGTGTTGGTTTTGGAGGGGGCTGATGCATTCTGGACACTGATATTCAGAAGCATGCATGCACGTCCTGTTTTGAGATGTTCCATTTGTCTTCTGTAATGGGCATTTGGGATGATGTTCCTTTCTTTCGGGATTTGTCCTCTAAAGTCTTCATTTGAATTTAACCATGTGTATTGGATGCAGAATGTGAAAATGATTCGCATTGACTATTGGATAGATAAACCAGAAACAGGCATTCATTTTGGGGACAAGGTGCTACACACAAATAACCAGATAAGGCGTGCGTGCTGCTGGTTCCCTTGTATTGATAGTAGTGTACAACGCTGCTGGTAAGATTTGAGTTTTTTTTTTCTGCATGTTATGCTATTGTTTCAAACTTCTGCTTTGTAAGCTATTGTAACATTCGACCTGTTGATCGCTGCCCCACTCCAGCTATGATTTGGAATTTACAGTTGATTCTGATCTTGTAGCTGTCAGCAATGGAACCTTGCTGTATCAGGTGAGACTTCTTTTGGTTGACAAAATATCATGTGCCATTTTATTTATGGTGAATCCTAAGTTTATCCTCCTTCCATTTTTTTTTTTTTTTTTTTTTTTGGTTGGTGTTTTATGTCTAGCAAATGGGGTTAAGCCATCCTCTCTTTTGTTGGTCATGTTGCCACTTGTCCTGTGTGATTCCTTCTCTTGGATGTAAGGCAATCTCAAGAGAGATAAGATTGAGAAACTTCACAAGCCATCATGAAGTAAGAAGGCTTGGGTTTCAAGTTGTAGCTTGAGAATTAAGATTTCGATGGAAAGTAGTAGTAATACTAATAATAACAATGATGATGATGATGATGATGATACTTACTGGAAATTCGTTTGGCACTTGTAACTCCTGGGAGGATGAAGAAGAACTTAGATACTTATTGGACGCTACTTTGTAATTCACTTTTATTGCCCAAGGGAGGACAAGAAGATGATGAAATCACTCATACGATGCAATATGACTGGGATTTGTTAAATCAAGGAACAATTAGATGGAGCTATTTTGATGCTTATTGGACATACTGTTGAACTTGTCTTTTAACACCCAAACAAAGGAACTCAAAGAAGAGGTCTTGGATTTGTGCTGTCTTGAGCCCATTTGAAAACTAACTGACAGTTCAATACCCATATCAGACATTGTTTCATACATAGCTGTAACATGTAAGGTCGTTACACTATTATTGTGTCATAAATTGTAAAGTTTGAAAGCACATGAAGTCAGAAATACATGCAAAACTGAAGCGATGATTTGTGGAAAAAAGGGCTTCAAAAAGCGCATCAAATATGTGAAAAAGACTGCTTCCACAAAATAGCAAGATGTAGCGCACTTGTGTCATTTCATACCTTATCATCCGTATGACTTTTACAAATCTTGATAAACTCTATGATTTTACTTTCAAACCTATCTGTTCTCATTATAATTCCACATTTACCCAAAATGTTCTTTTTACTTTATTTCTTAATTTCTAACACTTTTTCTCATGCTGACCTTATAAACAGTTTTTAGAATGCTCAAGTTGTAGGTACCTATGACCTGTTTCTTCTTCTTCTTCTTCTTCTTTTTTTTTTTCCCTACGATCTATCTCCATTTGCCCCTTCTCCCTACCTTTTTGGCAAGTGCTCTGAGGCTCCTTGTGTACATTATGCAGCACTGGGATCTAGTATTTACTAATTTTATATCTATCATAGTTTTAAATTGAAGAGTTTCAGAAGTGGAGGTAAATCAGGAGCATATTTGTCGCACAAAAACTGATATAAAAAATAAATATGTAAAAATATTATAAAATGACAAAACTTAGGATATGAATTAAATACTTAAAAAACATGTTTATGAAGAAAAGATTTTAAAAAGTAAAAATAAAATGAAAAAATTGAATATTGTACAAAAAGCTAATATACAATATATTGTATAGTATCATGACTATATACGTATATATATATATATACACATATAGGGACACTTCTATGAAACTCTTCTATGAAATCCCCTCTAGTTTTAAAATCTTGATGATCGATAGAAAATTCATTCTATCTATTGTATTTAGCATTATTCGTAATATCCTAGAAACCTTTTTTTTTTTTTTTTTTTAATTCCACCATGTATGGGTCCCATCTATAAACGTGTAAAATCGACGTAATAAAATGGTTCAATATTAAAATATCAACTTTAAAGTAGTTTTTTCAATATCTAAACTATCTAAAATATTAATGATATGTAGATAAATAATCATCTAAAGTATTGTTACATTCTAATACATGTGTGAGTCGATCTAAGCATTTTTAATAATTTACGAATGAATGCACCTATTTTTGAGCAAATGTGGCCTATCTATGTAGTGGATTGGGATGAAACTTGATCTTCTAGCTAAACAAATGGTGTAAAGTACAATGAATGGATTGAATTTTCCATCAAGGATCAATATTTCAAAAATAAAAGGGATTCCACAAAATCCACATATTGGATTGGGATGAAACTTGGTCTCCTAGCAAAACAAATGGCGTAAAATATAATGAATGAATTAGATTTTCCATCAAGGATCAAAATCTTAGATTTTGAATGGGTTACATGGGTTCGCTTCTATATAACCCGATTATTTAGAAGCGGAGTCTATATAATATGTGCATGAACATGCTAAAATATTAATTTTAAAGTAGTATTTTTAAGATCTAAACTGTCCAAAATATCATTTCTATGTGAATAAATATTTCTATAAAGTATTATTGCATTCTAATACATGTGTAAATAGATCTAAACGTTTTTCATAATTCACACATGAATATATATTTTTTAACAAATGTGGCTCATCAAAATACATGATTGTGATGAAATTTGGTCTCCTAGATAATCAAATGATGTTAAATGTAATGAATGAATTGGATTTTCCAATAAGGATCAAAATCTTAGATTTTGAAGGGGTTACGTGGGTTCACTTCTATGACTACATTTGTTCAAAAAAAAAATATATATTCATGTGTAAATTATGAAAAACTCTTAGATCTATTTACACATGTATTTACACATGTATTAGAATGCAATAATACTATGTAGAATCATTTATTCACATATAAACAATATTTTAGATAATTTAAATGTTGAAAATACTATTTTAAAATTGATATGTTAGCATTTTTCATAATTTACACATGAATACTATATTTTCTAACAAATGTAGCTTATAAACATACTTGATTGAGATGAAACTTGATCCCCTAGATAAACAAATGATGTTAAATATAATGAATAGATTAAAATTTTTCAGCAAGGATCAAAATCTTAGATTTTGAATGGGTTACATAGGTCCACTTCTATGTAACCTGGTTACATTGAAGCGGAGCCCTATATATACATGAGAACGTTTTCTGAGCATTTGCTTGCACCGTAATTAATAGTGCATTTAGCCCAAAATGTGCCCCACATGTACTTAAATATATTGATACTTTATACAATCGTTTATTCATATATAAATATTATAGTAAATGGTTTATATGTTGAAAAAATAACTTTAAAGTTGTTATTTATATCAAAGTATTTTATTACGTTGAATTTGTTCAATTTTCGTTTGGGGTCTATATACATATTTAGTTGGGATGAAAATTGGTATATTACATAATTTTAAATATAATTGGTGAAGTATATTATAATTTTATGACATGTGAGACTCATTTTGAGGTAATTGCACCATAATTTTGGTGCAGTGTAGTTGCATCCGAATATTTCTTTCTCTATGTGTGTGTGTGTGTGTATATATATGCACTCTATGTAACCAAGTTACATAAAACGGTCCCGTGTAACTCCCTTAAATTTTAAGATATTAATCTTTGATAGAAAATTCAATCCATTCATTGTATTAACATAATTGTTTATCTAGGAGGCCAAGTTTCATCCAAATAAAGTGTGCGCATGGGTCACATTTGCTAAAAAATATGTATATTCATATGTAAAATATGAAAAATGCTTAGATCCATTCACACATATATTAGAATATAATAATGCTTTATAGGATCATTTATCTACGTATTATAGATATTTTAGATGGTTTAGATGTTGAAAAAACTATTTTAAAGTTGATATTTTTAATATTGAACCATTTTATTACGTTGATTTTACACATTTATAGATGGGACTCATATACAGTAAAATTAAAAAAAAAAAGAATTTTCAGGATACTAGAAATGATGTTAAACACAATGGATGGTTGATGTTATATATATATTAGAAATATTCAGGTGCATTGCAGCTACACCGTAATAGCAGTGCAATTGCGCCAAAATGGGCGTTACATGATCATAAAATTATAATGTACTTCACCTATTGTATTTAAAATAATGTATTATGTTACCATACCAATTTTCATTCCAATCAGATATGTGTATGGACTCCATCCTAAACTGGTATAAATTCAACGTAATAAAGTAGTTTGATGTAAATAACAACTTTAAAGTGGTTTTTTCAACATGTAAATCATTTTCTATAAAATTTATATATGGATAAATGATTATATAAAGTTTCGTTGCATTATAATATGCGTGGGGCTCATTTTTGGGCAACTGCACCACTGTTTCGGAGTAGTTGCACTACACAGGTCTCTCTCTCTCTCTCTCGCATATATATATATATCCCAAAAATGGGCCCCACACATATTAGATGCAATGAAACTTTATACAATCATTTATCCATATATAAATTTTATAGCAAACGGTTTACATGTTGAAAAAACTACTTTAAAGTTGTTATTTACATTAAACTATTTTATTATGTTGAATTTGTACCATTTTCAGATGGGGCCTATAGA
>JAXCLR010000081.1:55297748-55314443 GCA_035584095.1 Annona squamosa
ATACCCCCCCCCCCCCCCCCCCTCTCTCTCTCTATATATATATATGTATCTATCCATATGGAGACCAAAGACCTTTGAGGTTGATGTGATGTGTTAGATCAGATTATTTTTTATAGTAGTTTTTTTTCATAAAATATCTAGATGGATAATTAGGTCTATTGGTTGTTACCAAAGCCCAAGTCAGAAGCGTAATAAAATTCGTCAAATAGGACAAAGTTGGAGTGCCCGGTCTATTTATCTGTTTAAATGTATGAAAATAAAAATACTTGAAGTTAATTGATGCCATTGGATCATGCCAAATTGATGGAATATGAAATTATGCAAACAGGGGAATTTTAGTATCTCATATATTACCATATCTAGATTTATAAAAATGGCCCTGGAGTCAGTATCACAAATCAGATTCTGGCATTTGCAAGCAACACTCAAATTGAAGGCGGATCTTAAAATTCAGCAAATTTAGATTTTGTGCTTTATGCTATTTTTTTTTTTTTTTTTTTTTGGATGTGAATGAAGATTATCGCTCCAGCTCAAACTTGAAACCGGGACTTCACTCACGCACACATAGATGTCACTCTGCTACTTTGTGTCATACTAAGTTGTGTCAAAGAGGCTAATTTATCCCAAAGTTGAAGAACTAAACTAGAAATGATTATAATTTTAAGACTAATTTTGTTTTCTTCAATTTATTGCCATCATTTCTAATATTAGATTTGTAACGATAAATCAGTGATCCGTAGCTGAATTCTGAAGTTTTTAAAGTTGCGTTTGTTAAAAACTGGGTAATGATTCCCTATAGACGTTTGCATGAAATGGTCCGTGCAAATGTTTGTTTTTCAATTTTAAAGCTTTTTTCCCATCTAAACCATATAAAGGGTGTGTTTGGGAACACTAAAAACTTTTCAAACTAAAACTTTTCATTCTCTACAACTATAATATTTTTTAATTATTTCTTCTCTTTTTTCTTTATAACTATCCTATTTTTCTATCATTTCTACACGACTACTTATGCATCTAACCTATCTATTTTAACTTTATTATCTTTATTTCTCTTAATTTCACCTATTATATCGCATCATTCTCTCATTTCAAAAAATTTTACTCAAAAAACTTTTCATTAATTGTTTTATTACTTTCCAAACACATCCCAAATATAAATTAAGTAATTATTTTGCCAAACATCACTCTTATTGGACACTTGTACGTTATAAATACTTAAGATTATTTTAGGGTGAATACGAAGCTGTTAAAATTTGAAAATAATAAAGAAATAATATGTAAAAGTTTTCAAAATGTTTGGTTTTGGCATCATAACTAAATATATTTCGGTGAATGATATTATAAAGGTTATCGATACTAAAAATCATATGAGAAATGAAAAAAATAACCATTTATGCAAACCACTCAATGCAAACATTTGTAGGGAATCATTCCCCTTTTGTTAGTTTATGAATCAAATTAAGCCTGTTAAAAGTTTATTTGGTTTAGAAATCAAGATCATTTTAATTTGATCGACTGAATGGTCGAAACTGATTCCAGGTTTCCAGCAAATGATTGAAATAGCTTGATCCAGACTACTTAAAGGCCTTGTTAGCAGCCTAATTCAGTTGACAGTCTGATTTTGACACTATTGGTTTAGTTGGTTCAGTGACATAACAATGCTGTGGCTCTTAGCATTTGCACGTAGACTGAAGATAAAACTGACATATGCCCTTCATAAGCAATTGGAATTGGGAAGTAGTTTGTTTTCCAATTCTTTTGCTTTAGGGAAGAACATGAGTTACATGACATTTGTGCAGTTGAAGTGGACTATCTATACTATTTTTTGCTTTTGATCTCATCTTTTGGTGATATTTGGTGCAACCTAAGTACCAAAACACACCTCGAATGATTAAGTTTGATTTACTGTTTTGGTGCCCATAGTTGTGTCAGTAACACGAACCTTTCTGCTCCATTTTACTTCATCTTTAACTATTTCTACCCTGAAATCATGAAAATTATGGTTTGTAAAATCCTTATTTCCCATCCATGTTTGTGGTCTTTTTTGTTTTTCTTTTTCGTTATATATATATATATATATATATATGTATGTATTCTTTGGTGGGATATAGAAAAGGGTAGGACGCAAGGAAGAAAAGGTATAAAAAATGCAGAAGAAAAGGAATGGAACTGATATGACAGGATAGGGGTGGCGATTGAAAATAAAGTTAAAAAACAGCGAGCCTCCTCCTCCATGATAAGATTGGAGGTATGACTGGGAATATAAGTGATGTGGAAACGTAGGACTGTTTTACTCTGTGGTGCAAGTAAATGCCAAATCAAATACAGAGGGGAAAGGAAGTGATTTCTGTGCTTTTTCTTTTTTGTCAAACAGGGCCAAGATTTTGGTTTTAATCAGTTGACTTTTAGTTGTGGTTATTGGTCCTCCCTACAAATTGTAAATCCATCCAAGTAGACGTTAACTTCTGTAATCCTTATAGATGCTGTCTCTGGGGATCCTTTGGAAGCAATCATCTCTAATTTTGTCCACCATCATTGTAATGGATGGAATTTTTGTTAATTTTTGTAGATTTTATTTTCTTAGAATTATTCTATAATTTCTTTCCTTAGGGTTTATTTAGAAATTCACTTTTATGTTTTTGGCAGACAGGATGTGCTGGGATTTTAGTCTTTGGATTGCTTCACTTTTGTGTCTGTAATTTATTTCTTTCCTTCCAAGAGAATCTCTCTTTCTTCTCTGTTCTTCCTATTTGTCTTCCTATATATCTAATCCAAATACAGTCCTTGTTGAAACTATCCTCAACTTGTGATATGTAGTTTGTTTGACAACCCCCTTGTTGAAACATGTTTTCACCACCAAACATGCTATCCCATATAACTTCAGCTACACATTCTATGTTGATCATGTAATTGATGGTTTGCTAATGCGTTCTTATTCTTGCTAGAAGGATATCAGTTGATGGTTGGTTGTTTTTACTGCATTTCTATGGTTTTTGCAGGTTTTGAGCAGAGACAACCCTCCACACAAAACATATGTTTATAAATTAAATGTTCCTGTTACGGCAAGGTGGATATCTCTGGTAGTGGCATCATTTGAAGTGCTTCCAGACAGTCAAAATAGTAGGGAAAATTGCGTCATAGACCCTCTAACTATGCGTATTGGCATTTTGGACCTCGAAGTTTTCGTATTAGCATTTTAGACCTCCAAAAGTTTTGACCTCTGCATTTTACCCCCCCCCCCCCTGCGCCCTCACGGCGTCAAAAAAATAGTGCCTAGCCGTCCGAAATGACCAGAATACCCATGACAGAATAGAAAGGCAAGGGCCACGACACCAAACCCTTCTCAACCCCTTTGCAAAACTCTTATGGCCAAAAATCCCCAAATTGAAACCCTACCCCAATTAGCACTCATTCGGCGGCCTAATCTCTGGATCGGAAACAGCAGCCTAATCTCTGGATCGATTGCATCCGACGGCAAATCAGCAAATCGTAAATCAATACGGAACTCATTTTCTCCTTTTGTGTGCGGAAGACAAGATTTTGACTGCTGAAACCCATTCAACAGCTCTAGCTAGTTTGAGATGAGGAGCGGGATCGCAAAGAGGTGAGGTCATATGAAATTTTAGTTTTTATAAGCTGCTTTGTTGCTTAGTGTATGTGTAGAAAGGGACAGCAACATGTGCTTGTGGGGTCTGCTTTTTTAGTGGTCTTGTTTGTCGGGAAGCAGAATTGTAGTGGCCCCATTTTTTATGCTTTAAGATGTCAGTGATATGAGGTCTTTGTCGTGATATAGTGGGAGGTGGTCTCCTGTGTCTCCAATACCACACATATTCAAGCCATTCGCTTTTTTCAACTATAATATGCTGCTATATGACCTTGACCACTGGATTATACTATGTTACTTAATTTTGTCTTCACTTGGGGATTCTTATATGCAGGAAGACAGTTGAGGAGGTTGATGTGATGGTATGGTGGCACTATGGGGGTAGATTTGTGTATAATATAGACGAGGGATGTGATGAATACTTGGGTGGAGAATTTGGTATTGGTAGAGCTGTAGTGGGGACCTATACTCTATGTCGGATGAAAGAACAAATGGCAGTAGAAACGGAAATTCCTAGTGATCAATTGGACTTCTGGTGTGGAAGTAAGAAAAAAGTTTTGATATCAGATGACGATGTCTCCAAGAAGCCATACAAGATGAGTGCATGGATGTTTGGGTTACACCGAAAGCAGGAGTGCAATGGGTCTTAGAACCAAGACTGGAGAGGAGTTCAAGAAAGTCCACAGGCTGCTTGAATGTATTTGTCAAGGAAGAATTAATTGAAGTTGGTCAAACTTCTAAGGTGGCAAATGATGTTGAGAAGAATGTCATCGAAAGTGCAGCAACCACAACTACAGAAAATGAAGAAGAGATAATTGAAGCTAGTCAAACTTCTAAGACAGACACAACCAATTGTCTCAATCAGAAGCAGCCACACAAGTAATACATGAACCAAGACAGACACAACCAAATGCAGAATCTGCTACCAAAACTCCTATTGGGCAATCAACTTCACAACCATTGAAGTGTTGTATCAAGAAGCTCACACAAAAGAGGACATTTGCAAGCACCCAATGACCACCTCAACAAGTTATTGGACATGAGATTTGTTGGTGAATGTTACAGCCAAATCTGTTGGTCTTTTTGTTTTTTTGTTATGGTGAATGTAACTAGCTTTTAGCTGTTAACAAATATTTCATGGATTTACAAGTATTCGTGTCGCACAACCGATAGGAAAATGCTATTTTCTTATTTATATAGATCCATGATTTTTTTAATTTTTTGTTATTGTAAATCTTTTGACATATAATGTACAAATTTACCTATTTTTTGGTGACCCGAAGATCTGATTGGAAAATGTCATAATTTTGTGTTATACGAATTTAATAGGAAAATGCGAAAATGTTATTATTTTAATTAACTTATTTATTGTGGATCTATGCTATTTTCTAGCTTTTTGACAGATATTGCACAGATTTATAGCATCCATGCCAACATTCAGAAATTGACAAACAAGTTTTCAAACGCGAGCTAATTCATTGTTCATTGTTCAACAATTGTCACCACAAACATGGAAAAAACCCAACATATCATACGGTTATCCAGTTGACAATGAATTAAGTTAAATACATTAGTACAAATCATCCATTTAGATCAGGAGTACAACATATGTTGACATTTATGGTCAAGCTTGTCATTCCTCTAGTGATCCCATCAACTGAAGTTGCTTTCTGCATTTCAACTAACTCTTTCTTCACAGCCTCTAACTCTGCCCTCAAGTTATCATTAGTTTCGGTGGAGCACTCGCTCTTGCCTTCTTCTACCACCACCATCAGTTCATTGGATTCATATTCATCACACTATCGAAAGAAATTATATTTCTTCACATCCTACAAAATAAGTGTAATAATACAAAAACAGTTTCGTCATCATAAGGAGTTATCCAATTCACAAATGTAGTAATCATAGTATTTTTTCATACCTTTTTGGGGCACCGGTAAAACCACCTACTTGGATTCCTAGATGTTCTAGACATAAAAACTTTATAAGTACCCATTCCACAGGAGCATTGAATCTCCTTAATCCAATCAAGGACAGTCCTGCTTTCACATAAAAGATGTCATGCCGTCTACTTCAATTTATGTCATCTTAGTGAAAAAATACAATGATATAATAATGCAGATCATAAGCTATTGAGGCAAAAACAGACATTTTATTATAGCCGCCATCGTGCACTATTTTGGCCAATCTGTTTCGGGCGACAACTGATTATTTTTGTGGCCAACAACTGATTAATTTTTATGATCATTTTAATCATTTTATTACGGTTATGTAATAGTTGCAGCATCATAAATATTTTACTTCCATGTTTATGTACTTCCCGTAAAATCTCATTACGTTGCAAGCACATATTCATCAAAATAAATTAAAAAAAACATGCAAGATCTCAAACATGCTTGCAACGTATTCATCAAACAAAAATAACAGACAAGATCTCATTATGCTTGCAGCGTATTCACCGAAAATTTAAAAAAAAAAAGCACAGCGTCAATCCACGCTCGTCAATCTAGGCTCGATAAAATTAAATAAACAGGTACGTTATCTCTTCTTAGCCATTGTGAATATCACCTTCTCAGCGTCGATCTTCCTTCCTAGCTTTTCTACGTTCAGTGAGTGAAACCCAGCCCAGCCCACCTGTTTCTCCCCTTTAAAACATATACACAAGGTTAGTTTCATCTTTTTCTGGTCATTTCGGACGGCTAGGCACTACTTTTTTGCTGTCGTGAGGGCACGGGGGGTAAAATGCAAAAGTCAAAACTTTCGGGGGTCTAAGATGCTAATATGAAAACTTTAGGGTCCAAAATGCCAATATGCATAGTTAGAGGGTCTATGGCACAATTTTTCCCAAAATAGCATGTTAACACATATGTGCTTACCTTCAAGCATTTCAAAGCTCCGAAATACAGTTGAATTTTTCTACAGCACATTTAGGTTTGCTTATCATCTCATATAGTGTTGCCTATATTATACCATATTTGTCAGTGCTATATATTATTTTAATCTAGCATTAAAATAATTTTAAAAATTTTTGTTTCTGTTTTTTCCCTTAAACAGCCATTATGAGGAGTATCTTTCAGCTTCCTTTCCTTTTGGTTCTTACACACATGTTTTTATTACACCTGAAATGGCTGTAACTTCCATGAACCTGGGAGCATCCACGTGTGTCTTCAGCTCTCATGTTTTATTTGATGAGAACATTATAGACCAGGTATTTATCCTATTTAGTTTAGAGTTCATTAGTTTCTTCCTCCTTGTCTCCGTCAGTTATCTTTTTGAGGTTGTGTTTTTACTCTCTTTCCTAGTTTCATTTTTAAGTTGTGCATGTCCTGACAGATTTTTTGGACTGCTGTTCAGTTCCATAGATGAAATATTTCTCTGTCGATAAACCACCCTAGTTGGTTATTTGAGAAAATAATGAGTTGCTATGTGAAATTGTAGTTTGTGATTTTCTTTAGCCTGAAAACCTGGAAGTTCTGTGGGTTCTACCATTTTGTTAAAAAAAAAAAAACTCATCCATTAAGCATGACCTTGATATGGGGCCATGGATAATGGACTATCATCCTGGATATGTGCAGCTAGTTGATTTGACCATGTTTAGTGACTAGAGACCAGGAACTGAATAGTTAGATTTTTCAAGCTTACGGGCATTGATGGAAATTTGTTTGATGAACTCATGGGGCAGCCTATTGGTAAAACGAAGGATTCTTTTGTTGTCTTATTTCCCTCATTATTATTATTATCATCTTCTGATCACAGAATTTGAAGTATATTTCTCGCTTTTTGTCTTGCCTGCCAGTCTTTATATCAGGATCCCCAATGATATTTGGCAAAAAAGGGAGAAAAAAAAAAGAAAGGATTCTCTAATGGTTATTTTTGTTGATTCTACAGTCAATTGATACATGTGTCAAGCTTGCATATACCCTTGCCAGACAGTGGTTTGGCGTTTTCATAACTGCTGAGGAGCCAAATGATGGTGAGTTGCATAAAATGCCCTTAGAGAAAGAAAGAAAGGCTGAAAGGAACATGGTTAATGATCATTAAGAAAGGTATGAGTGTGCTTAGGCCTATTGAGGACATAACCGATGATCGATAGTAGTGGCATAATCAGATCCATGAGCTGATTTAACTTAGGTGTAAACAACCTGTGATGATGCTTGTTGGTGGCTGTGATTAATTAGTTATGAAAACACAGCTGTACTATCTGCTATTGTTGCTGTTTAAAAAATTCATTGTTTAAGGAAAAACAAAGGATTACAGAAACATGAATAAAACTTATGAATACATTTTTTTTCTAAAGGAACTCTACAGATTCTCAGAAGACGGGCATTTCTAAGGCTTATTACAGACATTTTATCAGTACTTTCAAAAATAAAATGCTTTTGAAATGAGTTGATTCCAAAGTAAGTTTCAGACCAGTTTGAGTTTAAAGTTGAAACTGGGATGAATAGAAAATGGAGTTTTTTTTATTGTCTGTTTGTGTTGGAAATATTTCTATAAAAAACTCAAATGTTAATGTGCCTGAAACCCTCGATCACCTTCAAGTAAGTAATCAGAAACGTGCATAAATATTATCTAATATGAATACACTGGAAACTGCACTTACTGAAACAGACTGGAATGGGTTCTGGTTGAGTCATTTGGTCCTTTCTGGTTTTCAAGATGTTTCTTCCGAAATTCTTCCTATAAGTATCAAGCAATATGACAATTTTTTTTTTTTTTGGAATTTGTTTTCATTACATACAGTTTTTCCTTCTTTCTAAAAGATTCCAACACACAATCAGTTTCAAATTGATGTAACGTCCTATTGTTTGGGAGTCTGCCAAGGGAAGCTTCAGTTTAGTTGTGAATCTGACTCAAAATTTCTCTTGTTTATCTGGTTTTGATTGCAGAATGGTTGGTGGATGGTCTTGCTGGTTTTCTTACTGATTCATTTAGTAAGCGTTTCCTCGGAAATAATGAAGCACGATAGTGTCGTTACAAGGTTGATCATTGTTTTCAATTCAATGTTTCTACTTTCATATTATATCGTGCAAACATAGGTACTGTTTGGGAAAAGAAGAAAAAACGAAAAAGTTTCTGCAACTTTTCCCCCACTTTTTACACCTTTTTCCATATGATGTGATATCTTAATTACCTATCCCACTTTTTTTTAAGTCTATTTTAACTTTATTCTCTTTACTTACATTCATTAACCTTCTCACTGCCCTTTTCCAAACACACCCATAATTTTAATATTCGTAATCAATTGTATAAGAGCAGACTGTTAAAATCCTGCTTTTATAGGCTGCTGTAATTATTGTGACTGTGTCAATGTTGATATGGTTATATATTTTTTGACTGACAATATGGTGATGTTCCTGTTGTCAGCTTGTAAGTTTTGTTTTTTCCTCCTTTTAAGGCACAATCTCTCTGTTACTTGTAGGAAAGCACACCCTAGCCGCCCCAAAAAAAAATAAAGAATAAAAAATTCTTATTTGAACATAGGTGGTGATCTCCAATAATGCCCTCACCTTGTAAAGAATCCCACAGAATTGAATAGATTTTCTATTGCCAAGCCGAAGTTAAAAATTAAAATGATTTCTTATGTTTAATGAGGGGTGATTCTTTTAGGTCAGGCGCACGGGACCCCCTTATGCGTCCGGCCATGGGATCCATCCAAATATATTTTTTTTGGACTTTTTTTTAGAAATATGTAGAGCTAGGTGTATTTAACCTATAAACCAAGTTCTACCTTTTTGGATGTTTTTCTACATGTTTATTTACCCTATAAATTAAGTTCTACCATTTTTTGATGTTTTTAATTAATTTTTAAACACAGTGGCATTTTTCTAAACCAGATACTTCTAATTCTATCATATTTCTAATTTCTTCTAATTTGTTGACTGATGTAGGACTTCCTAAATGATCTATGTTATTGAGTAAATCAATAGTCTCAATTGATTTATTTAGATTGTTAATTATATTTTCTAATCTGGTAATTGCTTCGTGTTTTAATTCTAAACTATTCATTCTTTTTAGAAGTTCTCTTAGTTCGCCTACTATATCGTGAGCATCATACCAATCCATAATTGTGAGAATAAGTTAAAGAGCTACGGCTAAGTGGCTCACCTTTGTAATGCTAAGTTAATGGGTGGTTAAGTGGTTTGCGGAATTTTTCATATTGTCTAATTTTCTCTTAAATGCTTCTATCTCATTTTTAAGTTCTATGATTTCATCATCTAGGCTATCTTTATGATCTAATAATCTATTATATATTATTTTTTATTATTTTGTTCTTTTCTGCTATTATACCTGCTAATGTTTTGCAAATATAAACAATATTTTTAAGTATTGAAAACATTTTTAGGTCAGAGTTGGTCCCTTAATAGTTCGAATTTTTTCAAATTAAGTGGAGTATCTTATGAGAGTGGGCTATTTCAGGCATAGTATATTTTATCCTTCATTTGATGATTTCTCCTTTGTGGATTACTTCTTTTAGTTTTACTGTTTGTTTATCACTCCTAAATCCCTTCTTCTTTCGCGTCCATCTTTTACAGATAAAAACTCCAACCCTAATGGGCAACACATGCCTCTCAACACGGGAATTACGGATAAGCTGTAAAAGGATTAAGATCTACTTCTTGAAGTTAGGATTTAGTTATAATAAACGGTTTTCAAACCAAACATTTTTCATACCAACAAAGAATTAATCAATCAAGCAGAAAGACATATATACTAGGGGCCCGAAGGCGCCCTTTAGTAGACTACTCCATACTTTGAAATAAAATATTCAAACTTTGTATTCAAATGTAAACACTTACAAACTCTGGGAGGACTTGCAAGATGAGGGATCTTCGCTTCTATAAGCTCAGTGTGCTTCTCTTTGTGTTTTTCTTCGTTTTTTTTCAATGAGTAAGGACACTGAATTTATAGAGCGCGGAACTCAACTTGGTATTACATGGACTTGAAAAAAAAACTTAAAAGGAGATTCCATCTTATCTTACTACCTCTGCTATTGCGCTATCTTTTTACTGTTTTAGATCAGATGGCATCTTTCACAGTAAAAAGAGGACGCATATTTCTAGCTTTCGGTAAAGAGATTATAATGGAATCTTGTCAGACACAGTAATTACAGATTCGCTGCCAAAAAGCAAGCTGCAACGAATCGCAAAAAGTAAAAAGTATTACATCGGATAAGTTTCACCAGAAGGTGATGTCGCGTCTGTCCTTGTCGGGTCTTGAGCTCCTGCCTCGATCGACGCTCCCGAATGTCTCCTTTACTAGCTGAGCTACAGGTGGAGAGTTCTCAAACTGCTACTGTGAAGATTAGACTTCCATTCTATTGGCTAGATTGTGGGCTAGATTGTGGGCTTCTACTCCATCATAGCTTTCTCCCGAATCAGAATGAGGAGAATGTGGAACTACTATATCTGGAACTGATGCACAATTGAAATCACCAATTTCTAAAGTCGTCTGATAAGCTTTAACATGACTTAAATGTTCTATTTCCCCATGATCTAAACCATAATTGCTAGAAAATTCATGGCCTTGATATCTTGTATAATTATCTAGAGAATATACTTTTAGATGAGGTTCTTCTGCTACCAAGAAAGAAAAGACTGAATATGTTTTCCCATAATTGGAGGCATACTCGAACTGTCGTCATGCTCTAATTCTCTCTGTAGTGGTTTTTCCATCTTCTATTTCTGCTAAAGAAAATGATTCTTCCATTGGTCGGCACTGTATAGGGTCTGCATTGTTGAATCCTCTTACTAAGACATAATGCTTTGCTGGTATTGGTATCTTATTGAAAGAAGGAGGAATGCTTTGGACTTCCATATTAACAAATCCATTTCTACAACTCAATATCAGATGCCTTGCTACTGATGCTAATCTCCATGATAATTTTTCTATTTCTTGAAGCTGACTTTCATGTGTTATGATTATTCTTGCTAACACTCGTTGTTCCCATAGTTTTTTCAATCCAAAACTTTCTATCTTATCTTCTATCTTCAGATTCAGCTGCTGGAATCTTGACAAGTCTACAGAACAGCGATAAATAAAAAATCCTAAACTGCATTGACAGTGAGGCTCATTCTCGTGAGATTCATGCTGATAAACCTTGAGTACTAAGGCCATGCCATTTGGCATTTGGTCCATATTTCTGGCTAAAAAGCTGAGCATTTCTTGAATTGCTACCTGTCTTTTTATTTTTTCTTCTCCCAACATTCTAAGTATTTTTCCCTTGACTTCTTCTATTCTTGGTGGGAAGGTACTTCAAAAATCATTCTAATCATTCTTCAAGCTCTCTTTTTAACAATACTATTTCTGTCTCTTTTTCTTTCTTTTCATGCTCTAGTCTGAGATATGCTTCTAAAGAAGGGTTTTTGATTGCTGATAAGGAAGATGGCTGGGGTTTTAGAGTGATTTGAGAAGTGGAAGTTGTAAAGGCTTGTTCATTTTTATCGGACAAATATTGGGCTACTATTTGTAATATGTTTTTGTAATGAGGTTGATTTCTGGCTATCCAAAGATTATCTAAAAGCACATGGTCATCTGTTGAAAGGTGAGAGTTTGAAGGTACTCGAAAATGCAGATTGGACCCATGTGGTATAATGGGAATAGCAAATATTGGGTGTAAAGGAAACTGGCTGTTTTGATTAGGGTTTAGGTGAAGAGGATGATAAGTTGGGTTTGGCCTTAAAGGATAATTGGGTTGTCTTGCCATTGCTGCAATGAAACATAAAACTTTGTTAACTTTGATTAGTACATTAATAATACTACCTCTCTTGTATTTTTAATTATACTAATGTAACTGCTATTCTTACTTGCTATTTGATTGTTATTTCTATACTACTAACAAATATCCTTTTATTGTAATTTCTAATTTGCAAATCTTTTAAAAAGTAATTACTATTCTAATCTTAATTTCTACAAGTCTTATAATAACTGGAAAGTATCATACTAATTTAACTTCTAGCTAAATTAACTTCTAATCATATTAACTCTTAATCATACTAATTCATACTAATTTAACTTCTAATCATATTAACTCTTAATCATACTAATTTATACTAATTTAACTTCTAATCATATTAACTCTTAATCATACTAATTTAACTTCTATCTATGTTATTTTGTCACTGCTGACTGCTCTTGAAAGGAAATCTGCAAGAAAATTGTTAGTGCCTTTGATATGCTCAAAATTAACTTTTAATCCTTTACCTTGAATAGTATTTATAAAAGAAATCCATCTTTTACTATAAATCTTTCTTTCATTTTTCTTTTTGTAAAACTGAACAATAGCTTCGCAATCTGTTCTTAAAGAAAATTCATTATTGAGATATAATCTAAATCTATCTAAGGCATTTATTACTCCTAAGATTTCATAATCTAAACTAGTAAGCTATTTTCACTTTGGCTAAACTTTCCTGAATCATATCGACTTATTTCTTCTAATGTTGAATAGCTTTCTTTATGAGATCTCACTTTTAATACTGCGCCCCATCCTAATTCACTTGCGTCTACTTCTACTATTTTGTATTCCGATTCTAAAGGTAACTTTAGCTTTGGTAAATTTTTAACCTTTTCTTTTATATTTTGTACTAACTTTACATCTTCTTGATTAAAATATCTTTGCCCATTTTTTCCTGTTTTCTTGTATAAATAATTTGTGCTTTTATGTAAATTTGGTATAAAATTTCTAGCATAATTTACTAGACCTAAAAATTTTTGTAATAATTCTAAAGTTTCTAATTTGTCTGGCATTTCTAAAAATTTTTGGGAAATATGAGGCTGTAATTCTATATACCCATTTCCTATTTTTTGTCCTAAAAACTCTATATATCCTTTAGCAATTTCTAGTTTCTTTTTTGATATTATAATACCATTTTCTATTATTAATTTAAGAATATTCTCCACATGTTTATAATGTTCTTTAAGGGTTTTACTTGCTATTAAATATCATCTATATATACAAATACATATTCTAAATTCTTAAATATTTTATCCATTCTTCTTTGAAATATACTTGGTGCATTTATTAATCCAAAAGGCATTACTAACCATTCATAATGTCCTACTGGTGTAACAAAGGTTGTCCATTCTACTTGGTTTGGATCCATTCTAATTTGCCAATATGCACTTTTACAATCTATTTTACTAAAGTACTTTCTGTCCTGTATTAAATTTATTAAATTATCTTTATTTGGTATTTTATAACCATCTTCTATAGTATTATCATTTAATCGTTTATAATTTATTACCATTCTAGCTTTTCCTTGCTTTTGCTCACTATGATTTCTTACTAAAAATGCTGCACTTCTATGTCTGCTATGGCTTTGTCTAATTATTTTTAGCTTTAATAGTTCTTCAATTTGTTTATTAAATTCTTGTTTATCTTCTAATTCTCTAGTTCTTATGGTTAATTCTGGATTTATTATTTCTAGGTGAGCAATTTCTTTGTTTTTAGCTCAATGTTTCTGGGAATCTTCTCCTATAATCTGAGCTTGTTCTGCTAATTGTATTACTTATTTGTAATCTAAGCTTCTGGTTAATTCTGGTTTTATTTTAGTTTAATAAATACACCTAAAACTATAAACAAACGGGTTTTTTGGCCGTCCGCACGGCTGCCCCCATGCGCCCTGCCGTTCCCGAACACCCCTCATGTTTAATACTTTGAGAGATACATTGTATGCGTTACCTCATTGAAAGAGTTATGCTTGAAGAGGGGAATTTGCATTTTCAATCCTCTGACTATGCATATTTGTATTTTAGGCCCTAACAGAAAATTTTGATTTCTTTGCATTTTAAATCCTAAGCCTTGATGGTGTTAAAATCCACCATTAAACTAGAATAAATGTCGAAAACGCTTCCATAAAAATAGCCCGATGTCTAATCAAAATACTCTTTGAAAACTAAGTGGAATGTAAAAATAAAAGTGCTATAATTAACCACGGAATATTTGCATGAATGTTAATAAAAATAACTAAAATAGGAAAGGCACGGGCATCGTATAAAATTAATAAAAACAGGACCCAATTGATTCAATACTAGATTTAAAAAAAGGGCCCGTCAAAATGAAATAAAAAGAAAACAGAAAAGCGTGCGTGTGTGTTTTGGGGAGGGGGGGTGTGCGCGTATGAAGATCAGAAATTGAAAGTAATTTCAACCGGAAGGTAGTAGAGGAGAAACGACCGCGATTGAACCATGCAGGCGGCTGAAACCACGATTAACTGTACCACCATAGCTATCTGATGGCCGGAGGTAGCACCCCATTTGCTGGTCTGTCGTTGTTATGGTTGTGTAAAGTAGAGGAGAAGAAGAAGGTGGTGGGAGTAGAGAAGCGAGGGAGATGGAGAAACAGCTGACGGAAAGAGGAGCTGATTTAAAAGGCTTATCGGTTATTGCACCTGGAAATTGATGATGCTGTGAATACTCTGCATAATCACTCGCAGATGTGAACACTGCTGCTGCTGAGATTTTGGGAGTTCGACTGAATGGCGGATGCGTTTGGAGAGTTGGCAAAAGGCGAAAAACGGGTAGCTGGCAAAATGGGAGTCGGTGGCCAAATTCTGATGTTCTGGAAGTTGAAATGGGCAGAATTGATGAATAAAATTTGCTGTAGGTGAGAATCGTTCAAAACTTGAACAAAGCAGCCATGGCTGCTTTCGATTTTTTCGAAGATGAAGGTCTTGTTTGGTGCTCTGCTTGTGGACGGTGATTTGTATACATGCAGCAAGCGTATATCATCCGAACTATTAAATCATCATATAATTCGAATCCAAATATTTTGATAGGCTAACTAATATTTTTTTGTAACACTCCGCTCTTGAGGTTCCATGGATATGGTATATTGGGTCAAAGCTGAAAATATCCTAATAAAAAAGCTCTCTTGAGATGGAAATTAATACTACAATGCAAAACTATATAAATTTAACTAATACATGTCAAGTCTACTTCTCGTAGAGTCATTAGATATATTTGGTGTTCATCATTAATACAAATAAACATTATAAGGTAATTTTAATAAAATTTAAACTTCTTTATCCTTTATCCTGTTAGTTTTACCTTTTTTGCACGTTGATAGAGGTTCTATTTAACATTATATTCTCATGTTTCCACTGAAAACAAAATTATATGAGTTAAAAGCTCAGTAAGTAAATTTTTTTAAAAAATTCAATTTTCAATTATTTTAAAATTTTAAAACAAAAATGATATTTATATTACCTTTTATGCAGAACAATTAAATTATTAAACATCTTTATGCTCGTGCATGCATATGTTTGTTGTAAATCATGCATTTATGCTGTAAGCATCGCTTGTACTTGCATGTAGCTGTGTTATATATTCATGAGCTAATTTATCTTCTTTTGTAGTCTTCAGGTTGCTACCCATGTTCTACGATACGACTTTATTACTTTGCGGCAAACCCAATATGCAATTATGCATCATGCTCATGCATTATGATTAATGTACTCCTTAAATTTACTGCTTAATATAATTAAGGATGTTTTGAAATAATCATACTCATACTTGAATAAATCAACTTAAAAGAAAGTTCCAAACTTAATAAATAATCACATTTCTTAAGAAATCATAATATCCAAAATAATATTTTCAAAGTCATGCTTGGGTAAAGTTTATTTACCTTTAAGTAAGCTTTGAACCTCCGTTTTTTCCAATATCTCGAAGTAGCTTCATGTCTCTCTTCCTTTGAAAGCTTCTTCTCATTCCTTCATCTTTGTCTTTGTTTCTTGACCTTTATCTTGTTTTCAACGACGACAAACCTATCTCCATTTTTCCTCTTATACTAATGGAGTTGCTAAACGGTTAAATAAATTCCACTATTTTTTAAAAAAGTCTTTGCCATTAACGATGTCTATTACCATTTCCAAATTATTTCAAGCATTTTTATTTTATTTTATGTATATCTTCATTTTTAATGTACAAAAAATGTATGTTGATGCATTAAATGCTTGTAGGTTGATTCAAAATTTTTCAGTAATTAAAAAAATTTTATGAAATCATTACACTTAGAGAATTTCACATAAAACTTGTAATTAAATATAACTTTTATTGTAAAAGATGAAATAATATTATATAAATAAATA
>JAXCLR010000081.1:55345795-55358395 GCA_035584095.1 Annona squamosa
ATAAATTTAAAATAAATAGGTTAGTTGTATTGGTAGTTGTGTAGAAATGATTGAAAAGTAGGGTTGTTGTATAGAAACATGTGTAAAAAATAATTAAAAAAAAAGTAGTTATGGAAGGTGAAAAGTTTTAGATTGAAAAGTTTTAACTTGACAACTTTTCTAAATTGCCAAACACACCCATGGTCATATTTTTGTAATTTTCTAAGACATTTTTAGATTAAATACACCTAACTTTAATTGTCTATAAAAACTTTTAAAAATTTAAAAATAAAAAATGGGTCCCACAGTTGGACGCATGGGACCTCTCATGCTGCCGGCCACATTCGATCACCTCTTATATATATGAGGAATAATCATGTTAGCCCGGATTAAATAAATATCTCGCTTAGCCCCACGTTAAAAAACTCATTAATAACATATTTTATAATTTTGTCTTCATACACTTGTTTATCTAAGTGTATTTAACATATATGTATGAGGACCCACATGTACTTAAATATATTAATATTTTATACAATCATTTATCCACATATAAATTTTATAGCAAATGGTTAACATATTAAAAAATAACTTTCAAGTTGTTATTTACATCAAACTATTTTATTACGTGGAATTTGTACAATTTTCATATGAGGTCCATATACATATCCAATTAGGATGAAAATTGGTATGATAATATAATATATAATTTAAAATAGAATGGATACAGTAGATCATAATTTATGATTATGTGGGGTCTATTTTGAGGTAGCTACATCTTAATTTTGGTGCAGTGAAGATATACATATATATATATACATAGAAAAAGAGAGAGAGAAAGAGAGATTCAGGTACAGTTTCACTGCACAATAATTACGGTGCAGATATCTCAAAATAGGCCCTGCATGATCATAAAATTATAATTTACCTCACCCATTGTATTTAGAATTATGTATTCTATTATCATACCAATTTTTCTTCCAATTGGATATGTGTGTGAAACCCATCTAAAAATGGTACAAATTATATGTAATAAAATAGTTTGATGTAAATAACAACTTTAAAGTTATTTTTCAGCATGTAAATCATTTGCTATAAAAGTTATATATAGATAAACGATTGTATAAAGTATCAATACATTTAAGTACATATATGACCCATTTTGAGACAAATACAACGTTAATTATGATGGGGTTCACTGCACAAGAAAAATTCTCATAATATATATATATATATAAGAATCCACCATGTGCAAACAAATTGCACCATAATTTCGGTGCAGTTCACTGCAAAATGAGCCACATACATATTAAAATGTAATAATATTTATATAATCATTTATTCACATAAAAATCATACTTTAGATGGTTTAGATGTTGAAAATATCACTTTAAACTTGATATTTATATTTATTAAACTATTTTATTGCGTTAATTTTGTACCATTTTAAGATGGGGCATATACGTATGTTGGATTTGAATGAGAATTGACATACTAATAAATTGAATAATTCTAAATATAACGGATGGAGTGGATGTTAACTTCATGATCATGTGAAACCCATTTACAATGGACTGCACTTGATAATTTTCCTATATATATATATATAGGAAATTGTTATAGTGTACGTGATTGCACCATATAGTCTTTGACCGTGGGCCTCACATGAGCATAAATAGAAAGTCTACTCTGTCTATTGTATTTAAAATTATTTACTTTATCAGCATGCTAATTTTTCATTCAAATTCAACATAAGTATGGGTCTTATTTTAAAACAATACAAAATTAACGTAATAAAATTATTTTAACATAAATATTCATTTTAAAGTGATATTTTTAACATTTAAACCATTTAAAATATAATTTTTATATAGGTAAATAATTCTATAAAGTATCATAACATTCAAGTATGTGTGGGCTTTTTCAAAAAAATATTTGTGGGCCCATTTTTAAGCAGCCTACACCATAATTACGATGCAGTTCATCTGCAAAGTAGCATACCTCATATATATGTAAGAACCCTTCCTATACACATCGCTGCAATGTGGGTCCCACGTATATTAAAATATAACAATATATTATACAAGCATTAACTCATATAAATTATTTTATTATGGTTGTGTTTGGCAATTTAAAGAAAATGTTAAACTAAGACTTTTCAATCTAAAATTTTTTACTCTCTATAATTACTCTATTTTAATATTATTTTTTTACATTTTTTTATGCAACTACCCTATTTTTTGACCATTTTTACATGACTACCTACACAACTAACCTATCTATTTTAACCTTATTCTCTTTATACCTCATCATTACCGCTATCATATCACAACATTTCCTTCCAATTTAACAACTTTTATACTGAAAACTTTTCATTTAAAAGTTTTATTCATTTTCATACACATCTGATATTAATTTTGCACTAGTTTAAGCAGAAGCTCGCGCACAAGGTTGATTGGGATAAAATTTGTTATATTAATAAAGTGAATAATTTTAACTACTATGGTTGGGGTAAATTTTCTATTCATAATTAAGTAGATCACAGAGTGAATGGACTACATAGTGCAATCACATGTACTAGATTAATTTCCTGTATATAATATGATTGTGTACAATGTTTTATTACTTATATATGTAGCACTCTAGTATATTTTTCATGATTTTTTATTATTTTATTTTTTGCAGGCCCCAATATTTAGTTCATATACCAATCTTTTGGAATAGTATATATTTTTTATAAAATAAACAAATCTAAAAATGACTACATTTTTATTTTTACAATTTTGAAAATGTACAATGATTCAAAAATTAGAAATTTTGGTATTTAACTAACTACATGCACACCCACAAAAATTTGGAAAAAATTAGAATAAAAGATACATGAGGTTAAGTAGAGTGTCCGCTTCTATGAAACCCATCTTCTATATAACTTCATTCGTTTTTAATATTTTAATCATCGATGAAAAATTCACTTCATTTATTATAATTAGTATCATTTATATTACCATGAAAATCCTTTCATCTGTCTATTTTCACTATGTATAGGCCTATCTACAAATGTATAAAATCAACATAATAAAAAATTTTACTGCTAAATATCAAATTTAAAGTTATATTGCCAATATTTAAATCATCTAAGATATCATTGCTAAATTGATAAATAGTTTTATAAAATATTATTATATTATAATACATGGGTAAATGGATTCAAGCGTTTTTCATAATTTACACAAGAATATATATATATTTTTAACAAATGTGACCAATACTCACTTGATTTGGATGGAAATTGATATCTTAATTAAAGAAACGATGTTAAAATAATAAATAAATTGAATTTTTTTATCAAAGATTCAAATCTTAAATTTTGAAGGGACTATACTGAATCTATTATTTATAATTTAGTTACATATAAACAGAGCCCATTAAGTAATAACCCATCGGATAGGATCATAATCTGCATATATAGATAATCATCCTATACACTCGATTGTTGCTTAGCTAAGTAACAAACTTTGTATATTTTATGTATTATTTATTTTTATTTTTTTATGTAACCATGTGTACTTAGTTAATGTACTTATCATTGCGGATTTTTTAAAATAAAAAATGTTACAATTTTGGTATTTTTATTTTGAAAGGATTTTATTTTTCATTTTTGTGCGGATTGTTACTGGCCTGCGCATGTGATCCGGCTAACCTGGTGAGTGAGATAGCCTTCAGCGCCGTTTTCTGGGCTTAAAGGTCAACGTGGGATGGCTTACTAGGCTTGGATCTGGGCCTAGTCTGGCTCAGCTCACCATTCGACCTTTTTATCTTTAAACAGCCCACGTTTCCCCTTTCAAGAGCTCAAATTTGCTGATTCTGAAATCTAATTGCACTGAAAATTTTAAAGGCATACTCTTAAAGCCATGCTTTTCAATAGAGTCAAAGGTTAAAACTAAACACCACTTATATCCTCTATTTAAATTCACTTCTAATTTAAATAACCACATGTAAACCCTGTTCAATATCCGGAAGATGTTTTACAAGGTTCAAATTAACATTTTCATATTTACGTTTTCTAATTTTTTAAAATTCTTTTCTTAAAATACAGTATCACGACTACCATATCGTCTAATTTCAATTGCCAACTCTTGAGATCCTGAACTCAAACTGAGCTGAAATTTTGTGGCCATTTGAAACATATTCTCTTGAAAACTTAAAATCAATTTGCTGTAATTATGTTCAAAAATACGTTTATTTCATGATTTTGCTTTTATAAACTTCTCTGCGGTCAGAACTTTCCTTTTTCAAAATTGCCTATAAATTATAATTCTTAAGATCTCAATAACTGTACCGCCAGATGCCCGAAAATTATTGACGCTAGGAGTAACGTAAGCATCTACGATCAAGGTTTCGTATTGTATAAACTGAGAAATTGAAAAGAAAGGTACGTGAGTCGATGTGCTTAGAAACATATGAATAGCATTACTGGGAAAGGGTTTTGGCTTAGTATTGGAAAATTCGGGTCACGGCATGGAAAGTTTATTTTCCGTTTTCTGAAGTAATGTCTACCCTGTTAGCAATATTGTTAGATTTGTACTTTGAAGTTTAAATATTATAAATATTTACTTGGGTTTCAGTTACAAACACAAAGAAATCGAAGAAAAAAAAAAAAAAAAAAGATTGAGACTGCATGCTTCCAGTTTCTCTCATCTCGAGCTTCTCTTCCTCTTTGCCTCTTTTCATCTTCTTTTCTTTCTTCTGTCCAGCACCTTCCAGCCGGAAAAATCCCACCATGCCTTGCTCCCTTGCATCCGTCTGTTGATGACTTGAGGATGGTCATCGCACCAACAAGGGAAGCGTGAATGGTTACCCTCCCCCTCAATTTTTTACCATTTGCCCTACGTTACACGTTATATGAACGAATTTATGACTGAGTCTAGGCAACGAATTTTACTATTTACATCAAATAATGATTTGAGAGCGATAAAAAATTTCCGATTTGTCAACCAATTATTTGCAACGACAGCTCACCACTAGCGACAAAAATTTGCCCTCATTACGCATGATGGTTTATGAGCAGCAAATCTGATTGTTTGCATTAAATAGTCATAGTATTAAGGCATGTAAGCGAATAAGTTTCTGCAACCATGTAAAAAATTTCATTGAAGTGTTACCAAAAAATTACATCGAAGTGTTACCAAAAAATTACATCCACAGTAAAAAAATCAACTTTTTACGATAAAAAATTTGTTCGAAAAAAATTAAACTTTTTTGTAGTGAAGGGAATTTTTCATTGGTCTTAGAAATTTTTTTTCCCAACCAAATAAATATTTCTTTATAAGTGACTACATACCACAAAGCATCTGCGACAAAATTACAATTTATAGCAACAATTTTAATTTTGGCTATAAAAGTTTGATTAAAAAATAGTTATTATAGTAACACTACAAGAATTTTCAGTTAGTAATGAAATTTTGCATGGAAACTATTTTCATATCATTACTAAAAGATTAAATTCTCATGATAAAGGTTTATGCGTAGCAATGAATTTATTCATTCACTTTTAGGAATGAATTGGTGACAAATGCATATGACTGCTAAAACTTTAGCAAGAAATTCTTAGCTTTTAGCAATAATTTGAGTTCGTTGCTAAAACTTAATTTTTTTAGTGACATCAAATTTACATAACCAATTCCAAATGTGGGAAAAAGATGCGACGGAAACATCAAATAACTCACGCCGCTGTTAACGAGCATGCAACGCTTTAGATTAATCAACAATAAAATGGCATGAACGAACAGATTGAAGAGGCTGATTACCTTAAGAAAGGTGGAAACTGTCGGGCTGAAGATTGCATTAGGGCGAAAAATTGAGGGCATGGTGAGGAAGAAGCTTCGTCCGTATAGGACGGGTGAAAATAGAGTGGATATTCTCTCATTCTTTCCCTTATTCAAAGGGCAATTTGCGCATTGGTCTTTCTGCATAATGATATGTATGTAGCCATTATCCATCTATCATCAATGTGGGGGTAATATGCAACTTTAGTAAAATTATATAGAAGTAATATGCAATTCTTGAAACTATGCATGTATATTTGCAATTAGTGTTAAACTATATTAGTATATCTGCAAATTACACTACACATATGCATTGGCCTTTGTTTTCTTTTGATTTGCGCGTGTAAATGGTTGATCATAGCTAGTTGAGGAATTGTTAAATAGTAAAGGAGTTGATTATGAGAGAACTAGATATTTAGACAGTCCATCTTTTTCTCTTTCGAAGAAGACAACAAAGTCTTGTTCTAAACTCATAAGTTGCTAGTAAAGCTATGTACTTATATGGCTCCACTTCTACGGCTCCACTTCTACATCACTTGACTTGCCCAATTATTTATAGGGCTCTACTTATATGTCACTAAACTTTACCTATTTATGACTACGTGTTGTATTCCAATTGGTTATGTCAGTGTCTCTTTTTCTTAGTCAGTGCGGTATCAAATGGCCATATGGGAGCTTTTGTGGCTCCCCATTATTTGGTAAGAATTTTGTCTCTAAAGGTTCTAGATGAGATCTTGTTATCTCCAATAGAAATATTTGAAAGTATGTGGTCTTTCTATTTCAAATTGTAAGAATGTCTTAAAGCTTTTTTGTAATACGCATTGAGATGACATAAATATACTCCAATAAAAAAATTTACCTACTTAGATGATGATGTAAGGTCCGTTGTCCTATTTCGTTTTGAATCATTTGTTTAGTCAAGAGACAGTTTAATCCAAATCAAGCGTTTGTATGGGCAAGAGGTGTAAATAGGCGCCCGAACATGACTAACCCACCCTGATTTATAATAGAATTGTGTCAGACATTTTAAAGAAAATAAATTATATAATCTAATTTGAACTGACCTAATTTCATTGGTTTGGGATGAATGTTTGTAAACCAAACCCAATTTCATATAGTAGTGTACCATATAATAAATTATTAATACATAATTTTACATTATCATTTAATACCTAGGAATTAACTAGATATTATTGCTTTGAAATAAAATTATTTAGCAATTATATCATTATATAAGTCATAAATTGAAAAGTATTCTTATAAAAAGGATTAATTTTTATTCTTTCATATCAATTTATGTTTCAAAATAGATTTAATTAAGAAAAATATTTTTAAATATTATATAGTTATTAACTCAATTTCTAACCCGAACCGAACGGATTTCTTTCGGGTTCAAATAGGATTGGATTAAGGTATGAAAATTAGGGTTAAAAGTAGGATTGAGTTGAGATTTTATGAAATAAGTTAGGGTTATGTTTGTCTCAACCCAATCCAATTTACACCCCGCGCATGGGCATCATCTAAAAAATGTGTAAAATAATTATTATATGCATTTTAACTTATTTAAAAACTATATTTTCAATATTTTAACGGTCAGAAACATCATTTTTATGTGGGTCATAAATAATTTTATAAATTATTATTTTATTGTCATTGCCATAATTCTTATGTGAATAAATTTTTTTATAGATTATTATTATATTATGATGCATATGAGAATGGAGTTAAACATTTTCCATTATCTTCACATAAATATGTACATATATATCAAACAAGATTAAAGTTTGTTATTTATTCCATCGTCAAAAGGGGCACTAACAGTTCATTTTTTTTCATCAAATAAAAGGGCACTAACCAATGGGTCACGCTTAAAATTCCAAGTGTCCGGTCCCCTATATTTATATGTCCGTGCTTCACACATATATGCATGTGTTTCACCATTTTGTAGAGCAGCAAATGCTTGTTTTCATGCGCCTGATTAATATTAATTACTTTATACAGTTCTTTTCTTAACTTCTCTAACTCACACATTATTCAAATATAATCATTTATTATTTTTATAATAAAATATAACTATTTATCGAAACTAAATATAAAATCCTCAAAATTAGACTGCTTTTTTTATCATTAGATGAGGCGGGTGGGTCACATTTGATAGGTTGGGAGACGACGGGCTTCCTTGTGCATATATATATATATAGGATTCTGTTCCGGTGCAATGACAACAGCGGTGCAATGGGCCCAAAATGGGCCCCACATGATCATGAAATCATGATCTACTCCACCCATTGTACTTTGAATAATGTATTGTATTACCATACCAATTTTCATCCTAATCAGATACTTTAAAGTTGTTATTTACATCAAATTATTTTATTACGTTGGATTTGTACCATTTTCAGATGGGGCTCATATACATATCTGATTGGGATGAAAATTGGTGTGGTATTTGAATACATTATTCTAAATACAATGGGTGGAGTAAATCATAATTTCATGATTATGTGGGGCCCATTTTGGGCCCACTGTACCGCTGTTCCGGTGCAGCATCACTGCATCGGAATAGTTCTCATATATATATATGGAAAATATTCAAGTGCAGCGCTACTTCATCATAATTACAGTATAGTGGTGTTGAAACAGGCCCCTTATGATGATAAAATTATAATCTACTCCACCTATTATATTTAGAATAATGTATTCTATTACCATATCAAATTTCATCCCAATCAGATATATTTATAGACCCCATCTGAAAATTGTACAAATTCGATGTAATAAAATAGTTCGAAATAAATAACAACTTTAAAGTAGCTTAAAGTGGGCCTGCTTCTATGTAACCCAGTTACATCGAAACAAATCTATGTGACCCCTTCAAAATTTATGATTTTGATCCTTAATGAAAAATTCGCTCTATTCATTATATTTAACACCATTTGTTTATCTAGAAGACTAAGTTTCATCCCAATAAAGTATGTTTATAGGCTACATTTGTTCAAAAATATATATATTCATGTGTAAATTATGAAAAATGTTTAGATCTGTTTGCATATATATTAGAATGTAATAATACTTTATAGAATGATTTATTCACATAAAATAATATTTTGGATGGTTTAGATACTGAAAATATTACTTTAAAATTGATATTTTAACATTTTTTATAATTCACATATAAATATATACATTTTCTAACAAATGTGGCCCATAAACATACTTCATTGGGATGAAACTTGATCTCTTAAATAAACAAATGATGTTAAATACAATAAATACATTAAATTTTTCGTTAAAGATCAAAATTTTAGATTTTAAAAAAGTTACATGAGTCTAGAAGCGGAGTTCATATATACATACATATATATATATATATATCTATAAATAACCCGGTTAGCCATATATGAATCATGTATGAATCAAGAGACACTTAATACCATCTAAAGCATATAATAAAGTTTGTCTGGCGTCTTGTTCTTTCAAAGAAGAGTTTAGGATTTTTCCTAAATTAACTACTGCATTTGATACTAATTCTAGATATATTCACTACATTTTGGAAATTTCAGACACACTCACTACGTTTGTATATATTCCTAAAAATGTCCATCCTGTTAAAGGCCATTAAGTAAGTTAACAGTTACTTAACAGTTATCTGTTTAAATGTTGGTTACAATTTTCTAAATCCCAAAAATACCCCTAGTTTAAAATAATAAAAGATGAAATTAAATGAAATGGGAATACAATTAGAGCTTTCAATATTTAAAACTCTTGTGCAATTAGGATAGCGGTGTGTTATGACATTCAAAATTTTGAATCCAATTTTAAATTTGATGGATATATTGATAATTTTACAAATGGACTAACGACGTTAGTTAACGTTTGTAACAGAGTGAGTATTTTTTGGGAATACATACAAACGTAATGGGTATATTTACTATTTTTGAAACATAATAATTTGGAATTAAGGTCAAACGTAGTGGATATATTGGGAAAAAAGCCATGAATACAAAAATGGATAAGGTGAGCACCAGCATGAGTTTCGATGGTGCTTTTCTGTAGGACATAACCTTGTCTTTTTTTTTTTTTTTCCCCTAGCTCATTTGATGATAATGTGCAGTCCACTACAACCCATTGTATTTAGAATAATTAATTTAGCTAGGAGATAAAGTTTAATCCAAATCGAAGATGTCAATGGGAAATTTCGGGAAAATGCGTGAAATAAATATATCAAAAATTTAACTTAGATCAATTTCAAATATATATTTTTAATATGGAAACACATCAAAACATCATTCCTGTTCGTATAAAATTAATTTTTAAAATTGTAATTATATTGAGTTTCATATTGAACAAATTAAAAAGTTATTATTTGTTCCATCATCAAAATGGGCCCAACTAGTGGGCGACACTAAAAATTCGGAGTGGCCTGACCCCTATTTATGTTAGTATTGGGCACGTGCAATAATGCAATATTTGAGACCATCCAAACACTATAAGAAAAAGAGCTTTTAGCCACGGAAAAACTTTTCTTGTATGTATTAATTTACACTATGATATCATTATAATTATTAGGGTACAATTTTGGGTTGAGCTTTTTTATTGGAGTATTTTTATATTACATCTCAGTTCATGGTACAATCAGGCCTTGAAAATAAAAATATATGTTGAATTTTTACAATCGTTTATAAGCATATATGGATAAATGATTTTATATACACTCAACTCTATATGTTTATTAAAAAAAATTTTAAAAATAATAAATGGATTTTTTGGCCGGATGCATGGCTGCCTGTATGCGCCTGGCCACACCCGATCACCCCTCCACATATATATGTTCTCTTACTGTCTTAATATATACTCTTAAGATATATTTTGAATTAATAGGCATATTAGTCATTGAAAATATTTATTCTAAGTTATGTTTTTTAATAATTTTGAAAAATAATGCAATAATTTTCTTTTATTTTTTCAATGTTTTAAATATTTTCAATACAAATGAATTCAAAATGACATACGATATTATTTTTATTTTAAAAAAGTTGAGCATGTGCTCATTCGGTCACTTTCACAAACTTAAGTTAGTGATTTCTTTTAATTTTTATTAAAATTTAATTTAATAAAAAATTTATTTCCATTCTTAACCAATAATTATTATTTTATAAATCAAAGTTATATATACATTAAAATATACTATTTTGATTTATTAATTTTGATAATATGTTACATAATTAAAAATATGACATAGGTATATTTTAAAAACAAAATAATAGATAATTTAATGCTCAACTTTACAACAAACTTAAATTTAACCTAAATTCCCAACCAGAATCCAAGCCCTAAATGCACATGAATCCAAGTTGAACTCAATCTGAACCTAATACACACAATTAGTATTAAAGTTTGGGTTCACTCGAATTCGGTACAACTCCACTTGGCTTTTACCCTTAATTATAACTAAGTCATTTTAAGTCTTTCACAAAAGACTTTAGTATAATTTTTTAAATTTGTCACTAAATGTCATATTTTTAATGACAATTTTTATCACTAAAAATTTACCTTTTGCAACCTCCATTATATTATTGCCACTAAAGCTAGTTTTTTTTTTACTTTTTAATAATAATAATTATTGATGTTACTAAATAAATTGTTTTGTGACAAATAATTTAAAATGTCACCAAAAGTATGCCACAAAATATTAGTTTATTAAAATAAAAATTTTTTACAAAATAAATTCTAAAAAATTAATTTATACAACAAAATTATTGTCACCGCTAGATTTATATGTGTCACACCTGGCCCAATAGTCACGGGTATTGTCTGCTTTGGGTCTTGTGCCTGCCTGGTGTTGTCCTTTTGAGCTCACTCTAAAAGATGTCTCGACTGTTTAATCAGAACCTCCATTTATACCCTAATTTCACTCCTTGATCCTAATCATTATAGGATATTATATCCCCCCTTAGGGCTACAACATTCACGCTAGGTAAGTTACTGCTAGTGCGTTCAGTAGGATATCGAGAGTTGACTGTTGGCCAAGGCTCGACGATACGTAACAAAAATTTATATATATATGTGATGATGTGTATTGGTTGTTCCTCGGACAAGTCTTGACAATATGTAACAAAATTTTATATATATGTGATGATGTGTATTGGTTGTTTATGACTTGATAGAACAATTTTTATTGCCAATAGTATTATTTGGAAAAATTTGTTGAATAAAATTTATTACATAAAAGACATTTTATAGGATAACATATATTTTGTTGCGAAAATGTGGTTTCAAGCAACAAATTTTCATTTTATAGCAAAAAGAGTTGTTGAACATAACGACTTTTCTTGTCGTCTGCGTGAAGGTTCGTCATGGGGAGAGGATGGATTAAAAAGGGGTTTTGGGAAAATTACAAAGCCCCTCCTCCGACTAGTCGGGGGTTTACAAATTGGCTACATTTGCCGCAAAAATTTACTCATGTCTGCATGTGTTAACTTTTCTTGTAGTGATCAGTGTTTTAAAAGCCGGACCGGACCATCCGGTCCAACCGGTCTGACCGTGAACTGCCTGTTGAACGGTTTGGTTCGGCTACAGTTCTTTATTTTTGACGAAAACCGTTCGAACTGCTTGAACGGGGCGGTTGGACCGTAAAAACCTGTCTGACCGCGGTTCGGTTCGCGGCTTTATTTTTTTTTAAAAAGAAGTCGCAGTTTGCGATTTCGCGCCCGCGGAACCGAAAGTCCGAAATCCCCTTCTCGTCTTCCTTTCTTCCAGCACGGCAGCACGGCCCTTCCGGCAGCAAGGCGCTTCG
>JAXCLR010000081.1:55377597-55398400 GCA_035584095.1 Annona squamosa
GGTTTGTTACTTATGTATTTAACAGTTTAATTTTTTTAATTTTTTCAGACTCATATATTTGATTCATGGGTTAATAACTAAACCTTTTTCAATTATTATGTATTTTTATAAAATAAAAAAAATTACACCTATCTCACTTTTTCCAACAGATGAAAAGTGATTAAAGTTTTTTATTTTTATTATTTTGAAAATATACAATAAGCCAAAATTTATAAAATTTGATATATTAACTAACAACATGTATGGCCACATAGAAATGAAAGTTTTAAAATAAAAAATACACGAGGTTAAGTAACAATCCATTGGATAGGCTCATATTCTGCATCTGTACGGGATGATCATACGACACAATTGGCTGTTAGGTAAGTAACAACTTGGTGTATTATATATATTTTTAGTTTTTTATATAGATGATGTGTATTTAGTTGATATATTTATCATTGTGGATTCTTATATATATATTTTAAAATAAAAAATCTTATCATTTTGATATTTGATTTTTCATTTTTGTGAGGATTTTTGCTGGGGCTGGTGCCTGGTGAGCCGCCTAGCCTGTGAGTGGGCTCAGCCTTACTTAGAGGGCTGTACTTTGGACCTGGATTAGTGTTCTTGTCGGGTCTTGATTATAGGGCTTAGAGTTGTCCTGGCTTACTGAATTATAACTGGGCCTAGGCTGGCTCAGTTCACTACTTAATTTTCTTTCTTTCTTTTTCTTTTTTTTTTTTTTTTTTATAGCCTAGTTCAGCATTTTATGGAGTCCGTAATTTTTAACTTGTAAACCAGCATGCACCATGTATAAATTAAAATTTTGAGCTATTAAGGTAAAATAAAATTTCAGGCCATCAAAATTATAAAAATTAGAATTTTATTAATGACCTGAAATTATGAATAGAAAGAAATGGTTATTAATACATAAATGGAGATCAGTTAAAGTATTAATATTTAATTATTAATGGAAAGATAATGGGATTCAAGTTAATAAATTGTAGTAAGTGACTCTATTTAAAAAATTTAAACTATTTAAAAGATTTAAATTATTTATAATGATAAATGGCCATGATTTAATGACTTGAGACTGTGGGTTCAAATTATAATTTTTGAAATTGTATGATCTATGGCATGTAAATATATCATAATATAAATATGTATAAAACAAAAAAAATTGTATGTGAATATGTTAATGGAAGTGGCATGGACGTATAGAGAGCATGGGGTTCGAAATGTTAAATTAATGAATTGAAAATGAAACGGGGTAAAAATTTCTAAAATTTTAAAGTCAACGTTAAGAAATGTAATCTGTTTTGAAATATGGATAGTTACTAAGAATGAAAAGCTAATTTTAAATGTATTTTAGATCATTTATGTGCCATTATTAAACCATTTGACAACTAAAACTTTATGATTTAGAATATTAAGTGAGCTGGACGGAGGGCGCAAACATAGGATAGTAGGATGCATATGATTCTGAGTGTTTGAAAATTAATGTGAATAGTTAATTCTAATACAGAGATGAAATAAAATCAAAAGCCCAAAATGGAATTCTCAATATCTGATCTAAATGAGATGTACTAATGGGCAACCCTACGTAAGGGGGCATTTTATTATATTCAATAAGTTAAACGATGAACTGGAAGAATAAAGTGAAAAAAAATTATGTTTCAATGTAAGAATTATAGAAATTCTAGGATGAAAAATACATGAAAATGGAGTTCAAAATAATTGCCCATCTTAATTGTATAATTATAAATGTCATTTTGACATTTAGATATTAAGTTTGTGTGATTTGGATAAATGAAATATATATTCTAAATTAGAGGTTAAAAACTAATTTTTAATGCCTATATTAGGCTAGAATGCTAATTTGAGTTTGAAAGTGATGTAAAGGAAATTTCAAGTAATGAAACAAATATTTGAATTCCCACAAATTGAATATGTTATTTAATATATTTTTTAAATAATGGATAGTAAAATGAAAGCATATGAAGGATTCAAACGTGATAACTTGGCTAAACAGAATATTTGGACGTAGGAAATTATATAGATAAAATTGATAGTAAACGCTAAAGTCAAGACAAGTGTATATCAGAAAATTTTATTTACTAGAAGCTAAATTAAATAAAAATGAAAAAATTGAGCTGGATTCAATGATTGATGAGCAAGTTCGTGTTAAATTTATGATTTTATATGAGCTTCATTATGCATGCATAAAGTTGGAATGTCAAATTTTAAACTAAAATCACGAAAGAGTGTGAAAAATGATTGAATCCTATCTATCGCAATAGGACGTGGACTGCGCATATAAATTTTAATGGCCAAATATGACAATTGGGAATATATTGATGTAGATAACATGTATTTTTAATGTTTTTTTTTTTTATGAAAAGGAATAACTCTACCCCGACCCCCCCGCACAAAGAAAGGGGTTCGGGATAGAGTAATCCACAGAGTTCATTACTAAGAAATTGTCAGCACATAGTTTCTCTACAATATCTTGTGGGGGGTTTCCCCACCATGACATAGAATTCAAAGTAGAGATAGAAATCATGTCTGCTAAAGCATGAGCCACCGCATTCCCTTGTCTCGGAACATGATGAACCGAAATGTGAGCATTGGCTTTAAGAACCGATCTGATGTCGTCAATGATATGACCCACGGGTGAGAGGATTCTACTATCATTGGACAAGTATTTTTAATGTTAAGACAATAGGAATTGAAAACCGGGCGCATACATCTATTTTTTTTAAAATTGTTTTACAATATTGTTAATCTATATCTATTTAATATGTGTATAAATTTTTACCATTTTTTTACTATTTTTAGAGTATTTTAGATATTTATTTTTCGTTTTTGAAAATCAGTGGCATTTTAGGTAATTTCACTAATTTTTAAAATCAAATTACCTAAAATGCCACTAATTTTTAAAAATCAAAAATAAATTCTAAAATACTCCAAAAATGGTAAAAATTTATACACATGTGAAATACACTTATATTAATAGTTTTATAAAAAAAATTTAAAAAAATAAAAAAGGATGTATGCGCCTCGGGCACTTGCAATCGGATCCCTTGTTAATTAGGGTATTGAAATTATAAAATGCAAGTTTAAATTAATTGATGTGATAATTTTGAATCCATTGTAGTTATATGAAATGAGTTTATAAGTTTAACTTTAATGGGATGGGTTAAGGTATTGCGAGAAATAGTTTGCATATAATATATAATTAATAAAAGATTCGTATACGAGTAAAACGATTCCATACCAGTACAAGGTTCATTAAAGTATTTCATGAAGTGAAATTTTTTTCGAAAGAGTATGTAAGTGAATCTTTTTTTTTTATAAAAGAATTACTCTATCCTAACACCCTTTCCCTTTGAAATGGGTTTGGAGGAGAGTAATCCACGCAATTCATTGCCAAAAAATTATCTGTACAAATTTTCTCAAAAATCTCTTGAGGGGGGGTTTCCCCACCAAGATAGGTGATTCACATCAGAAAGAGAAGCCACCTCAGCCAGCGCATCGGCAACCGCGTTTTCCTGCCTTAGAACATGGTGAATAGAGAGGTGGGCATTTGCAGCGAGGATAGTCTTGATTTCAGAAATAACATGACCCACTGGAGAGGATATCGTACCTTCAGTGAATAGATAGTTGCATAGTAGAAGAGAATCGGATTAAATCTGGACATGACTTAACTTTAGCTGAAGCGCTTACTTGGTTTCCATCAGAAAAGCGTGAGCTTCCATGAGGAGCGGCTCCATCACACCCATCCATCTCTACCCCTTAGCAGCAATGAAGTGCCCACTAGAGTCCCTAATAATAGCCGCAAGACCCGTAACACCCCTATCCTCCAGGTAGCGCGCATCAATGTTCAACTTAAAAGTCCCCGTGGACGGTTTAGTCCATCTATTACCAAGGGGGAGTCCAGAATACTTGCCTGACTAAGGAGTTTGGCCCTCCTAAGTTGCTCAGAATACTCACGGCACCATGCCAAAGTGTTATAAAAAACCGGTAGGGCTCCCTCTTCTCTAAACTTGTTCCTTAGAAACCAGACCCGCCAACAGAACAAAATAAAGAAAGCCAGATCATGAGGTTTGTTTCGACGGGATAATATACTCAACGTTTCAATGACCGAAGGTACAGGAGAATACAATCTTGCTGCAATTCGACCAAACCTCGCAATACTTGCACAACCCAAGAACAAATGATTGGAATTCTCAACCTCCCTCTTGCAAAACACTCAAACAGCGTCCACCACAACATCCTTTAGGGATAAGTTCTGCAACGTTGGGAGAGCATTCTTTAACAGCCGCCATCCAAAAATCATCACCTTGCTAGGGAGGTTTGTCCTCCAAATGGCCCAAAAACAAGATGAGAGACGCGGGTTATCCGTACTCGGAGTAAGCAGCCTGTGAGCTGACTTGATCGAGAATTGGTCATTTGGTTCATGCACCCAGAAGACACAATCCTTTTCATCCCCACGAGGAAGGGGAATAAGCCTGATTTCCTGCCAACCAGCCTTCTCAGGAATGGAGTGAGGGGGAGGGCCCACCTTGACAGCAACTGATTTGAGCCAGACATCTTTGAAGAAACGAATCCTCTTCCCGTCACCAACTCTCCATTTGCATCCCGATTGAACAACATCTCGCGCCTTGAGAATGCTCCTCCACGTGTAGGAATCCTAGGGCGTAGCCTTACAATTCCAGATATCCGAGTTTAGAAAGTATCTTGCCTTTAGCCACTTGTGACAGAAAGAAGTGGTACCTGATGATAATCTCCATACCTATTTAGTAAGAAGGGCATAATTGAAAGGAATGGTATCTCTTAACCCCATTCTACCCGCCCTCTTTGGTTTACACATATCTTTCCAAGCGACCCAGCTCATCTTCCTATTGTCTCCCTTTTCGCCTCACCAAAATTTGCTCAGAATTCCATTAATAGCCTGACAAAAGGACCTAGGAAGCAAAAAGATACTCATGGTATATGATGGGATTGCTTGGGCAACAACTTTGATTAAAACTTCTTTCCCGCCCTAAGATAGAAGACGACCTTTCCACCCTTGAATTCTGTTCTAAATACGCTCTTTGATGCCCTTGAACATTCCTATCTTGGATCTTCCAAGCCTTACGGGGAGACCCAGATACTAGTGGAATTCCTAACCAAGGCACCCAACAGATTAGTCATCTCCCCCCTTTCATAGTTATTCATATTTGTGCTGAAAAAGATTGAAGTTTTGTCCACATTAATCATCTGACCTGAAGAGGAAGAGTATTGGGTGAGGATATCCAATAATGTCCTGATATTATGGTCATCAACCCTGATGAATAATAAAGCATCATCCGCGAATAGTAGATGAGTAAGTTGAGGCCCCCGCAAGTCGATTCTGATTCCATGGAGCGGCCTCTGGCAACCGCACTTGAAATAAGCGCAGACAAACCCTCCACACATAGGAGAAATAGATAGGGAGATAGCAGGTCCCCCTACCTTAGACCTCTATGGGGTTGGAATAGACTGGATTTGGACCCATTCATGTTGACTCTGTACCTAATTGTAGATATGCAGCTTTTGATCCAATTGATCCACACAGGACTGAAGTTCATCGCCCCCATAATTCGAATAAGAAAATCCCATTCGACCCTATCATAGGCCTTTGACATATCAAGTTCAATAGCCATTTCACATCTTCTACCACCCCTTCGCCTCCGAAGAGAATGGATAGCTTTATAAGCGATCAACATATTATCTATGATAAGTCGACTGGGAACAAACACGCTTTGTTCCACACCAATGACCTCATGGAGTGCCCCTTTAAGCCTATCAGTCAGGACCTTAGCCAGAATTTTGTAGACCACATTACACAGGCTGATCGGACGAAAGCTGGATAGGTCTTGCTCCCCGGCCACCTTTGGAATTAACACCAAAGTCATTGTATTTGATTCTCGAATAAGACTATCTTGATGAGCGTGATTACTCTCCTCCATGAATAGTTTACACCACATAAATATCTCCTTTCCCACAACGTTCCAATGCTACTGGAAGAAACCCAGAGACATACCATCCGGCCCCGGGGCCTTCGTTGGACGCATGCCCCTCACCGCTCTCACCACCTCCTCCCAGGTAAAAGGGTTTATCAAATACTGCCTCTGGTTGTTTGAGATTCTCCTAGTGATATGATCATTAACCCAGCTTGCTTCCCCCAGTGACTGATTGAGCATAGATCTCAAAGAAGTATGACACTGCCAAATCCAACCTTTGATCTTGGTCTTTGACCCACCGCCCGTTTGTATCTCTAAGCGCTTCGATATGATTAGACTGCCTGCGATTGGATGCCATGCAACGAAAGAAGTCTGTATTTCTGTCCCCCTCATGGAGCCAATGTGTCTTAGCACGCATACGCCAAAGTTGCTCCTCATCCTTCAACAACAGATTAATTTGAAATTTCAGTTTGCTAATGGATTCATCACGAACGTCAATAGGATTCTGACTCATTAGAACTGAAAGTTCCTTCTGCTTCCACTCAATGGCTTGCCTCAGGTTTCCCCTTTCCTTTCGATTCCACATGGATAGTTCAGTGCTGCAGAACCTAAGCTTCCAGTTCAGCACATCGGCAGCCCTCACTTCCCCCAAAAGTTTCGCCTCCCACACCCTCTCAATGATTCTCTTTGCCTCGGGATCCCAAGCCCAAAATAACTCATATCTGAATTCCCTTGGTGGCCTTCTCAACCCATTTTTAGAATCAAGCATTAGCAAAATCTGGCAATGATCAGAAGTAGCAGTCGCCAAGTTCACAATCCTGGCATAGGGAAATAACTGAAGCCACGAAGCAGTTGCAAGCCCCTTGTCCAGTCTAGCTTCCACTCTCTGTGTTCCCCTTTGATGGTTACTCCACGTCCTAGGCGCCCCCACAAATTCGAGGTCCTGCAGATTACACCTATCCATAGAATTATAAAAGAGATCCATTTGATTTTGAGAGTGAGTCCTCATGCTGCTATATTCATTAGGACCCACAACTTCGTTGAAATCGCCCATGACAAGCCACGGAGAGTTTGACCCGTCGCCCAACTGATTGAGAATATGCTGACTTAGATGACGACAATGTGTTTCTGGATGACCATAAAACCCAGTAAACTACCAACCCATGAAATCTACGTCAATATGATGAGTAGAAAAACTACGAACAGACGCAGGATAGTCATGATTCCAAAAAAGAGCAAGCCCCCCCTCCTAGCCACGGGATCCACACAAAATAGGAGTCAAATCTATTTTTTGTCTTATTCCTTCCATCTCCTTGGTAAACCGCTTGGTTTCACAGAGGAAAACCAATTTGGGACCTTGTTTTCTGACCAAGTCAAGGAGGCAGCGAATTGCACGTGGGTTCCCAAGCTCACGGCAATTCCAAGCTAAAAGGGCCATGTTAGTTGAGGTGGGGATGGGTAACCCCCTCAGCCTCGACCTCCACATGTTCTCCGTTAACCATGTTCTTAGCCCGCTTTTGCAAAATCGTTTGCTCCCCTTGATCCATTTCCCTTCCTCTTTTGGCATTTCCATGAGCCAAAGATACACTTGGGTTTACCAACTTCAAACCCACACCATGCCGAGCACGCTTTTTCCACCGTCCTCTATACTCATGACAACGACGATTAGAGATGACATAAAAATGTAGAAATTTGATCATCAAATGCTTACTTTCTTTGATGCCTAGGTTATTAGTATAAATGTGAGACTTTAATATGGATCAGGTGATAAAAATAAAGCTTAAAAAGATATTCAAGTGTTGATGTGAAGCCTCAAACACATCATAAAATGAAATATAGAAGTGCAATTTTTTTAATGTTGAAAGAGTACAGTGTTACTCTAGAAAACAGATGTGATATTCAGAATATCATTGATTATGACTCCAACTGGAGACATAATAGGTTTGGCCCTATGCACCATTTCCTTGATAACAAAAGAGTCAGTTTTCATTTCCAGCTGCTCGACGTTTAGCTTTCATGCACATTGAGCACCTTGCTTTACTTCCATTGCTTCCGTCGGTATCGGCTCTAGTCTTACCTCCATCCTCCAAACTTTTGTTGCTAAGAAAATCCTGCCATCGTTTCTTAGGATTGCTCCTGAACCAAAACATTTTAATGCCTAATTCTATGCACCCGGGTGTATACACCAATTTTTTTATATTTTTTTCGAAGATTTTTTACAAGACTATTAATATAAGTGTGTTTAAAAAATCAGTAGCATTTTAAAAAATTTAGATTTTTTTTAGATTTTAAAAAATCAATAGCATTTTAAAAATCCAAAAAAATCTAAAAATATCGAAAATGGTAAAAATTAATACAAATATTCAATACACTTATATTGACAATTTCATGAAAAAATTTCAAAAAGTAAAAAAATATATATAGAATCAAGTTCGAAACTTTTTCCTCTAGAGAAGAGACAGTCATCCACTCTTACTTTTAGCCATCCCAGCTAGGTTTTAATCCATCTTGGCACCAGGCCATTATTGGGTTTTCCAATTTGGTAGACATTTGGAAATTCATCTAGAATTTCTCGCACCGTACCAAAGCTTGGTCAAACTTTTCTATTTCTCTTCCACAGTTTGCTTCTATTTTTGAGAGACCATATTCTTCAATACCATAAGATAAATTTATCAAAAGTAACATCAGCATTTTTATATATCAATTGACTACATATACATTTCAATGCCTCCCTTGGAATCCACAAGTCTCTATCTGTTACAAACTGTTTTTTGTCTTGCACGGTAATCTCACAAAAAAACAAATAGATCTCTCTCTCTCTCTCTCTCGCTCTCTCTCTATATATATTTTTTGAACAAAGAACATACAGGGTTCACATCCCAATCCCTCTTCTATTTAGGTTTTCAAGGGTGGGAAGGATGCTTCTTATTAATCTCCAACCAAATATTTTAACGTTAGTAGCTTCGTTCTCCACATTTTCCTATAGATGAGCTTTTGTTGATGACCCACTTTTCTTCATCTCATTCCTATTTTACCTACAATTAAAGATGGGGTAGCTTTAATCAATCTGTATGGTGAGTAGACTTTAAAATTTCCATCTGCCTCAAGTGCCTAATACCAAATGTCCTGTGACGGTTCCTTAGGAATAGGGATATTCTTGATTCTGTTCCACCCAATCTCCCCTACCATAGCAATAATCCCCCCTTCTTCGAAGTTCTGTTACTTTGTTTTATGAAAGAACAAGCCTTTCCATCTTCACTAATGTGTTGTGGGAGGGGATCGGATTATGAGATTCCACCATTTGCCCAATGTCTTTGAAAAAGCCAACCATCCTCTCATCTCCCACCCTCCATCTTCGCCCTCTTACAGAATCGCCCTTCCCCTTATAATGATCCTCCAGGAATAAGAGTTCTTTTGCTTTTCTTTGTATTCCAGAATAGAGAAATTTGGAAAATACTTTGTTTTAAGTACAATTCCACATAGGGATTCATCATTTACCAAAAAGCGCCAACACTACTTGGCTAACATAGCCAAATTGAAAGCTTCTAGATCCTTGAAGTCCATTCCACCTCTTGATTTAGATACAGATATCTGCCCATGCTATCCAGCTCACTCTTCTTTTGCCCACAATTTCTCCCCACAAAAATTTGCTAATGATCCCTTTCATTTCATTGTAAAAATCCTTAGGAAATAGGAAGAGGCCTATCACATAGCTAAGGATGGCTTGGGCCATTGCTTTTATTAGAACTTCCTTTCCTTCCATTGACATCAATTTCTCTTTTCATCCTCGAATCTTCCTCCAAACCCTCTCTTTTATCTTCTTGAAAATTGCTTTCTTAGATCTATCAATCCAAGTCGATAGACTTAGGTAGTTTTGGATTTCTCTATTTCTAGATCCAAGCAGATTTTGCACCACATTCCTCTTATTAGGATCCATATTTATGCTAAAAAAGAATGTATTCTTGTTAATATTCATTGTTTAGCCTGAGCATTCCTTGTAAATCTCGAGAATTTGCCTTAACTTCATGACCTCTTCATGACTTGCTTGAAGGAACAAAAGAGTGTTACTTACAAAGAACAAGTGGGATATCTCTGCGGCCCTAAACAAAACCTTGATGCTACATATGGTGTGTCTCGCTTTTTCTCTGCTAATTAGTATCGATGGCGCTCAACACAAATGAGGAACAAGTAGGGAGAAAGTGGGTCCCCTCGCCTTAGGTCATGACTTGGTTTGAAGGGATCTGTCAGGTAATCATTGATCTTCACTTGGTATGTAATCGTTGCAATGCATCCCATTATCCACTCTATCCATGTTTGGCAGGAATTCATCATCTCATGAAGATAGTTACACTCAACCCTGTCATCGGCTTAGATATGTCGAGTTTCACTGCCACCATCTTCCTCTTTTCTTTTTTCTTTCTTCTTAGGTAATGAATGCCTCATACGCCACTAGCAAATTATTAGATATTAGGCGCCTTGAAATAAATGCACTTTGCTATTTGGAAATAATGTGATCAAGATACCTCTTCATTCTATTGGCTAGCACTTTGAATATTATTTTGTGGACCACATTACATAAACAAATGGGTTTAAATTCTGATTTCTAGTTACTTCCCTTCTCTTTGGAATGAGGACTACTGTTGTGTTGTTCAGTCTTTGAAGTTGATTCAACCATCTTTGCCATTTCCTGGTTTCATGTATTCCCTACATAAGCTAAAAATATCATTTCCAATGTTATGTTAGTGTTTCTGGAAAAATCCAGCAGATAGACCATCTGCACCCGAGGCCTTGTTAGGATTCATATCCTTCACCACTTTCTCCACCTCCTCTTACAGATTGTTGGGTTATCCTCTCAACCCCCTTTGAACCACTACTAAATATGTTTTTGAAATAGGTTATAGCAATTATTTTCAACTCTGGTTGTTCATCCTTCCATACACCATTTTCTCCATTTAGACTTGTCATCAGGTTCATTCTCCTTTTGTTCGATTCCACATGATGGAAGTATCTCATATTTCTGTCAATGAGCACCATCCAATGCACCTTCGCTCATCTTTTAGCAGCTGGTTGATCTTTCTCTTCACCCTATTTATCTCCATATCCCATATCTCTGTTAGATGTTGGGATATTAACCTATGGAGTTCCTGCTGTTTCTGACTTATTGGTTTGTTTGTATTCCTAGACTTTCATTTACTTCATTTCAAAAGACTCCTTCCATAATTCTGGATTTTCCTATTGATCTAGTCATATATCGAGATGTTTGGATGAACTACCTGGTGCTGCCCCTCTCCCCCCACTGTCTGAGCTTGGCTATCCTTGGCTTATGCAACCTTATATCTGAAAATTTTAGGCTACCTCTTCCTCTCGGCATTGGTGTTAAGAAGAAGCAAGATGAGACAATAATCCGAGTATGCCGCAACTTCATGAAAAAGTTTGGTAAGAGGGAACATAACTATCCCGCATTTGCTTGCCCCCATCAAATCTAGCCTCAATTTTTGCTTCCTCCCTTCTATTATTGGACCAAGTCATATTGTTGCCCACAAAGCCAAGATTAATCGTCTCACAGTATTCAATGGTTTCGTAAAAAGCATTCATCTGCCATTCGAGTCTAGTCTTGCCACTTCTATACTCAGAATAGCCTATTACCTCATTGAAATTCCCCAAAATAAGCCACGAGGCTGAACATTGATTCATTAGGTGTCTTAAGATGCCCTAATAATACTCTCTTTGTGCGGCTTGAGGGTTGCCATAGAATCTAGTGAATCTTCAGGGCTCCTCTTGATTGATCCATGAAATTTTTATGTCGATATGGTTGCTGGAGTAGTTGCACACCCTGACATCCCATTGCTCCTTCATAGGATTGCTAGATCCCTGCTTCGACCTCAACAGCCAACTGCCATATACTAGTTGAAACCCATCCTTCTCTTAAACACTTCCGTCTCAACTCCATTTCTTTTTATCTCATATAGAAAGACCAAAAGGGGATCTTTTCTTGATGAGGTCAAGAGTATTATGAATTGCATATGGGTTTCCAAGCCCACGGAAATTTCAGGCCATGATCCTCATTTCTGACTGGTTAGGCTAGGCCTTAACTTAGCCTCTACCTCATTCACTTTTCTTAAGGACTTGCATGTCTCCACTACCTTCTGTCTTTTTATCTCTCTCATCTCTTCCTCCTGATATATATTCCTATTCCTCTTATTCTCTCTTCCTTCTTTCCCTTATGTAATCCCATTTTGTTAGTCCTTCACCCTCTCTTCCCTGCTTGTCCATGCTTTCTATGTTTATTTTCCCACTTTGGCTCACCATCTCTGCCACTTCCCTGCCTTGCCGCCCCTTCTTTCCTCCTCCTTTGTTCTCCTTCCTTCCCTCCCTCAAACTCCCTCCTCCTCGTTGTCCCCTTTTCCAGCTCCTTTTCTTCCTCCCTTAACTGTTGCCCATCATCACCTCTTTCTTCCTTGTTTCCTTTTCGAATATCCCCACTCGAACTTTCCTCATTCCTCCCTATTCTACCTACTCCTTCCCTTTGGATCTATTTTTCCATCCCTATCCTCCCCCATAAATCAGCCTTTGGTTCTTCTGGTTTGTCATTCTTCTCCGCCTGAGCCTCTTCCCCTCCTTCTTCCGCAAAAAGACCCTCCTCATCATCCTACATCATGTCCCCCTTTGGTTCCCCCCGCAATGGATATATATTTTACATGCCTCCTTCTACTATTCCCACCTAGTTCTCTTCTTTTTTGATTTCCTTCTCCCAATTCCCCCTTCTTCTATTTTTTCTTCCCCGTTCACAATATTTTCTGTCTCCTATCTCCACTAATTTTAACTCCCACGACACCCTCCTTTTGCTACATTCCTCCCTTCTATTTACTTCTTTTCCTCCTCATTTTATTCTCCCCCTTCCTCCTCCTTATCCGTTTCAATCTATCCATCACCATCCTTTCTTTTATACCCACTCTTCTCCCCATATATCTTAGGGTAGACTCTATTGCTATAGTTTCCATCTTCTTTTGCCCATCTCAGTCCCACCACCTTGGATCGCGCTCTTAAGTTGCAGCTGTAGGGGGTGCTAGCTTCTATTTTTTGGTCCTCCTATTTGCTCATCTTGCATTCTTTGATGTCATGGCCTATCTTCCCACAAATGTTGCAAAACATGGGCAACCTCTCATATTGGAATGGAAAACCACCTACGATTTGAATTTAGGCATTTTATGAATATCCCCCTTTTGAATTTGGGTATAAGTGTAATTGAATGTACATGCAGTCTCAAATAAGAGTTCACTAAATAATCAAAATAGGTGGAGAAGCATTGATGATCAAATGTATCGCTTATAGAAGTCAGTATATTCCAAGCACAATAAACTTATGAGATTATAGTATAACCTAGTTATTGTAACCCCATACATCTTAATGTGGTTTAAAATGTTAATAGAAAACCTATATTGATCAATATATTTTGGAAATGTAAAAATATAATGGAAGGAAAAAATTAAGTAATTTATTTGGCTTCAAATTATTGAAATGGGTTGTAAAGGCTATATTAAGTATTAATAGTCTTTACAATAAGTAAAATTTGCGTATATATTATGCATAAAGTTTGTTTTGAAGTATGTCGTAATGCATGTGTTAAATACAATATACTTAAGTGTATAAAATTAATTTAAAAATATTTTCATATATGGAACAATTATAAGGCTTAAAGAGCCTACAATGTATGACGTTTCAGGTCTAATCCTATATAGAAAAGATAAATTTTAAGCACGATGCACTTGTGGAATCATGTTATACCTTATTTAATGATTAATATAAAATGAATTTCATGAAATACGAATTTTATATGAGAAAGCCTAGAGTAAAAATAGAATGTTCAAAATGGATGATGATTGCACCACATATAAAGTATGGTTTCTTTAAGTTATGTAACTATGAGTAAAAAAATTAAATACATTAAGCCATGATTAGCAATGATAAAGTATTAGGAGGGTGTGTGTAAAAGATGTATGTGAATTTAGGTCTAAAGGTTTAGAATGAATCAGAACACTAGTAAATAATGTTTTCAAGCAAAAAAATACTTGAATTTCTTATTAAAAGCCCACCAAAAATGGGCACATAGGAAACACAATGTAGCGCTCCGACCCGCGGGAGCGCCACACCGCATCGTGATACCTTGGTCCAGGATCTTTTCAGGTGGTGAAATTTATAAATGAAACCGAAAGTTTTATTGCTTATACTAACGGAAGCTTTTCCTAATTGTCAAGAAATTAGCCTGAATTTTTTTCTTTTCTTCTCTTCAAAACCTATATTGGTTCCATTTCCTTAACTAGAATCCAGCAGCATTCCATCCATAGTTAGAATTCTTGGGTAATACAAAAACCTGATAGTCGATATAATTTCAACAATTTCTACTAGTTCACGCACATTTACTTCAATTCAAACTAATAAATTCATTATACAATTATATTTCACATGAGAGGTTAACTACTATGTTTAACAATAACATAAAACGTTCAAATATAATACAAACTCACAACTATAATAATTACAATCCCTCAAAAATATTAAAAATTATACCTTCACTGCTCAACTAGCAGTGAAGCCTTTTCTATGAAATCTGCATCATCTGCACTCACTAATTAGTTGAAAACAAAGAGTATAAAATACTCAATAAGCAAGCATCTAAAAATATGAACTATTCAAAACCCGTGGCATTAACTGAAATCATAAAACTCTTAAAATTTCATTATGCATGTGTGATAATGAGATAAATGCACACACATGCATCATTTCATGACTTATTATCGTTTGGTAGATGACACTTATCAAGTGATCACCTGCTCATACGTCAGACGCACCGACCAGACAACTTCAAGGATGGACTACCTATCCAATTACAATCTTGACAAAGCCTCGTGCATGAGTTTCATTCACACATGCATCATATGCATTTATGTCATGAATTGAGTTTTGCCAACTCAACATGATAATAGGGTTTGTAAAAGAAAATAAAGTTGTAAAAATATTTTAAGTACGCATTCTTGTTGTAGAAACCTATGAACAGGATAATGGTCATCCCTAAGTACCTTTTCAATGTATGTCAATTTAAAGAAATATTTAAATAAAACAAACTCACTTGAAATAAAAAGGTAAGAATAGATTTTTTTTATCAAAAAATTCTTTTGAACAAAAAAAATCTTGAAGAGCTTGCTTACTTCTTCCCTTTAGTATTATACTTTCTTTCATCTTTCCTTTACCCCTACCTATCATAGCTAACAAAGAATACATCTAAGCATTTATTTCACCAATCATATATACTTATTCCATGATTAATTATGCATCTAACTACGTACTTTTTCAAGACCTTTGAACATGGTGTTCAAGTATTTATGAACTTGAAATCTCTTTATCTAAAGTTCCTAACTTCTTTTTACTTTAACCATACTTTCAAATTAGATGAACCATAGCCTTATAAGTTAACTACCCTTGAAATACCATTTAAACCCAGACTTGAACTGAATCTAAAATTTCTTACTTTTCAAGCTATTTAAACCTTTATATCATCTTGCATTTAACCTACATTTGAATAAGCTTATAAATTATATTAGCTTTGCATTTAATACTTAACTAATAATTACAATGCAAGTTTTAACTTTATATATAACACATAATGAACATATAAGCTTAGTATAGCTTCTATCATTATTTATACAACTTAAAAGTCAGTATATTTGATTTTCATTTTGTTTTCATAAAAACTTATATTATCAAACAATAAATTCATCTACTGCAACTTAGATCTCATTTATACATAATAGGGTTACCTACCTTGACATATTCATTGGGTTCCCTATTACTTACATATCTTTTTTTAAAATCGCAATTATTTAATTCAATTTAACTATCTAACAATAACTAAGATTATTTGACATACTAACTAATAACCTTATTCTATCCAAGAATACATATTATTTCCTATCATTTTATTGAAAATCTTAGTTATAGTCCTTTCAATGTGACTTACACACATCAAAGAATTATCCCCCACTTGGGCAAACACTTTATCCTCATTTAAGATATCAATATATGAAATTCAACACAGTGACATCATAAAGATTAAGTTAATCTTAATCTATAGATCTTTCAAACTTAGAATTTATAAATTTTAAAATGTATCATATCTGAAATTTTATGTACCATAGGCTATTAAAGTCTCTTCATCATTTTGTATTTAAAAATACACCGAGATAACTCATATATGCCTAAACTTTGCATTTAATATATAAATTAAGACATATGTTATAATAGACCTTTTACTCGATATATAAATGACATTTTCATATTGTAAGGTCATTTGGACTTAAGATAGCCTTTATAGCCTTTTTTTCACTTCCCTTCAAAACATAATCATCAAATCTTAATTACCTATTGAAAAATAACTTAAGTAACTTGATATTTTAAATTACCCAACATGCTCCTTAATTTCATAATTCATTCTATTTTACTTTTATTTAACTCTCTAACTTGCTTAAAATGCATCATTTATTTTACTTCATTCCAATTTTATTCCCTTTCCACATAAAGCATATGAGTTAATCTAATAAATCTGTTTTCATGGCCAAACAATCTATTAACCAGGTTATTTCACTTAAATTTTTAACACTCATAGCTTAACATATAATATCTCATCATCCAATCATTAAACTAATCATAATTATATAAATACAATAATTAAATGCCTAAAATTAATATCCAAGCTTATAATCTCAATTTAATAGTTGGGTTTTCCCTGACTTTCCTTTACTTTCATTTATCTAACTTATAATTTATCATTCCATCAACATTTATATGTATTACACTTATTTTTTAAATAATAATTATAACTCATTTACTATAGCCAAATTCATTGTATATGCTCTTGCTTAAATTTAACCTTCATTTAGGCTTACCCGAAATTCTTATATACATATATTTTTAATAATTACAATTTTACTTAACCACCCATTTACCACAAATAAAGTATATACCATGCTTTTAAAATTAAAATTATTCATGTAAGAGCCATTTTTAAATCCAAATTCATCACCCGTATACTTTCAACTTTGTCCAATTTAAATGATGAGTTTTAAGCTTCAAAATTTAAGGATTTTATCCCTTTCATTTTTACATGATTTATATACAACAAGTTTAACATTTTTAACCCTTCAACCATTCATATACATAAATACCATAAAAGCCTTATGCTTAGGCCACTTTTTAGGGTGTCATCACATTCAAGCTATGATGAAAATTTTAAATTTTCTTTCCTACCCAAGATTATACATGTAATTTTATAAATAATACATCCCAAAATCATTTAAATACATTATATAGCAATTTGGGGCAAAATATTAAAGCTTTCAACTCTTGAAATTTTCAATTCATGCATATGATTCAATTTTTTACATTCCATATACATTATTCAGCTCCCGAAATGAAGATGTACATGAATCTATGAAAACTCCCATGATTCCTACCTATTTTAGGGAGAAATTTCAGAACCCTAAGTCACCTTAGCCATAAATCCAAATTTTCATCCTATTTTCTATAATTTCTTTCTTTATTTTTATACATCTACCCATATTCAATAAAAGCCTCATGATATTCTCATGCTTGGAAAGAAAATTTTGAGAATAAATAAAAATCCATCTTCCTTCCCTCCAGTTACCAGCGATAGGTTGGACGGCGGCAGCATCGACGACGATGTGGGGGTGGACAACCGACTCCTCCCCTCTCTCCTCCTTCCTTCTCTTCTCCTCTTCTTCTCATTCTCTTTCTTTCTTTTCCCTTTCCGTTTTCATTACATACAATTTTTCTTCTTTTTAAAAGATTCCAACACACAATTAGTTTCAAATTGATATAACGTCCTATTGTTTGGGAGTCTGCCAAGGGAAGCTTTGGTTTAATTGTGAATCTGACTCAAAATTTCGCTGGTTTATCTAGTTTTGATTGCAGAATGGTTGGTGGATGGGCTTGCTGGTTTTTTTACTGATTCATTTATTAAGCGTTCCCTCGGAAATAATGAAGCACGATACTGTCGTTAGAAGGTTCGATCATTGTTTTCAATTCAATGTTTCTACTTTCATATTATATCGTGCAAACATAGGTACTGTTTGGGAAAAGAAGAAAAAAATGAAAAAGTTTCCACAACTTTTCCCCTTTTTTAGACCTTTTTCCACATGATGTGATATCTTAATTACCTATCCCACTTTTTTCAATTTATTTTAACTTTATTCCCTTTACTCCCATTCATTAACTTTCTCATTGCCCCTTCCCAAACACACCCATAATTTTAATATTTGTAATCAATTGTATAAGAGCATACTGTTAAAATCCTGCTTTTATAGGCTGCTATAATTATTATAACTACATCAATGTTGATATGGTTATTTATATTTTGATTGACAATATAGTTATGTTAGTGTTGCCAGCTTGTAAGTTTTTTATTTTCTCCTTTTAAGGCACAATCTCTCTGTCACTTGTAGGAAAGCACACACTAGCCCAAAATTTAAAAAAAAAATTCTTATTTGAACATAGGTGGTGATCTCCAGTAATGCTCTCACCTTGTAAAGAATCCCACAGGATTGAATAGATTTTCTATTGCCAAGCCTAATTTAAAAATTAAAATGATTTCTTATGTTAATGAGGGGTTATTCTTTAGGTCAGGTGCATGGGACCCTCTTACGCGTCTAGCCATGGGATCCCTCGAAGTTTTTTTTTATTTTTTATAAATATGTAGAGTTAAGTGTATTTAACGTATAAACTAAACTTTACCTTTTTTATATGCTTTTAATTAATTTTTAAACACAATGACATTTTCGTAATTTTTTGACTCAAAAATTATGAAAAATGCCACTGTGTTTAAAAATAAAAAATATTTAAAAATCCGTAAATGGTAAAATTTGGTTTATAGGTTAAATATACCTAGCTCTACATGTTTATAAAAAAATCAAAAAAATATAAACAAATGGGTTTTTTGGCTGTCTACACGGCTGCTCCCATGCACCCAACCGTTCCCGAACACCCCTCATGTTTAATACTTTGAGAGATACAGATGTAGATGCTGCTAGGAAATCCTTTGTATGTCTTACCTCATTGAAAGAGTTATGCTTGAAGCGGGGAATTTGCATTTTCAATCCTCTAACTATACATATTTGTATTTTAGGCCCTGATGTTTAGCTATTAGCTTTTTAAACTAAAAAAAATTTGATTTCTTTGCATTTTAAATCCTAAGCCTCGACGGTGTTAAAATCCACTATTAATCTACAAAAAATGTCGAAAACCCTTCCATAAAAATAACCCAATGTTTAATCAAAATACTCTTTGAAAACAAAGTGGAATGTAAAAATAAAAGTGCTATAATCAACTGAAATCTTTGCGTGAATGTTAATAAAAATAACTAAAATAGGAAAGGCATGGGCATTGCATAAAATTAATAAAAAAGAGGACCCAATTGATTCAATAATGGATTAAAAAAAAGTGTCTGTCAAAATGAAATAAAAAAAAACAGAAAGGGGGGGTATGAAGATCAAAAATTGAAAGTAATTTCAACCGGAAGGTGGTAGTAGAGGAGAAACGACAATGATTGAACCATGCAGGCAGCTGAAACCAGGATTAATTGTACCACCATAGCTATTTGATGGCCAGAGGTAGCACCCTATTTGCTGGTCTGTCGTTGTTATGGTTGTGTAAAGTATTGGAGATGAAGGTGGTGGTGGTAGTGGAGAAGCAAGTGAGGGAGATGGAGAAACAGCTGAAGACGAAAAGAGGAGCTGATTTAAAGGGCTTATTGGATATTGCACCTGGAAATTGATGATGCTATGTAACAGCCATAAATACTCTACATAATCCCTCACAGATGTGAATATTGCTGCTGCTGACATTTTGGGAGTCTGAATGAATGGTGGATGCATTTGGAGAGTTGGCAAAAGGTGAAAAATGGGTAACTGGCAAAATGGGAGTCGGTGGCCAAATTCTGATGTTCTGGAAGTTGAAATGGGCAGAATTGATGAATAAAATTTGCTGTAGGTGAGAATCGTTCAAAACTTGAACAAAGCATCCATGGCTGCTTTTGATATTAGAAGATGAATGTCTTGTTTGGTGCTCTGCTTGTGTACGGTGATTTGTATACATGCAACAAGCGTATATCATCTGAACCATTAAATCATCATATAATTCTAATCCAAATATTTTGATAGGCTAACCAATATTTTTTGTAACACCCCACTCTCGAGGTGCCACAAATATGGTCTGATGGGATAAAGCTGAAAATATCCTAATAAATAAAATATCTTAAGATGGAAATGAATACTAAGATGTAAAACTATATAAATTTAACTAACATATGTCAAGTCTACTTCTCATAGAGTCATTATACATATTCGATGTTCATCATTGATACAAATAAACATTATAAGGTAATTTTAATAAAATCTAAACTTCTTTATTCTTTGCCCTGCTAGTTTCACCTTTTTCGCATGTTAACAGAGGCTCTAGTTTAACTTTATATTTTTGTGTTTCCACCGGAAACAAAACTATGTAAGCTGAAAACTCAGTAAGTAAATTTTTTAAAAATTCATTTTTTAATCATTTGAAATTTCGAAACAAAAATAATATTATATTACCTTTTATGCACAATATTTCTAAATTATTAAATATCTTTATGCTCGTGCATGAATATGTTTGCTGTAAATCATGTATTCATGTTGTAGGCACGTGCAGCCGTGTTACGCATTCATGAGCTAATTCATCTTCTTTTGTAGTCCTGAGGTTGCTACCCATGTTCTACGATACGACTTTATTGC
>JAXCLR010000081.1:55398500-55412490 GCA_035584095.1 Annona squamosa
AGAAATTATATCCACATACATTTTAATATTTGATCTAGCAAATGAATGGAATAGATTGAGATTTTGTATATATATAACACAAATTTTATCAAAAAATAAAACGTACTCACGTTTTTTAGTTATCATACTCTCGCTGTAAAATTACCAAAATGTCCAGCTTCCTTTTTTTTTCCCAAAGGAAGTGCTTCCTATGGGTTGGGCCTCGGCCCAAGAATGTTTTTCCTACAAGTAGTCCCTGCTCTCTTCATTGTTTAGGGGTCTCAATTTATGAGGTCTAATGCCTGCAGTGAGCAACTCTTCTCCCATTTCTTATATTGGAAATGCATCCTTTCAGATCATCCCAGGCTTCATGACTACATATATCATCCAGTCCGACCAAATATCTCTTCTCTTTCAGCAACAAGTTCATGGCCAGCTCATCAGGCTCCATGTTGCCATCTGTAGTGTTGCCCCTGCATTTTTTGAGTGAACAGCTTGCAGAATTTCTGCCACCTCTTGGACCCGTGAAACAGAAATCCAAGGGCATGGATGAAAATGGCTTTGAATAGCATGATTTTGGCGGTCTTGCCTTGTCCTCCCATCCCAACTATTGAGATGACAGTGCGCCGCTGCTGCAGCTCCCCAGCTTGCCTATGGGTCTTGTTGGAAACCAACAAAATCTGGCTCCTCCACATAAGGAGAAGGAAGCCTCTGGTACCTTCTGCAGCTTTGACTAGGAAAGCAGCGCTTGTCCCTTCCTCACGCCTCATGTCACCTATGCCATAAGCCACTCTACTTTCAGAGATTCAATGGATTTTATCCTTCATGCTTTCAATCTCTGAGAGTAGTTTGTGGCAAGCATTACCGACAAAAGTGCGTGAAACACCTTGCTGCTGGATTCTTGTGTATGTAAGTGTGTTTGTGCACAAGTATCTATTTACTGCTGGATTCTTGTGAAAGTGAAAACAAATAATCGTAATATCTCAGCGCACATAAATTAAACAGACCGTTCCTCCAAACAAAAAAAAAAAAAAAAAAAAAAATTTAAATAGATCGATGTAGACCCATTCGCAAGGCATAACCGCATGTTTCGACTAATGCCCAGTGATATGCGGCGCAGGTGAGCCACCCTTCAGCTATTTGGATTAATCACCATCTGGAACCGCGATTAACGCCATCCGAAACCGTGGATTCATGCAAAAAATGACTGACATCAAGTATCGACACTTACCAAATTTTAGTTTAAAAGATATTCTAACTACGGTTTCACTTGACCATCTAAGCACTAATTTTGAAGGAATGCTGCTTCTATAAAACTCCAATTTTATATAACTTTTTTCTTTTCTATTTTAATGATCGATGAAATATTTACTTCATTCATTATATTTTATTTTTATATAATTTCATTTCTTTTCTACTTTAATGATTGATAAAATATTTACCTTATTCATTATGTTTTACCTCAGTGGTACGACGACTCTTCTCACTTTGCTGAAGACATTGGATCGACGCACACAAGCAGCAATTTCCTTTAGGAGCAAACGTTGGCGTTTTTTCCTCGAAGTTTCTGGGAAGCAGCCACGGGTTTAGGAAAATCGGAATAATATCTTAAGGCCTAATTATAATATTAGTTGAATATAATATGTAAATATCCACAAAATCTTAACGTTTTTGAGAAATGAATAGTTGATAGGCAATCCACTAGACCCGCTAATGGGTTGGGCCTTATCCGCTATGTGCTATAAAATGCGGTGGGTTGGGGGTGTGGGGCCATTTTTCTACCGCATGCGGCCAACCATCTCTTAAGTCTTAATACGCAGCCCTACAAAGAACTGAGGGGGCCCCCTGACAGTTCCAAAAAAAAAAAGTTTTTTTTTTTTTTCAAACTGTACTTTATTTACTTTTGCCTATGATTGTTATATGCAAATGAAATATTTATTTAATTGATGAAAATAAATTTATATTCGTTCTTGTATTATCACTTTATTAATTTTTTTTATCATTTTAATAAAATATTTTTAATTAAATTACTCACGAAATCCACTACAAGAAAATGTAAAATTAGTCAATAAATATTTTCATTAATTATATATGTATTATGTATTTATCACTATGATGTCACAAAAGTTTGCTAGGGAAGTGAAAAAAGCTTTAGCCACAATGACAATTTTAGAGAAATTATGAGGATATATAAAAAGCTTATAGTGTTCGTAAAGAGTGAGGTAATAGGTACATGTATACATGTAAGTTTTTCTTTTTAAAAAGTTTAAGCAATTGCACTGTGACTGCTCCAGGGAATTATTTTGGTAAAAGACAAAATTTGAGTGTAGTTGACAATTGATTGCTTAGTCAGCAAAAAATTCGTAAGCTTTTTATATTATTAAAAATATATAATCCAAAGTGGATTAATCGAAAATATTTGAAAAAGAATATTTAGCTAGTGGAATATATGAAAGCAAGATGTTACTGGAAAATAGTAGATGAAAAAGACTTGAGAATTGGATAAAAAGGAGATCAAGAAGACTCAATATAATAAGACATGGAAACGACTTGGGAAAACAAGTCTTTGGAGGATGAGGATGAGAAGGAGAGGGGAAGACTTGGGAGGAGAGGGGAAAACTTGGGTAGCATGGGCTGATAATTAAAATTAAGAGATGAATGTAAAAGACTTAGAAATTATAGGTCTACGGCTGAGAGCCTACATCTATATATGTTGATGGTCTTGCCCTCTCCTCCCAAGTCTTCCCCTCTCCTACCACCAACATTTATCTCATTTGCAATGATAATATTGCCTACCACAAAAAATGTAAACGCATCACTATCATTTCAACTTGGAGTATCACTGGCATAAGGACTATTCTTCATATAGAAACAAACACACAGGCATCAGCCGCACAGATGTTTATTCTCCTCGACACATAATTAATTACATTTTAGTGCAAGGCCAAACACATCCAAATCGTAGACGAGCCCTAGTTGGTTGCATTTTCTTGTGCAATTAATTAATGCTGGTCCACATGGCATGCATTCCCATGGAATATTTAGCAATATGTTTAACAAGTAATTAGCAAGCGCCGAATATTATATATAGATAGCTTAACATGCTTTCTTCTCCCATACTATTCCAATCCAAAACATCTCATCCTTTACTTTGAAAAATGGCCTTCCTCACTTCCGCAATCCCTGTTCTTCCTCTCATCTTCTTTCTAATTGCATCCTCCTATAGTCATAGCTGTCAGGCTTTGCCATCCTCATCCTTAGTTCAAAATCCACCCCAAATACAATGCATTTATCAGCATTTTCTCTGCCCTGCTTGAGTTGAAGGCTGGCCTAGCCTTCGATTACTATGAAGGAAATGATTATTATCATAGAAAAAGTAATCTGTCTTCTTGGAATCCTGAAAACAGGGATTGTTGTACTTGGGAAGGCATCACTTGTTGTAACGCCACTGGGCACGTGACAAGCCTCAACCTCAGCAATTTGGACATATCTGGTAATTTCAAATTTGAAAGTCTATTTGGCATTAGGGGTCTTCGGATCCTTGACCTCTCTTCCAACCACTTCTTTCCCTCTCCAATCCCTTCTGTGATTGCCAACCTCACCAGTTTAGCCCACCTTGACCTCAATGGTGTTCTAGATCCACATATATTAAAAGACCTAAAAAATCTTTCCATTCTCGCACTTGGGTACAATTAGCTGGAAGGTTCAATCCCGGTATCAATCCGTAATGTTTCTTCTCTAAAATTTTTTTCTATTTCCACTAACAAGTTCAGTGGTCATATTCCACCGTGTTTTGGCCAAATGAGTAATCGCCTAGCTAGAGAGGCATATTGTTCCCTAGAGAGACTTTATTTGAGTGAAAATCATTTAGAAGGTAAATTGCCAGTATCACTTGCGGATTGCAAATATTTAATTAGGTTTGACCTTATCAACAATAAGTTACAGGATTCATTTCCTTCATGGACTTTTGGTTTTACCTACTTGCGCTTCTTCCTCCTGAGCTCCAACAATTTTTATGGCCCAATTCAGCCTCCAACGAGCTGCCAACATTTCTCTCAGTTGCAGCTCCTCGATCTCTCCTCCAACAATTTCAGTGGTAGTTTACCACCGACCCTATTCTGTGCATGGAAGGAGATGACAGTGGAAAACAGATCCCAACTGGATTACCCCCGAACACATCTAATCAGAGACTTTGATGCCTTTGATGTTGCAAAGATAAGAAACAAACGACTAGAAATGAATTTTTTGAGGATCTTAGCTGCGGTTAGATATATCGATCTCTCAAGAAATCGATTTCAAGGGCAAATTCCAGAATCTATTGGGGCTCTCAAGTTACTGTGGGAGCTCAACATGTCGCATAATGATTTTACGTGCCAAATTCCAAGATCATTTCAAAACCTAACAATGCTGGAGTCTTTAGATCTCTCACACAACTAGCTCTCCGGAAGCATTCCCCAAGAGTTATCAAAGCTAACATTCCTCGAGGTGCTTGATCCTTCGCAAAATCAACTCAATGGTAGCATACCAGTTGGTAAACAATTCTCGACATTCACAAATGAATCATTCCAAGGAAACCCCGGAGTATGTGGGCCACCGCTTTCAAAACTGGTGAAAGCAATGCCAGTAATGGTGCACTGTCATCAAGCTCTAAAGATGATACTCCCTATCACTTGACCTCTGAAAGTGAATATGACTGGAAGATGACAACAGCAGGATTTGCAAGTGGATACGGAGTGGGATTTAGGGTATTTTGTTGGACTTTGGTGATATGGACAAGGGGGAGGAGAGCATACAATAAATTTATGTACAGGGTACTTTTGCTAATTTTTCCATCTGGAGCATATTGGTGAAGCTTTTCTTTTTCTTTTTTCTGTTTTTAGATGCATGTGTATGTATAAGTTTTTTTATGTACATGCATTTATTGGCTTCCACTTCTTTAAGATTTCAATTAGTTTGGAGTGAAGTTTGATGATTTATTTTTCTCCCATTTCTTATCTTATTATCTCATCATTAATGTTCGGGCGAATTCTACCTCTATTTACAAATTTTATCCCTAATTCTATTTATATATATGAACTTTTAAAAATCTCAAGTATACTAATATATTTTACCTAAAATTTAAATTATACTCATGCCCTATGTGAAATGATTAATATACTTAAACTCTAATTATAATTCTAAGCTAAAATTCATATTCTAACAAATATTTAGTACTTCTATGACCATATAATCATACTTTACCACTATAGATTCATATATCACTTGAGCAAATTTTTTTTTTATAAATTTATAATTAGGTTTTAAGTATATTTGTTATTTTAAGTAAGGGTGTGAGTACGAATGTAATTTTGGATAAAATATATGAATATATTTAGAATTTTTAAAAATTCGTGAGCACAAAACAAAATTTACTTTAATATTATTAATTTTATCTTGCGCATGGAATATGTTAAAGAATATTTAATCCACGGTGTGCACATAGAATACATTAAATAATAATTAATCAACGACTATTAATGAGAAAGCGTCTTGGTGGAAATTAATACCTAATGAGAGTTGGTAAATGGTAATATCCTACAATGAAAGTGAGAATTTACAAATATGCTTACATAGTTTTTTCATAATTGTAAATATACTTACCTAGCTTTAGAAATTTAAATAAGATTATATATTTTGATTATAATTATAAATGTATTAACACCATAATGGCTTTGTTTTGACATTATACGACATTAATATATTTGCTAATTTATACAAAATTATATGGGCATATTCTTAAAATGATATAGGATAAATTGCAAAACATACTTATATAATTCGCATATATTTAAAAGAGGCTTGATCATTTCAAACCAGTCTGAAATGTCTAAAACATATATTTTTTATTTTTTCAAAATTTTTTACAAAATTATTATTTTACTTATGTTTAATCTATAAACTAATTTTTGCGCAGGACATATGGTGATGTGGACAAGGGGGAGGAGAGCATACAACAAATTTTTATAGAGGGCACTTTTGCTAATTTTTCCATCTGAAGCATATTAGTGAAAGTTTTCTTTTTCGTTTTTCTGTTTTTTAGATGCATGTACACATGTCTTTATGTATATGTATTTACTGGCCTCTACTTCTTTAAAATTTTGACTAATTTGGAATGAAATTTGATGATTTATTTTTGCCCCTTTTCTTATCCTATTATCTCATTATTAACATTGAAGTTCTACCAACATCCACAAATTTTATACCTAATTCTATTTATACATTCAAAATTTTAAAATATTTTTCTTAAAATTTAATTTATACTCATGCCTCTATGTGAAATGATTAATATATTTAAACTCTAATTACAATTCTAAGCTAAATTTATATTCTAACAAATATTTAGTACTTCTATGATTATATAATCATACTTTTATGACTATAGATTCATATATCACTTGAATGTAAATTTTTTTATAAATTCATAATTAAATTTTGAGCATATTTATCATTTTAAGCGTGGATATGAATGTAATTTTGGGCAAATATATGAATATATTTAGATTGTAGAAATGGCGAGTGCATGTGCAATTGAAATAAAATTTATGAGGGCATACGGAATTTTCCTTAATATTATTAACTTTATCATGCACATGGAATATGTTAAAACTATTTAATCTTTGGTGTGCACATGGATTATGTAAAATAATAATTAGTTAACAAATGTAAAATAATAATTACTTAATGAATATCAATGATAGAGCTTCTTAATGGAAATTAATACCTATTGAGAGTTAGTAAATGGTAATATCTGACCTTGAAAGTGAGAATTTATAAATATACCCGTATAGTTTGTATATAATTATAGATATACTTACTTAGTTTAAGAAATTATAAATAATATTATATAATTTGAACATAATTATAAATATATTCACACCATCATAGCTTGGTTACAATGCCATTTGACATTGACATATTTGCAAATTATGATAAAAAATGTAAAAATTATTTGTAATTTCTGAAATTAAGTGTGTATATTTACAATAATAAAAAAAATGTGAGTTTTTTTTGTAAATTACTTTGAATTTTTTCTGGAAAACAATTTCGCATTTGCAAGGATGAGGCAACTAAACCAAATTAATTTGGCAAGTTTAAGAATGAAGCTGGGGAGAAACATATTCGACCTTGGATCTGTTGTCTACAATATCCATCAACCATGCATGTACAATGCACTGCAGTCAATTTCACACATCCAATAATCCACTCTATTTGAGGTACATCGCAAAAAAGAAAAAGAAATCCATGACTGGCTAACGACAAATTCAATTATTTGATTTTTGTAATTAAGGTGTAAATGACCTTATAAGGGGCCTAGGATCATATTACAGGTGTAAAATTAAGATAAACTTATTAATTTTGAAAATTAGATGCGGTTAAATATGGTTAGATGTTGTTAGATGAGGTTAGACGCGGTTAGATTAAGTTGGATTTCATTAAATCGTATTATCTGGGTTTCAAATTTTATAATTAAGGTGTAAATGACCATATAAGGGGCCTAAGATCATATTATAGGTGTTAAATTAGGATTAACTTATTAATTTCAAAAATTAGATACGGCTAGATGCAGTTAGATGCGGTTAGATTCAGTTAGATTTCATTAAATTGTATTATCTGGGTTTCAAATTCTGTAATGAAGGTATAAATGACCTTATAAAGGGTCTAGGATTATGTTACAGGTATTAAATTAGGATTAACTTATTAATTTTAAAAATTAGATGCTGTTAGATGTGGTTAAACGTGGTTAGACGCTGTTAGATTAAGTCGGATTTCATTAATTCATATTATCTGCATTTTAAATTCCGTAATTAAGGTGTAAATGACCTTATAAGGGGCCTAGGATTATATTACAGGTATTAAATTAGGATTAACCTATTAATTTAAAAAATCGATGCAGTTAGATGCCGTTAGACGCGGTTAGACGCCGTTAGACGCGGTTAGACGCTATTATATTAAGTTGGATTTCATTAAATTATATTATCTATGTTTCGAATTCTGTAATTAAGGTGTAAATGACTTTATAAGGGGTCTAGGATTATATTAAAGGAGTTAAATTAAGATTAACATATTAATTGCAAAAATTAGATGCGGGTAGATGCTGCTAGATGCAGTTAGATGTGGTTAAATGTGGTTAGATTCTATTATTTTCAGAAAATAAAAAAATTAATAATTTTTCAAAAAAATAAGAAAAATAAAAGAAATTGTTATTTTTGAGATTACCTTAATTAAATTAACTTTAAATAATATAAAATAATTCCTAATAACAATTATATTTTCCAACTTTACCAATTATAATGAAATCTTATTAAAAAATATTTTTTATACACAAATATTTCTAGAAATTGTCAAATAATGAAAAATTGTGTCCACGTACATTTTAGTACTTGATCTAGCAAATGAATAGAATAGATTGAGATTTTGTATATATATAATACAAATTTTATGAAAAAACCAAACATATTTACATTTTTAAACAAATATACTTACGTTGTAAAATTACAACAACGCCCCCACTTCCTTTTTTTTCTCATAGGGAAGGCTTCCCATGAGTTAAGCCTCATGATCAAGATACCTCTTCATTCTATTGGCTAGCACTTTGAATATTGTTTTGTGGACCACATTACATAAACTAATGGGTTAAATTCTAATATTCTGGTTACGTCCCTTCTCTTTGGGATGAGGACTATTGTTGTGTTGTTCAGTCTTTGAAGTTGATTCACCCCATCTTCGCCATTTCCTGGTTTCATGTATGCCCTGCATAAGCTAAAAATATCATTTCCAATGTTATGTTAATGTTTCTGGAAAAATCCATCGGATAAACCATCTACGCCCGAGGTCTTGTTAGGATTAATATCCTTCACCAGTTGCTCCACCTCCTCTTACACTACAGGCGTGATCAACTGTACGCCCGAGGTCTTGATTTCTTTTGATCTCATATAGAAAGACCAAAAGGGGATCTTTCCTTGACGAGGTCAAGAGTATTATGAATTGCTCATGGGTTTCCAAGCCCATGGCAATTCCAGATCATGATCCTCATTTCTGACTGGTTGGGCTAGGCCTTAGCTTAGCCTCCGCCTCATTCACTCTTCTTGAGGACTTGCATGTCTCCACTACCTTCTGTCTTTTTATTTCTCTCATCTCTACCTCCTGATATATATTCTTATCCCTCTTATTCTCTCTTTATTCTTTCCCTTATATAATCCCATTTTGTTAGTCCTTCACCCTCTCTCCCCTCCTTGTCCACGCTTTATGTGTTTATTTTCCTGCTTGAGCTCACCATCTTTGCCACTTCCCCACCTTGCCACCCCTTCTTTCCTCCTCCTCATTGTCCCCTTTCTCGACTCCTCCTTTTCTTCCTCCCTTACCCTTAACTGCTGCCATCATCACCTCTTTCTTCCTTGTTTTCTTTTCGAATATCCCCACTCGAAGTTTCCTCATTTCTCCCTATTCTACCTAGTCCTTCCCTTTGGATCTATTTTTCCATCCCTATCCTCCCCCATAAATCAGCCTTTGGTGCTTCTGGTTCTTCATTCTTCTCTATCCAAGCCTCTTCCTCTCCTTTTTCCGCAAAAGACCATCTTCATCATCCTACATCATGTCCCCTTCTGGTTCCCACTGCGATGATCTATATTTCCTTGCCCCCTTCTACTATTCCTAGGTAGTTCTCTTCCTTTTCGATTTCCTTCTCCCAATTCCCCCCTCTTTCTATTTTTTTCTTCCCCATTCACAACATTTTCTTTCTCTCTTATCTCCACTAATTTTAACTCCCTTGACATCCTCCTTTTGGTCCATTCCCCCCTTCTATGTACTTCTTTCCTCCTCATTCTATTCTACCCCTTCCTCCTCCTTCTCATCCATTTCAATCAATCCATCCACATCCCTTCTTTCATACCTACTCTCCTCCCCATATATCTTAGGGTAGACTCTATTGCTGCAGTTTCGATCTTCTTTTGCCCCTCTCAATCCCACCATCTTGGATCCCGCTCTTAAGTTGCAACTGTAGGGGGTGTTAGCTTCTACTTTTTGGTCTTCCTATTTGTTCATCTTGCATTCTTTGATGTCATGGCCTATCTTCCCACAAATGTAGCAAAACATAGGCAACCTCTCATATTGGAATGGAAACCACCTACGGTTTGAATTTAGGCATTTTATGAATATCCCCCTTCTGAATTTGCGTATAAGTGTAATTGAATGTAAATGTGTTCTCAAATAAGAGATCGCTAAATAATCAAAATAGGTGGAGAAGCATTGATGATCAAATATATGGCTTGTTGAAGTTAGTATATTCCAAGCATAATAAACTTATGAGATTATAGTATAACCTAGTTATAGGAAGCCCATACATCTTAATATCATTTAAAATGTTAATAGAAAACCTATATTGATGTTTTGGAAATATAAAAATATGATGGAAGGAAAAAATTAAGTAATTTATTTGGCTTTAAATTAATGAAATGGATTGTGAAGGCTATATCAAGTATTAATAGTCTTTACAATAAGTAAAGTTTGTGTATATATTATACATAAAGTTTGTTTTGAAGTATGTGGTAATGCATGTGTTAAATACAATATACTGAAGTGTATAAAGTTAATTTAAAAATATTTTCAAATATGGAATGATTATAAGGCTAAAAGAGCCTACAATGTATGACGTTTCAGGTCTAATCCTGTATAGAAAAGATGAATTTCAAGCATGATGCACTTGTGGAATCATGTTATACCTTATTTAATGATTAATATAAAATGAATTTCATGAAGTATGAATTTTATATAAGAAAGCCTAAAGTAAAAATAGAATGTTCAAAATGGAAAATGGCGCACCACATATAAAGTATGGTTTCTTTAAGTTATGTAATTATGAGTAAAAAAAATTAAATACATTAAACCATGATTGGTAATGATAAAGTATTAGGAGAGTGTGTTTAAAAGATGTATGTGAATTTAGGTCTAAAGGTTTAGAATGAATTGGAAAACTAGTAAATAATGTTTTCAAGCAAAAAAATACTTGAATTTCTTATTAAAAGCCAACCAAAAATGGGCACATAGGAAACATAAACAACCTATAAATTAGCATGCATGATGTTGTGAATAATATGCTTAGATTTTATTTCGTATTTGATATGCTAGGGAGGGGAAAAAGGTAGAAGAAAGCTAAAGAAAAAAGTAAGCGAGCTTCCCCAGTTTCAAAAATTTGGCGGTAAGATGTTTATTTACAAACTTTATTTCAAGAATGTGATCTCAAGATGAAATATTTTTATCTAAAATGCCTCTTGTGATGTGAACTTTCAATTATGTTTTACCATTATGTTTAGGAATGATCTTTTTATATATCAAGCTTATAGTCTTTCATGAGTTGGCAAAACTCATATCATGCATGAAATGTATATGACGCATGTGTAAATGAAATTCATGCATGAAAAGTGAATTAAGGAAGCTTGTCAAGATTGTTAGTCAGGTAGGTTATCCATCCTTAATGTAGTCCAATTGATGCACCTAGAGCAAAGGTATTTATGGATGGATGATCACTTGGTGACTATCATCTATTAAATCGAAAAATGTCATTGAATAATGCATGTATGTGGGCTAATTTCATTATTATATATGAATAATGAAAATTTAATAATTTTATGTTTTCAAATAATGCAATGAGTTATTTTAAATGCTTGCTTATTTAGTATTTTATACTCATTATTTTTAACTAACTAGCAAATGCAAATGATGCAAACTTGGTAAAAGAGCCCTTACTACTAATAAAGCGGTGAAGATATGATCCTTAGTGCTTTTAAAGTATGTTGGAGCCTTATGTTATAATTATTAAAATTATATATTTAAAGTTTAAATACATTATATTAATATTAAATGATGTAGTAATTAGTTTCGCATGTGAAATTAGATGAACTTGAGTAAATATGAATGAGTTCAATAGAAAATGCTAAATTATATATTGACTATTAGGTTTTGCCTCATCCAAACATTCTAAGTATAACTGACATGTTGCCGAATATTTTAAGAAAATGGAATGAAAATAGGTTCTAAAAGAAAAGAAGGAAAAAAAAATTGAGACTAGTTTTCAGACACATTAGAAAAGTTTCCGCTTATATAAAGATGAAAATTTAGTTTTATTTATAAGCTTCACCACTTAAAAAAATCTATGGAATAAGGTTTCAGGTTGTGCCACACCCATAAATTGGGACAGTATAATATTTAATATATTTTGTATTTGAATGTAGTAATAATAATTTCATTCGGGCAACCAGTTTTTGCAGGGATCATTAGCAGCGACAAAAATGTGCCCTTCATTATATGTAGTGACTATGTTATTTCGCATGATGGTTATAACTAGCAAATTTGATTATTTCTATTAAATAATAAAAATGTTAAGGGACATAAGTGTAACACCCCATTCCTAAAAATACTCAATAACTAGTCAATGAGTACTACAGAAATTAAGAAAAATCCGGCAGCATCTCCCCATAATATACAAGGGGTAATATGGAATACATGACTTGATATTCATAGACATTTCAATTTGTAACATTTAATCCTATATTTATATACTTTCATCTTCATATAATAAGGACATTCATATAGAAGGAAGATCATTGAATATTACCCTTAGAGATCAAGCAAACCTAATGATTATGCATATGTGCATCTACAAAAATTATAATCTAATCCAAAATATAAAATACAATATGTTTGTCAAAGTGAATCCATCTTAATAATCATCTATATATACGAATATCAAAAAAGCACAAATTTTAAAAGAACTGAAACTAAAGATATTCTGCTATGGTTTCCCAAATTTGATCTTTAGCTTGTCCTATCTTGAAGTTCCCCACTAGCCTGTGATCTAAAGGCAAAATAACAAATGATATAAGTCTAAATAGACTCAACAAGTAGATAGTGGTTAGCACAAAGTAGAAATAAGTAAATTCTGAATACACATTTTGTGTTCATGATGAGACATATGGGTCCAAACACCCACTCCCAAGATTTTATGCATAAAACCATATATAAATAGAAGAACACAAATAATCCTCTACTCATGTCTATCAAGGGTCATGAACAACCCTCTCCTCATGTCAATCAGGGGCCATGAACAACCCTTTACAACCAATCGTTTTAAACAACCCATTATACATAACAGAAAAGGATAAATGCCACAAACCACACATACAATATCAGCAATATTTATTTTAAATTCAATACACAAAACTGTCATACAAGCATTTTATCAAACACATGACTGACACAAAATAAGGGAAACCTTAATTCATACTCTCATTTGAGCCGAATTGATTAACGTCACATTTAACAATATAAAAATTGTTGGAAATAATTATTGAAATTGAATGAAAAATACCCAAACCATGTGTTTTGATGATTAAACAACACAATTTGAGTAAATCTTAGCTACTAACATGTTTTGTATAGTGTTTAAGGATATGAAAATGAAATATGCAAAGTATGACAGATCAAGTCAATCTTCAAGTTGACTCAGATATCGACTTAGGCCAAGTTAACTCCAGCAGCGACTTCAAGAGTTGATTTTTTAGGCAGTGTTGAAATTGAAGACCAAGAGCTGTTGAAGTCACAGACCAAGTCGACTCTACTTGCAACTTGGGCGAAGTCGCAGACCAAGTCGACTCCAGTATCGACTTCACAGGACACTTTCCTTCCAACGTTGAAACAGGTGAGCAGAATTGTCGAAGTCGCAGATGAAGTCGACTCCACTTGCAACTTAGGTGCAGTCGCAGGCAAAATCGACTCCAACATCAACTTCAGATAGGCAGTGTAGATTTCAAAATTTCAAGTCGAAGGCCAAACCGACTTCAAGATAGACTTGAATCAAATTGAAGATGAAGACAACTTAAATTTTTCAACTTGAATATATGAAGACTAATCCAAGTTTAAGGCAAGCAAGACACATGGATTCAACCATTCTAAATCAAAGTTGGATTTGTTCATACAA
>JAXCLR010000081.1:55417557-55428278 GCA_035584095.1 Annona squamosa
AGGGTTGAGATATATTAAATGGGTTAGGATTAGGATTAGGCTCTAACCCGTTCAACCCGATCCGTTAACACCCCTAGTTGGACTTGAATCACGCAGTTATGATTTTTGGTCCAGTTTTAATTTGGGAGCTTATGTGGTCTCTCCTTTATACTTGGGAGCTTATTATCTCCCCATTGATATTTGGAAGGTTTTAATTTAGGAGCTTGTTTGGTCTCTCCTTTATACTTGAGAGTTTGTTGTCTCTCTCATTGATATTTGGGAGCTTGTAGTTTCTATATTTACTCTTATAAGGATTATCTTAAGATTCGATTGTATGATATATTGAGATGTAATGTAAAATACATGAATAAAAAAATCTATAACTTCTATGTATTTAATTATTTTGAAAACAAGGCGTAAAATTCACATTAGTAAGCCTACCAATATATCGTCCGCAACTTAATTCTATTGCAAGGTTTTTTTGCATAATTTTGTATCACAATTATTACTTTGGGACTATATATCTAATCATATAAATGTTGATATTTAAAATATGTAAAATACCGTGTATATTATAAAATTCTATAGGATCATTAATTAAAACACTATTACATGACATAATTAATTTAAGTATAGTTTAATATAACCTTTTTAACTAGTCTAGTAATAAACAAATATTTCTCATTTAGTTAACATATATTTATTTCTGTTGCATGACTCAACTTTGACATAATTACTAAATAAAATATTTTCTTTATAAAATCATGGTAATAAATTTATCATGGTAATATTTTCCTTTATCCTATAAAGTTTTATATAAGATATTTATGCAAAAAATATTTCTTATACAATCAATATATATTTATTTTTAATTAATTGCATGCCACAATTTTAACATAATTATTGCAATAAAGATTCTCATCATGCAATCGTAGTTATAAATCTGCCATATGAGTTTCTACATAAAATATTTATGCGTTATAAGCAAACTAGCGGAACCCACTTACATTAAATTTGAGAAAATTCTTGCACGATAGCTTGAATCTCCATGGAGAGGCATTTCACCTACGGCTGCGATAACCATGCCTTCTTTTCATCCTCTTCTGTTTTGGTCCATGAAACTACTTACGCACTCATTGTCATCTATGTGTGCAGGAAGGGGACCCGATTTCACTAGTTTCTTCTCGGTCCAGGGATCATTGAAGAATCTGTCCTCCACCTTCCCCCTACCTGGATAACCTCCGTGGGTTGTAGAATTTCTTCGAGGTAAGAATCATTTGTCTTTGCTTGATATGCCCATAAGCAACCTCCTTATAGATACTTTCCATTCAGCACCTGATAGCAAATTGTATTTCTGTTTTCTAGCAGCCTCCATACCTGTTTCATCAGTCGTGCTTGATTAAAAGCCATGATGTTTCTAAAGCCCATACCTCCATTTGCCTTTGAGTTACACATATTTCTCTAGCTTACCCAGTTGATTTTCCGTTTTCCACCACACTCACCTCACCAAAACCTACTAATGAGACTATTCAGTTCTCTACAGAATCCCTTTGGAAGGAGAAACATACTCATCGCGTAACTAGCAATCACCTAGGCTACAACCTTTATAAGTATCTCCTTTCCCACTATTGACAAAACCTTCTCCTTCCATTCTTGGAGCTTTTGCTAGATCCTCTCCTTCATGCCCTTAAACACTTCTTTTTTGACCTCCCCATCCAACCCAGTAGGCCCAAGTAAGATTTGATATCCATACAATTTGAGTGAGATTGTCTTAGGTTCTCGCCTCTGTGGTAAGCCTCAATACGTGCATTGAAGAAAATTGCAAATTTATTAATATTAATCAGCTAAACCGAACATTCACCGTAGACTTTGAGAACCTCAAGAAGAGCATTGATTTCTTATTGCTGGCCTTTAGGAATAACAACGCGCTATCTGTAAAGAACGGCTGAGAGAGCATCTGCTCGTAGGGAGCTATTTTGAGGCCTGATAGTAGTTGCCTCTCCATTCCATTTGTAATAACAACGCGCTCTCTTTTTAGGTAACTTGTCTCCATCTTGAAGCCATTCGCTACAACCCTATATCTTACTAACTCCAAACACCCCATAATCTATATGATGCACACCTCGAGAAAATTCATTCTTCGCATCATCACTCTCAAGAATGCCTATTCTACCTAGTCATATGCTTTTCCATGTCCAGCTGTGATACCAAGAAAAATTGAGATCCGTACATGTAATTTAGGTATTTAAACATTGATAATTGTATGATTCAATTGAATGATTGAGATTAAATCAATTGATTAAGCAAGATGATTAAATTAATCACCATAGCTAAATATGGTATTATGTGTTCAAAAAGACCAAATGAGGTATAGGAAATGATGAAATGGCATGGATAATTTTTCATTAATTATGATTAAATTGATGATAATTATATAATTATATGACCCTCATAAGGCGGATTGACATGAAATTGGAAAGGTAAGCACATTATGACGTGCTCTACCTTCTTAATGGAATGGATTATGCTAATCATGATTGAATTAGGGTGATAATTATTTAATTTCATCCAAATTCAGAAGACATCTTCAAATTACCATAACTTGTACTAGAAAAGTCATTTTCAGATAAAATTTTTCATGGATGGCTAAAATGAGATGGCCTATTATATGGATGACTTTAATTAAGCTAAATCCCATGGAAAATTGCTAAAATTACTTAAAGACAAAACCCTTTGAATTTTGCTTTCAAGAAGTAGGTCTTCATTTAATGAAAAGTCATTAAATGGGGCAATTGAGGTGGCATAAGATGTGATTTTTGGGGCATTTTGTAATTTCTAAAAATTCAGAAATTGTATGCAAAAGGGGCTGCAAGACTAGGGATGTTTAATGGCTTGGATTTGGGCAGATTTTGATGCCACAAAATGACAAAAAAAGGGGCATGGTTGGACGTGATCATGTGGATAGCTTGTTGGACAGATTTGAGCAGATTTTTTTATGCTTAAAAATTCTGTAAAAATGGTATTTACATGCATAAGTATGCCAACAGCTCAATGGGATAATTATGAATATTATTAACCTCAAAATGAGGTAGAAATTAGAAGGATAAAAGGGCAGCAATAAATAAAGAATGGAGAGGGGTTGTTACACGTTCTCTAGTGGACAACTTGGAGAAAAAGACAAAAAAAAACAAAGGTCCAGCAAAGTGGACGTCCCAAGTAGGGGAAAAAGAAATGAACAAAGGAAGAAAAAAGGAGAACAAGAAGAGGAAGGAAGAAGAGAAACCAAGCTAGAAAGGTGGAAGCAAAACCACACAAGTTTAAGTAGGTATTAAACCAAGTTTGGTTTGTTAACTTCCAAGTTTTCTAACTCCATTCATGGGTCATAACTTTGATCCATTATGATCCCTAAATGATAATTTATGAAGACCTCGATAGGGTTACTAAATCCTAAATGAATGAGAAGGTTTAATTCAAGCATTCAAGAACGCTATGTATGAATTTAGGGTTGCTTACACTAAGTGCGCAATGCTGGAATTTTTGTAAATTCCCATTTAATGTTGCTATTTTGAGCTTATGTCACGTATGGATTACGTGAATAATTTTCATGATTAATATATGCTAAACTAAGCATGTTTGATGGACCTTAGAAGAATGAAACTTAGAGTTGATAACTTGGTGCAAATTCTACTCATTTAGGGTAGAATTGGTGCATGATTTAAGCAACCTAATATGTGGAAAATTAAAAGGGTAAAATACTCTAAATATGTAGCAAAAAGGGGACGTCCAAAGGGCTGAAAACAAAAAGGTAAAAATCTATTTTGTAGGGCACCAATGATGTGGATGTCCAAAGTGGAAAGCATGAAAGGAAAGTTGCCATTTTGGGAAATTTAATTGATGGATTTTAATCTCATAATTATATCCTAAATTATGTGTAAAATAAATGTCTAAATTAGGCAAAAATAGAAAGAAAAGTGTTGTTTTATATAAACTTGATTAACACATAATGTATGTGTGACTAAGAGAACATGTAGGGCCCGACCCATTTAAAAAAAAATTAATATATGTTGCTGCATGTGCACATTTTTGGTGCACATGCAGAGCACCAAATAATATTGAGGGGTGTAAGAGAGAGTTCGAGCGGGCGCTCGAATAGAACAGAAAGAAAAAAATGGAAGAGAAAGAGAAGAACGGGAAGAAATGAAGAAGAATGAGCGGGAAGAGATGAGAGGAAGCTTGTCGTCATCATTGCCACGCTGCCGTCCGCGCAGCCGTCACTGGTTCGCCGGAGGTAAGGAAGGAATAATTTTTTTGTTGAGTTTTTCTAATTTTCGCCCAAATCATGCAATAAATATAGGAGTTTTGCTAAAATACCTTAGATTAATATGTATGGAAGTAAATTACACCAGTTTGAGTAGTAAATTTGGTTATTTAGGGATCCAAGAGTTGAAATTGATAGGATTTTGATTTTTATCCCCAAAAATAACTGAAAAATCATGGGACTTTTGATAAATTCGTGAATAAGAGGATGTTTGGAACTGAAGTCATGAAAATGGAAGGTTAAAATCAAGCCAAATGTGCAATAAAAAATTTAAGAGTGGCGTATCTAAATTTTTCTGTTCCAAATTATGATATAATAGTTGCAAATGCTATTATGATGTATTAGTTATAGATTAATATGCCCAATTTTAGATAAAAAGGAGAAAAATTAAAAGTTTTCATGACCCGTGGAAATTGGGCAACGCCAAAAATGTGGGTTAAACATGGGGCTTTTGGAGTATTTGACTTAAACATTATTTATGGATAAATTTTAAAATGTTTGGAGTGCTGAAAATATTAAAAAATTAAAATTAAAATTATAGAAGTATTATGGTAAGTTGTGGGGAGGGCACGGGTGTCGAAAATTTATGTAAAATAGGTAGGTAGCTGATTCACGTAGTATAAGAATGACTTGATATATTTTAATATACCTAATCTATCTTAAGGGGAGTAAATGCCCTTAAATGGTCTCTATATATATATATTAAGAATGCAAATACATGGTGATTTAAGTGAAAGCTTAGCTAAATTGTTAATTTTGATAGGAAAAGAAAAAGAGAAAGTGAAAGACACGGCTTGTGACTTTAATGTAAGCAAGCTTTTTAAATTCAATGAATTATTATGATAAATTTTCTATTTTTTTTACTTATTTTGAGAAATAATGTTTGCAACAAATGTTCATAATATGCTTTTATGTGTTTCCTTAGAAATATGTGCAAATCAAGCTATTTTTCATAAGTATTCTAATTTAACTTTATGCAAACATTAAGAAAATCAATGGGAATGTCTATTACCTTATTTTCCTTTATTTATGTACATATATTTATGTTGATAAGGCATGCTTTCAAACTTGATTTTTGAAAATGAACATTTCTCTTATAATTAGCTGAGTGAACTCCTTTTTATGACATAAATGCATTTGACCATTTGTGTGAAAGTAATTCATGCATGAAAATGAATGTAAGGTTTCGCCTAGGTTGTAATTGGACAAGTTGTCCATCCTTAACGTTGCCTAGTTGGTGCATCCAATGTATGAGTGTGGGTGATCACTTGATAAGTGTCACCTGCCAAAGAGGAAATTATGTCATTGAATGATGTGCCCTGTGATTGCATTTCTTCCTCATGCATATATGATGTTCTATAGAGGTCTTCATGTTCTTTCATGCTTGCTCACTGGGTTTTTTGAACTCACTGATTTTATTAGACAATTACAGAGTATTTTGATTTCAAGAGCCATGGAGACTTCACTGGGTAGAAAGTAGTGAGGTGAAGAGCCATATAAGGCTCTTGTGTATATTTGAGTGTCTTGTAATAAGAGAAACTTTAGAAGTACTAGATTTTCTTTTGATTTTTGAGATGTGTGTATGACCTAGATATATATAATTTGTGTGTATGATGTGAAAGATATTTGTGGTATTAATTCATTTACATTGTGTGAATTATATGGATGTATATATGGTGTAAGATGAAGAATATTGAAGTATGAGTATTAGGTGTGGTTATAATGAATTTGTGAAGAAAAGGGGGTGTTTGTGGTTATGATGAAGTGTTATAAGTTATTCTTGATGTAAAGAATTATATGGTGAATGTTTGTATTTAGAAAACGTTCTAGTTACAGATAGGATGCTATCGAAATTTTTATAGATATATATATATATATAATTTTGATCACTTTATTCTTGTTTGGTATATAAATGTAAGTTAGGTTATGGACTTCACCACTTTTCAAAAGATTCCTGGTATGAAATCCTATGACGAAATTAAGTATAAATATGTCATAGGTCGGGGCGCTACAGTACATGAAGGGTATGAATGGTGAGAATGAGAAATGACCAAATATGATTGACTAAAATGCCAAAAATGAAAGGAAATATGGTACATGAGTAAAGAGAGGGTTGTTTTAAGAAAATTATAAAGTCTCAAAAATTTGAGATTAAAATTAGTAGCCCTAACTCATAAGTGCCTTGAATGAGCACCAATGTGAAAAATATAAAGAATGAGTGTTAAATGATAAATGGGAAGTGTGGAACTTCCATATGTTGAATTAAATTAATGAATGTGGAAGTTTACCCTAAATAAGGGTACTAAAATGAAAAGAATTGGTGCTAAGGAAGCACAAGCCACACCAATGTGTGAGTTGGTAAACTTAACACCCAACTTGAAAGACAAGTTGGTTAAATAAGTTGATAAAAATTATGTGGGTTGGAAAACTATAAGATGTGACAGCATATGAAATTTATGTTTATGAATGAAATGTCATGCTTATGTATATAGGCAAAGGCAAAGAAAAAATTGACGAAGGAGTCTGAAGTGAATTTGGGTAAGCAACCAAATTTTTTAAAAAATTGGCTTTCTTAAAATGTTGACAATATGTTGCAAATTGATATTTAAATGCTTTGAAATATATCTTGCAAATAGATGTTTACATGTTTTTATAATTATTTAAGAATGGTCATCCCTATCACTTTTGCAAAATGACTTGAATACTGTTTTATTAAATGATGTTGAGAAATTATGGCTCAAATGCTTATTCATGAAAATCATGCTAGCATGTCGATGTTCATGGTGCACAAGGTTCTAGGTCCACTTTAGAGGTATAAGCGAACCGATTGTCTTTCTCTAGTGTAATCAAGTCGCTAAAATAGGCCACAGGCCGGTGGCGCCCTCCCTGAGATGAAAGCAGGATGATGAGATGGTCACCTAGCTAGCATATCATCATATGATGTTCATTTTTATATTGGTAATAATGCATCGCATTATTCATATATACCCATGAGTGGGTATGATGTTGGTTTCAAAGATGTTTATTCAAAAGAAAACTTTGCCTGAAAATTATTGCCTGAAAACTATGCAGCTTGCTTATTGAGTTAATACTTATGATTTATTTTCCAAACCCTAAGATAGGTACATGATGGCTACAGAGGAGAAGTATAGGATGAATGAAGAAATATAATTCTTGTATTCCTTTGTATGCAATTATATGATGGGTTATGTATTATGAAATGAGTGTTTGCAAACTAGTTGCTATTTATGGAATTATACACTGTTGATGTGAAATGTGGATTAGAATATGTCAAATTGTTGAAAAGAAATGTCGATGGGTGATGTATGTATATTTAAACATAATATGAATGTTGTAAGTTCTATGTGATATGATGGAAATTATGTATGGAAAATAAATATTGAATGTATATATTAGGGCTTGATGATGGCCAAGATAGGCAAGTTGGTATAAAAATAACTAAGCGCCATGAGATAAACTCTTATGAAGTAAATTATAAATGTATTTTTATGCTATAAACTCATCGTGTAACAGGGCAATAATCCTAATCCCGTTTACCAATCAATAAATGATTCTGGAGTAAGGCTCATGATATGACGCTTGGTTTAGGGCTCCACACCATCTTTACCGCAATATCTTTCCTTGTACTTTTTTGCCTGCCACATAGATGATGAATTGCATCATAGGCAATTAGCACGTTTTTAGTAATGGAACACCATGAGACAAAAGCACTCTGCTGGCCAGAGATGATAACTTGAAGACATAGTTTGAGTTTGTTTGTAAGAATCTTCACAAAAATCTTATAGACCATGTTACATAGGATAATTGCCCTAAAATCAGTTGGCTTGCATGTGCCACATTATTTGGGATCAACACAATGAGAGTAGAATTAAGCTTCTGAAGATACCTTGGGATTTGGCCCTGCTCACAACATTCCATAACCTCTTTGCACATCTTCGAAAACATCATGCACCATTGCTTCCAATGTTTTTTTGAAAGAATCCAGCAAAGATGCCATTTGGATATGGAACTTTTGACAAGCTCATTGCCCTTAGAGAAATCACCACCTCATTGATAGCCAGCAGTCTAATCAGAGTCTCTTGGTCCTCAGTTGAGATTTCCCTTCACGCTACCTCCCCTACTCTAGTCAATCCATCTCAATTGGATGTTGAGAGGTCTTAGAAATACATTATTGCTACTCTTCTTCTCTTGTTGTTCAACATGCCACTTTCCATCTTCACCATGCAATCGCTTTATGAAGTTTTTCCTCTTCCTATGTGATACAGTCATATGAAAGAATTTTGCATTCTTGTCTCGTACTTGTAACCAATGGGCTTTTGACCTTTGCTTTCAAATGGTTTCCTCATCCTCCAAAAGCCAATTCAGTTTCTTTTCTACTCTATGGATCTTGTCATCCCTATCATCCGATGAAGGCTTTAGCTTCAATCTCTTTGATACTATTTGCTGATCTATAGTCGCCTTCTGAATGTTCTCTCTATTCATTCTATTCTACTCCCCCAACCGTCTATCGTAATTCTAAATTTTGTATACTAAGGTCTCAATTGCTAAGTCCCCCCTTGACTAGATTTCTAACTAGGTTTTCTAAATCAACTATTGCATTTTCTTATCATTAACCTAAAAGAGCTCATACTTGAATTATCTTGAGTGCTTCCTAAATTTTCTGCCTTCCATAGTTAGCATGTTAGGGTAGTGGTCTAAGTATGTAGCTCCAAGGCGAAGAATCTTTGCTCTTAGGAAGTGATCTAACCACTTTGCATTTTCCACACCCCTATCCAACCTTGCTTTAACTCTAGTAGCACCCTTGTGGTCATTCTTCCATGTCGTTGTCTGTCCAACAAACCCCACTTCCATTAGATTGCATTTATCCATTGTCTTCTTAAAATATCCATTTGTCCTTCATGTCGAAATCTCTTACTCCAGACTTCTGATATGCCTAGAACTTCATTGAACTCCTTCATGATTAACCCTGGGCCTCTAAATAGAGTGTTTTGTTGATGTAAAATGAGTCAGGATTCTTCTCTTTTGCCCACACAAATTTCCATAAAGACTTATAAATATCCATGAATTAGCATGCCCGTGATTTCTCATTTTTTCTATCAAGTGATTTGGGAGAAATTCAGCAGCTTCACCCCCCACTCCCGTCTCCATAATGAAGCTAAACTCCCACTTCTATTTACCCCCTCCAATAGTTAGTAACCACCAAACTTCATTTTATTTTTGATAGATTCCATCTCCTTTTTGGTCTTCCTTGCTTCACCAAGGAAGACTACTTAGGGAAATTTCTCCTAATAATGTCAAGAAGGTTTCGAATTGCATGTGAGTTTCCAAGCCCATGACAATTTCACGTAAGACTACTCAGACATGGTTGCTAACATTAATTTAATGCTTAGCGTGTTCATGGTACAATCATATGGTGCTAGTAGAAGTTAAAGATGTTGGAAATATGAGAAAAACTAGCTAAATCTATGTTTTGATGATTAACAAATCAATTTGAGAAAGTCTTGGCTACTAACAAGTTTGTGAAATGTTTAAGGAATATACATTTGAAGAAAATCAAGTATAGAAGGCCAAGTCGTTTCCCAAGTCGACTCCATGATCGACTTCAAAGTGCCAAAATCGTCCAAAGTTGAAATGGGAAGAAGAGCAAGTCAAGTCGCAAGTCAAGTCGACTCCACATGCGACTTGGGTAGCCAAGTCGCAAACGAAGTCGACCTCGCTATCGACTTCAAACGTGCAAAACTGTCCAGAGTTGAATGTTGGAGCACGAAGCTGCCAAGTCGCAGGCCAAGTCGACTCCATCCGCGACTTGAGAAGTTCAGACTTCAAAGATGCAGTTTCAAACCATTCAAAAGGACTCTTTCACTCTATGATCAAAAGCTTCAAAGTATGATCAAGATCAAATCAAGCCTATCAAGTCCAAGGATTCAAGACAAAGATCAAAATGAATCAAATGCATAGCAAGATGATGAATATACCATGCAAGACTCAAAGTTCTTCAAAGATTCATAAAGTATCAAGCTAATCCAAGAAGAAGCAAAATCAACAAGATATACAAGGATGAAGAGCCATTCCAGAAATAATCAAAGAAAGAAGCTAAGCAAGCTGAAGAGAAGAAATTAAACCAAGCATTCCATAGTTCCAAAGTTGGTAAAGCCAACTGCCGAGGTGAAGTCGCACCCGAAGTCGACTTCACCTGCGACTTGGGTCAAGTCAATGCCCAAGTCAACCCTGACTGGAACTTGAAGTTGCGAGCTGAAGGCGAAGTCGCACCCGAAGTCGACTCTATCTGCGACTTGGGTGAAGTCGCATCCGAAGTCGAGTCCACATGCGACTTGGGTCGCAACGGTCGGATTTATTTCGAACGTTGGCGCATTAAATGCGCGCCACCTACCTCCTAACGTTC
>JAXCLR010000081.1:55471995-55487726 GCA_035584095.1 Annona squamosa
TATGATAATTATAGATAGTGAAAAGTTTTAGATTGAAAAGTTTTGAGTTGATATTTTTTCTTTGTTGCCAAACACACCCTTAGTCTTCTACTTAAGCAAATGATGTTAAATATAATAAGTGAATTGAATTTCACATCAATTAGAAGTATATCAAAAATAGAGGGAATCTGTTACGAAACTTGGTTTCATACAAGCATTCCCATTGTAAAATTATATACACAGATGTTAGATGATGTGCTTGAGAAGTGATAAAACTTTTACGTGTAAATGTTGCTATATCTATTATATACAGAAAATAATATAATATGATAGAAGTTCTTAGTAGTTTGGTGTAAAATTTTTTTGAATTGAAAGAAAATGATAAAAGATTTTAGATGAAAAGTTTTGCATTAAAGGAAATATTTGTTAAATTTTATAACTTTTCAAACTAAACTTTCTAAAATAAAACTTTTCACTTTTCATAATTATTCAATTTTTAATTATTTTTTACATTTTTTTTATATAACTATTCTAACTTTCAAGCATTTCTATGCAACTACTCAGGTAACTAATCTATCTATTTTAACTTTATTTTCTCATTATTGTCCCTATTATATGATCTAATTTTTTCAATTCAAAAGTTTTTACACTAAAAAATTTTCATTCAAATGCTTTATCACTTACCCAACACACCGTAAAATAAACACAACCGAAATGTATAGCCTCTGGTGGTGTCAGGGCTAAGAAATATATACAACTAAGGCTGGAGCAAAACCAATTGCGTCAGTCATGCACGCAAGCGCGCCCATGCACGGTCAGATGAAAAGGTTACATTTTTTTCTGCTTTCAAAATTCAAAAAACTGATTCCCAGCCTAGCCTTGCTAACCGATAAAAGTAGTGGGTCTCCTTTAACACAGAGCCCGTAGCTTGTTTTCTTCTCGACCCTGCATATGGGTGGAGTTCATAGTCTTGAAGGTCAAAGGGCTTAATATATAATATTAGATATTATGAAGTGCAATTCGCAATAAAAAAAATTTAAAAACTGAATCAAATCAATTTGACGCTTAACATGTCTTTGATGGGCTCCTTCATGTATAAAAAATTTTAAAAAATTATTTTTAAAAAATACAGCTACGCTGTTCTGCCACGCACTGGATCACTTACTTCAGGAAATTGCTATCATGCACTTGCGGATTGTATATAATATGCATCAATTAAGGTGTATAAAGCTTGGGACCAATCTGCAAATATTCTTTGCAGGGGCCGCTTTATGTATACAAAAAAAAAAGTTTTTAAAACAATTAAAAAAAACGGATTCAGCCACGCAATTCTGCCACGCAATGGATCGCTTTATCAAATTGCTATTACACATGTTCAGATTGTATATAATATGTGTCGGATCAGCTTCTATGTAACTGGATTGTATATAATATGCATGAATTATGGTGTAAAAAGCTTGGTTGCCATCTGCAAATATTCTTTGATGGATTCCTTTATGTATAAAAAAAAGTTTTTAGAACAATTAAAAAAACGGATTCAGCCATGCAATTCTGCCACGCAATGGATCACTTTATTAAATTGCTATCGTGCATCTGCAGATTATATATAATATGTATCGGGTTATATAGAAGCATTTTCATATAATCCCTTCTATTTTTAAAACTTTAATGTTTGATAAAAAATCTAATTTATTCATTGTATTTAACACCAACTGTTTAGCTTAAAGACCAAATTTCATCCAAATTCAATATGTGCATAGGCCGTATTTGATCGAAAATAAGTATATTTATGTATACATTAGGAAAAGTGCTTAAACTATTCACGTATGTATTACAATGTAGCAAAATTTTATAAAATTATTTATCCACATATTTATGATATTTTAGATAGTTTCAATGTTGAAAATACTACTTAAAAGTTAATATTTAATATTAAACTAACTTATTACATTGATTTTACATGTTTACAGATGAGGTCCATATACAATGATACTAAACAAACGAAAGAGTTTTAAGATAATATAAAGTATGCTAAATACAATGAATGAAATGAATTTTCCATCGACTATCTAAATTGTAAAAATGAAGGAAATTATCTGGAGAGAGGGGTTCAAAGAAGCGCTCCCCAGATATACATATCAGTTGCCGCTAAGGTTCAACCTTGTGGTAACTCCTGGGGCCACATGTAGGTGAGGACCGGAGTTCTAAACCTAACGGATGCAGGTACAGAAGGGGAGTTTTTACAATTTAGTACGGGTTTTAAAATTTCCCCCCGTGTTGGGGTTTACAATTTCCTCCTTGTGGTGGGGTTTAGGAAATATTTCCCTCTATGGTGTAAGGGTAAGCATATGTTTCATTGTAATATTTGGATAACATGATGTATATAAATATCAAATATATATATATATATATGAGATTTGTTCCTGTGCAGTCCGCTGTAAAATGAGCCTCACACATATTAGATCGCAATGAAACTTTATACAATCATTTATCCATATAAAAATCATACTTTAGATGGTTTAGATGTTGAAGATACCACTTTAAACTTAATATTTCCATTAAACTATTTTATTACGTTGATTTTGCACCATTTTAAGATGGGGATCACGCACATACTGGATTTATATGAAAATTGGTACGCTAATAAAGTGGACAATTCTAAACATAATGGGTGGGGAGGATTTCCCATTCATGATCACGTAGGGCCCACAGTGCATGGACTACACGGTGCAGCCACACGCACTTGATCATTTCCCTATATATATATACACACACTTATTAGTTATGGTGTCTGGAGCTTGGGAGCCATCTGCAAATTATTCTTTGATGGGCCCCTTCATGTATATAAAAAAAAATTTTAAATTCAGGGACGCAATTCTGCCACGCATTGGATCATTTAATTGTATGTATATCATTCCTCTATTATTGGCAGATTGCTGCCATGCTTGTGCGGATTGTATTTGGAACACATCTACAACAAGATCAAATAGAAAAAATATTAGTATATATTATAGATTATTTTATTTTTTCTATACTGCCCCCATTCTTATTAAAAATTTATAATTTAATTCAACTGTATATACTTACTTTCATGATTGTTTTTTAAAGGTTTGCTATTGGTTCTAATATTATTATGTTTTGATATTGTATCTAATAATATTCTTTTTGGATTTAATTTCTTATTGATTCCAACAATAATTTTTTCTTTACAATATGCATGCTTTTAATTCCTATAATTAATTTTTAGAACTTATAAATTGTATTTAATAGTACATTATGATGGATTATTACTATCTTCTAGTTTCCTTCTCAAACTAAACTTCTCCCTCTTCCTACTTCTCTCTTTCATAGTTTCACTTATCTTTTTTTTTTCAATTTAAAATAGGCTTTTGGCGTATCATTATTAAAAACTTATGTTATTTTTCTTTATTTTAATTTAAATCTTTAGAAATGATGAACATAAATTAATGCCATGTAATATTATCCCTGCCTTCTAAGATTGTAACATGCTTTAAATATGCATCAATCACAATTGAAATTGTATAAGTGAAGTAAACAGAAAAATAAAATATTATAAAAATTAAACTACTAATGTAAAATATATTATAATACCAGTAATTTATATTCAAAAAATAATTATTAGAATGTTTTAATGTCATGGTAAAAAAAGTGGTAAAAGATTATTTATATATAGCTTTACCATATTAATATCACCATCATTCATCTCAATATATGTATTTCGTATGTTAATATTACCATCGTTAATTCAAATAATCATTAAAAGAAGTGTATTTATTTTGATGCTTATATTGTATATGTAAAAAATTTTCAAGAATTCAATCATTCCATAAGATTAAGATCATTTTTTAATTTAACATCATGACGTACATGCATCCATTAAGCCACTTCTCCATATTTGTAGATGATGGTCCAACTTTAACCATCTACATCTCATTAATAAATTCCATAAAATGTTAAATTAATTTTTATCTATTATTTAATTTCCTAAAGTTAGAAAACAAGGAAAAAGATTTAAAGTAGATGAAATGATATATCATGTGTAAATGTAGCACTTGACAACTATTAAACCTTCGACCTTATATTATAATTATTATCAATTAATCTAATTTTATTATTTTAAATGTCTTTAATGTTTATTTTTACTTCTCTTGTAAGAAATTTTTTTGTGTCTTCCATCTATAGTGTTGACATTATTATATGATATTACAACATTCTGTAAAACTTATCCCCCTTGGCTTTCTTTTTAAATTTTTTTTAAAAATTTAAATCACGGATAGTATCTTCTCCATGAATGTCTATATGCTAAAAATTATTATAATTAGATACATATAGAATTCATAGTAGATTCAAATGTACGACACTATTTAAAATTATATTTTAAAATATTATATTATTAAGTTTTTAATCAAACTAATTTTTCTATGTAGACAAATAATTAAAAACACAATGCATCATTTAGAAAAAACATTCAAAATTTTCTATTTTTAAATTAATGATAATGTAAATTAACTTTTTGCACTTTTTATTTAAGTGTTATAATCTCATTTACGTAATTTTATGTTTAGGATAATGTTTAAGAAAGGTTTTAAAACCTTTTTATTTGATAAATGTGATAAAAAAATTATTCTTAAAAAGCAAAAAAATTTAAATAGGTGTAAAGTAAACTTTGCCTTCACTGACCGTAAGTCCTAGATCCGCTACTCTGCTGCCTATCTTCGCCAATCACCGTCGCCGCCAAGAAACCATCTCCAGCATCACCGGCTGAAACGACCAACGACGGCAGTTTTGGTCCATTTAGAAATAGTGTATTGTTTCACTGTACCCTGAGGTAGTTAAATTTTATTGAAATTTTCATGTAAATCCCATTTTTAAATTTTTTAAAAATTTGTAAGAAAACTGTTAATTTAAGTGCAATTAATCTATAAATTAATTTTTACCGTTCGTAGATATGTATGTAAAAATGGAGAGTTCAGTCATTTTTAAATGACCAAATTACTCTTTTTAAAAATAAAAAACTATATACATGCATGTTAAAAATGATCAAATGCACGTAGATTAACTGCTTCGAAAAAACTTTAACAAAAATTAAAAAAAGGGTTTTGCACCTATGAGCACTGTAATCTCCATGCATCGAATATATTGAAGCAGGATTCTTAAAAATATAAACAATGGTTATTGAGCATAGGAAGTGAGTAAATGGGTAAAACACCTCTTGTTTTTAAAATAAAATAAGATATACATCATTTTTAAAATTAGTTATATATTAAATATATCTGGATTAGCAGTTTTACAAAAAACGGGTTTTTCAAAAATATTTTTAATTTAATTTCAAAAATATTTTTAAAAATAACATTTTTTGGCCTAAATGCACAAAAGTTTTAATACACCTAGCATATTAATCGAGCATCATTTTTTCTAAGGCTAGCCTAAAATTTTTAAGATGATTTTGAAGAATATATAAGATAAGAAGTTATAAATTCAATTAGATAAATTTAGAGAGTTATTTTTACAAATAACATGTGAACTTATAGCTGCTTGTAGCCCATCATGGAACTTGACTATGTATATTATGATGTATTTTAAGCTAAAATATATTATTCATTTATTTTATTTATTTCTAACATGGTTTTTATCCAAGGCTAGCCTAGAAACTTTATGGTGATTTTCATGAATATATGAGATATGAAGTCATAAATTCAATTAGGTAAAGTTATAGAGTTATTTTTGCAAATAACCAGCCAACATCTTCTTTTTTATAGCCAACCATGGAGCTTAATTGTGTACATCTTGATGTATTTTAAGTTAAAATATATTATTCATTTATTTCATTTTATTATGTTTTCTTCGTAAACATATTTTCCTCAGCGTATTTAATTTATAAACTAAATTTAAAATTTCACAATGTTTTATTATTTTTATTTTTTTAAAAAATCATCAACCTTAGTGGCATTTAATTGATTTTTGATCCCTTAAAAATTTAATCTTGTAGCCAATGTTATAACCTTGTTCCTGTTGGATCTCAAGCTAAATATTATAGTACGCGCATGCAGTCGTGCTTGCAGCGAAACTCATTAATATCATAGTCAGCGTTGCATGCGTGATCAGCTTCTTGGTACGCCACCTGGGCCGCGCCCTGGTGATCCGGGACAGTGGATGTCCATGCAACTGCGTCGCGTCGATTGTTGAACACCTCCAGGTGCTGGTGTTATTTAAAGATTGCCACTTGTGGTAGGGATTTGCTATTGTCCTCTTGTTATTAATGTAAATATTTTCTTGAGGGTTATTAAGAAATTTGTAAGTTTTCATGAGCCTAAGTTGTCATATAGGATAGCAAAAGTGAAATTGGAAGTAACATTCCGAGTTAAAATAATTAAAAAATATATTTCTTCATATTTTCCATATCAAATGCACAAATGTTATTTAAATTAATTTTTATGATGAAGATATGCACACGATCCTGAATTTTTTAATCAAAAATTGCCAAAAATTAAACTATAATTTATTTTTAAGTGGTTGCCCCCACCAATGGTCCTGGCTTTGGCTATACATATAGTTTTGTATATAATATGCCTCTATGGTGATAACTATGACAAATTGTTCAAGTGGTTGAAAAGTAATGACACATGTTAATAAAGCAATGGGGTGGTGCCCTAGTGGTTAGCATCGTCACCCCTTTGTTGGAATGTTGGTAGGCTTGGTTTTAATTTCGCCTGTGCGCGAGCGGTTATTTGTTCATCTTTTTTAGTAGAAGTGGTTATTTGTTATTTCTCCTATGATTGAGGTTGTTTTTTAAAAAAATTCCCACCAACCCTGTAAGTGAGAGTGGTTATTTGTTATTCCCCCTATGAACGGGGTATTTTAAAAAAATCCCTGCCTAATATTAGTTGTCACAGACACAGCGTCAAAAATACCGATAAAGAAAAGCAATGCAAAGGCTCGTGTCATTGGAAATTTATAGCGATGGACCAGATAATCGAAATTAATGCACCGTAGGCCACTTTAATAAAGATCGCCTACCGCATGCAAGTGGAATTGGCACCTATTCATTGCGATTCATGTCTAGGGGTGCAACTCGGGTCGGATTATACCGGATTAGAGTGAATCCAAACCTTAAGTCAACCGTGTTGAAGTAAACCCAAACCCAAACCCTAAGAATTTAATCCAGGTTCGGACCGGATTCGCATTGGTTTTGGTTTGGTTTCGGGTTAAAATTCGGGTTACCAATAAACTATTTTTTTCTTAATTTAATTGTAATCTAAAAGAAAATTATTGGAATATACATACATGTGTTTATAAAGTCAAGTGTAGCAAATAGCTAATGCAAATGACTCAAGTGTAGCAAATAGAAAATGAACATATCATACCCATACCAACTATTGTAGTTGAAACTAAACATTATCATACAAATTGCTAAAATTGAATTCAAACTGAATATTTATCATACAAATTGCTAAAATAAAAATTGAACATTTGTCATACCAATAAACTTAAAATATGAATCAAATTGATACTACAATCTAAAATTCAAACTAACAGATTTATCATACTATTAGAAGTATAATATGAAATCGATTTATCATGCCAACTCACATTTAAACATAATCTACATAACAGTTATTCAAAAGAACTAAACTAAATATACTAAGCATAATGGTTCGACATTCCAATCTAATTTGAGTGCTATCCAAATTTAAAATGAGAAATATATGAATCTCAAGTTTAAATAAGTTTACATCCACTTTTAAATAAATTCAAAATTCAAATGAGTTCACGTCTTCAAAGTTTCCAAAAAAACTAAAAAACTATTTAAAGACTTCCAAATAATTTCTCATTTGATTTCCATATGCATTTCGAATGTCAAGTTCTTACACGTGCGGCTACCCCTCATATTTTTTAACTTTTTTTAAAATATCCATATTAACTATATATTATAAATCATTAAATCATAGTTATTCATTAATTTAAACAATTTAAATCAATTAATCATTTAAATTAAACCATTTGACTGATATATATTAAATCAATTAACCACCTATATATTAATATTACAAAAAATTTATAATTTATAAAAAAATTATATAAATTACACCAGGTTCGGACCGGGGCAGTTTTGGTACCGGGTTGGTGCGACTCTGTTTTGGTTTCAGGTTTCTACGGGTCGGGTTGAAATCGGGTCTGTTTTGGAAAATCTAAAAAAATCCATTTTTTGGTTTTGATACCGGGTCGGGTAGGGCGGGTTCGGACTGACCCAGTACCAAGTTTCACCCCTATTCATGCCCCCCTTATTGCATGTCTTTGCATGCTAAAGTGCTGAAAATAAATTTTATTATTAAGGTTAAGAAGTAATAAAACTTTTAGCAATGTAAAAGTTTTTGCGTTAGTAGAGAATATATGACATGATAGGGATGATGATGGAGTTTGTTTCAATGCATCCGAAATCCCATTTTTTATTATTTTTTTGGAAATATTTTTTGTAAAACTCTTAATCTAGGTGTATTAAATTTATCATCCAAGTTTTTTGTTAATTTTAGAAATATGAATGTATATTTTTTATTTTTGAAAATAGGAGTAGTTTAGTCATTTAAAAAGTACCACAATCCCTCTATTTTTAAAAATCAAAAAATACATATATACATTTTCAAAAATTGTAAAATTTGGTTTATAGTTTAAATATATCAAGATTAAATATTTTATAAAAGAAAATTTTAAGAATAATGACAGTAAATTAGATTTTTAGCCAGATGTATTGAAATTCAATGCATCTAGTTGCATGGAAACATTCTTTGATAATGTTAAAGTATAAAGAGAATAAATTTAAAATAGATAGGTTAATTATACACGTAATTATGTAAAAATGATTAAAAATAGGATAGTTGTATAACAAGACGAGAAAAATGATTAAAAATTAAGATAGTTGTATAACAAAATTTAAAGAAACAATTAAAAAATAAAGTAGTGTGCTTTTATAAAAATAAGAAATAAAATAATAATGGAAAGTGAAAAATTTTAAATTCAAAGGTTTCAGTTGTAAAAGTTTTAAGGTTTGCCCAACATCCCCTTAGTTTTTAATAACGCATGCTACATTGGACGGCTAACTAGTCCCCAACCTTTCTACATGCATCCTAATTTTTATTTATTTATTTTTAATGTTATGCATACATTATAAATTTGGTATACAACGTGTGCTCCGGCCCTCCCTCCGTATATATGGGTACATATCTCAGCTTCGTTCCTACCAGCAGCTAGCATCTTGCATTGAGAGAGTGAGCTATAAGATATATAAAATCAAGCAATCTCTGTCAGTTGGTAGAGAGAGAGAGAAAGAGAGAGATGGAGATGGATGGAGGCCTCTTCCTTTACTCACAGCAGCTGCTCGACAGCGAATGGACTATTTGTGTATCGTGGCAACCATCGTTTATCAGCGCCCGTTCGTCATCGGGCTTCCTCCTTTCCGCCGATCCTCATCAAGTCTGATGAGGCATGCGTACATGCATCCGCGATGGAAGTCCCTGTCGTAAATATATGCCACCACCGCTACTGAGATAAGGACGCACATCGCTATATATGTATCTATATTAAAAAGATGGTCATCTTATCTTCGTACTTGTCATGTCTTGTGCGTACTTCCATGTCTCATGTGTTGTGTTCTTCGTTTCGACTGAATAAACGAAGCTAGATGGTCGTCTGGTTGTCTCTGCCTGTGTTTCTGTTGCTTTCTATGGATAAATAAATCTTATATATGGAGGATCTTATCCATCCTCCATATATTTATTGTCTTTTTAGTAAATACTTGCATGTTTTGGTGGTTCTGGATTTAATGGGGGGCTGCGTCTTATTAATATTCTTGCCTGGATTTTACTTAATTAATTAGAACAACTTCAGTAAGGCTGCTGAACGTTTAGCTATATTTGCTGATAAAATTGGTCGTAGTTGTATATTTCCAAAAATTAAACATACCACCATTAATTATCAATAATATCTGGAAGAACAATCCATCAAACAAAAACACAAATGTACACATGATTCATAAAGTCACTCACAACACTTTCAACGCAAATTCAAAATTATTTAGAAAATCAAACTCAATCTCTCTCCCTCTCTCTTGTATCGAAGCAGACCCAATGATCAGAAAGTTAATACAAATTATATTGGTGACAATAAGCATTTGCTTTGATCTCTTTTGTTTCACGGAATTGTTTATTTGCAAGTATCCAAACAATACTTTGAAGGCATGTTTACAGGCCCATCTTCCTCACTTCATCGCCAGTGCTTGAGAATAGACTAATGCAAATCACAACACCGTGTTTCAAAATAGCCTAATGCAAAGCACAACACGATCATTAGAGGCATTGTCAATTGGGTGACGAAGAAATGAAAATTGCCCTAGTTACTTGAGCATTGATACCATGAGCAACAAGGCTACATTAGTTGCTTTGTTCACTTTCACTTTTAATGGTGAACATCTTTAATCTTAAGACAAGTTTTGTGGGTTATTTGTATTTTAGTCATTCTACCTATGTGTGTCTGATTTTTAGTCCACGAGTTTCACTTATTTTCTTTTTAAACCCTGTAAGATTGTTCTATTTGCAAATTTCTTCCTACCATTAAAACTCTATCATTAACTACTGCACATATGAGTTGACACATGCTCATGAGTGAACTAATATTGGCATTAACTGCATATATGAGTCGACTCATGTTCATGAAGCGACTCAAGAACATGAGAACAGGGCTCAACTCATGAGCATGAGTGGACATATATGCAGTTAATGGTAGTGTTTTACCAGCAAAAACAAAAATGCAAATAGAAGCTTATAGAGTTTAAAAAGCAAATGCATAAAACTCATGGATTAAAAAGAAAATGCACATAGTTAAAAGAGAATAAAATGCAAAAAACCTTGAGCTACGTTAATGTGCAAAGTCACAACAATGGCAAGGAAGTAGTCGCATGTAGGGATCAGCGACCCCAAATTACCAAGTGAAGCTATGGTTCCCCGGAGATGCGAAAAACGAATTTAAATGCCGGCGATAGTGGCGTTAGGATTACTTATTTGTTGATGCTTGAATCTGTACTTGCTAAATCTCCAACAACAGAGACCATCCGAGAGACACGACGCAGGAGTAAGCGTGATACCAATGCTAGTATAAGGGTCCACCTTCAAGACTGATAAATAAATTAAACAAAATTTAAGAAAAAATTTTAATATATTATTTGAGATCTATAAAAAATACAGAATACAGATAGGGAATATTAAGACAACAAGCAAACTGTATGGAAGGAAAATTACAAAACCTCTTATTATTCGTTTTACGCAGTTTACTATAAATTATAAATAAATTTGTGTCCCGCCAAAAAGATAAATAAATAAATTTGCATACAACTTCAATGAGACTACTTATACACGAACGAAGATTTTGTCATCGAAAACACAACCATTCGAGTTTCACCTTCGTTGTTACATTATGGGTTCGAAAAAAGCTTTTACTTGACATGGTGGGGCTCTTTCTAGATTAAAAGTTAAAACCAACGACTCACCCTCGGTCCTAATCACTTCCTTGCCAAATCAATCCTCCCATCAAATAACTGATGCGCATGCTCTAGGAGTCGCTATAATGCTGACTCACCGCATTGCCAAGCAGACCAAATTATCATAACTAATTCATTCCCAAACTTTATAAGTACACTTAAATTATAATTGTCATCATTCTCATGCAAATCATAGCTCCCATTTATGATCATAGGTCATTTCCATTATTATACTTCCTTTGGGTTTATCTATACTATTAGGTCCATTTTCATTATTCATCCAAATCTGTCATTTAAATCTCCTACACAACAATCCATTTACATAGTTGATAATACTCGGAGTATTATATTAGTCCAAGCTAAGAGGATCATTTCTCTTGTAAAATAGCAAAACTCTGTATGTAAATTAAATACACTAAGAAAAACATGTTTACGAAGAAAAAACAACAAAATAAAAATAATTGTAAAAATAAATAAATATCGTATTTTAAACTAAAATACATCATCATGTATATAATTAGGATCCAGATTCGAATATAATGTAATTTGACTAGTCAAAAATGATCTAATTGCGGATGTGGCCATTGACTAATGACAAAGCCATATGGGCAATATGCCTGTGGAAAATAGTCATTGTGCTCAATATTTTGAACATCGAACTGAGAAATAAATTGGTTTTGTGACCGGTTCTTGATTTTTCCAGTTTAACCGGTGCAAACAGACGGTCAAACCGTGGTTGAACCGGAAAAACTAGTGAATCAGGACATGATCGGTTCACGGTCCGACCGCCTGGTTCGGTCCGGTTCTTAAAACACTGATTGTGATATGCTCATCGGGAACCACTTAAGCTAAGTTTGCAACTAGCTAGGAGGGAGCCTTACAATTGATGGGGAAAGTTTGTTGTGTACTAGAATCAGAGGGAAATCGATCCCAACCACAATTATGCATGATTTTAGTAATTATTTTATGCATGCAAGTATGAAAAGTCATGCAAGAATGTTAATCTCAAGTAATTAATTATATGGGGTTGAGATAATTTATTTTATGCAAATAAATCCCTAAGCAAGTGTATATGTTATGCATAAGAATTTTAGGCCTATAGGTTACATACATTGTTAGTGAAACTAGTGAATTTTTCTGAATGGTGGAACGTAATTATGCGTTTATTTTAGAGAAGTTATGTTGTGCATTTACCAACATTGTAAGTTGTGGTGCATTTGGCGCAAAATAGGCCTTATGTGTATTCAAATGTATTAATATTATATTGTATATAATTATTTATCGATGTATATTCTATATTGGGTAGTTTACTTGTTGAAGAAGCAATTTTAAAATTAATATTTATCTCAAGCTATTTTATTCTATTAATTTTATATCATTTTTATATAAGACTACACATATTCAATTTGATGAAAAATTGATATGCTAATAGAAAGAAATATTTCTAAAATTCTAAATAAAATGGTTAGATTAGATATATATTTCATGATTATATGGGCCCTATTTTGAGCCAAATACACTATAACTTACGGCATGTGTAAAAGCAAAAGATAACTTCTATTTACTTTATACCTAAATGATGCTTGGGGTTACCGTGCTTTGGTTTTTTATATTTTATGATGGGAATTAAATGCATAAAGGTTGTATTAAATGAATTTTAATCCATCTTGAGTGTGTATGGTTACTTAGAAAACTTTTAAAATTAAAATTTTTAAATTTATAACTTTCAACACTCTCCACAACTACAAATCGATCTTGAGTTCAGGCTGACAGCAATGCAGTTTAAACGCTATTGGAAATCGGGCTTGGCAAGCCAGTTAGTCAATTCTTAATGGTCTCGAGAACTACAGATGATAAAGGCAACGAGCTTGATATAATAGAAAATTAAATTTTTATTGAAAAGGAGATAAGGTTACTAATAATTTAAAAGTGACGTATTTTATAACTGTATAGTTCAGCTTCTAAGCCCAAACAGATAATATACATTGTGTATAACAAGTTAGTGTTTGCTGCCTAATATATCTATCCGCAAAAGTTTCTTTTGCAACATCAAAATTTTTGTGTAAAATATTTTTCTTTGTAGTGGTTGTTTGCACAACTATTTTTACCATTTTTTATTTCCAATGACAATTAGATGAGTGAAAATTTTTTATTTTAAAAAGTTTTATAAAATATATATTATATGCTATATTAGTAAAAAAATTAGATAATTTATAATTATATCCACATAGTTTGATTATAATTGCAAATGTATCTAAATAATTTATAAATAACTCTCATAGAATTTGATTATAATTGTAAATACACCCTATTGTCACAAATTATTTAGATAAATAGGATAAATCGATAAATTTATTAAAGGAGGGGTGACTTTTTGCGTACTGGCTAAGTCCCATATATTTGGTTCCTGTCTTTCTCCGTCGTGAGATTATGCAGAAAAATTAGTGGTCGTACGATTGAAAATATGTTGTTCCCCCTGCGACTTCTACCAATTTAGGAAAAATAAAATTAAGAAATGTCTCGTTCTCCCGGTTCGCCGCATTCAGCCTGCCATCTATTTCACCCGCTCCTTTCCGGTGACAACATGACTTTGGTCCCATCTCTCTTCTCCGGCAATAGGCGGCACGCTTTCCAGCGTCAAGCTCTTTTGCTCCATCACCGGATCTTGGCACGGCATATTTGTAACTCATGATGAATAAATAACTTAATTTATCATCTATTAATGTGAACAATTCCTTAGAATCATTTATTGTCTTACAAAAATCCTCAGATGCTTTGAAAATGCCCGGCTTGCATTTATGTTCTCCTCTTTTGAGTCTACACCAGTAAGCAGAATGGATTGGACTAAGGCATTGATATTACATTTTTTGCCGTGGTTTTTCTGCACGAATCCGAAGTTGACTAAATTTCACGAATGCCAGGCAAGGGAAGAGCAAGAAATTCGCTGTATGAACTCCATTATCTGGAGAGAGCGGGTCCAATAGAACATTTATTTTGACTGGTCACTGACTTGGTGTAGGGGAGCACCTTGGTTTTGAGATGCCTGTTTTCGCCTTCAGCAGTGAGAACATCGGGGAGTTCCTCTGCTACATCGCGTTGCTGGTGGGAAACTGCTGCCATTAACAATGTTGGTCGCGTGTAACGACTAATCAAGAATAATCACAAAGATCAATCCAGCAATTACCGAAAAAATCACATAAGTATAGTGGTTCAATCAACCACAAACCTACTCCACTCCCACTAGTCAACTTTCAACATAAGTTACAATAGTACAGTCAATCAGACCGTCTTTTGAATTAGTACTAAGCTCCAGGTGAGCTCGTAAAAAAATCTATTAGTTTGATCACAATCAAACCCAAGATAATAAAAATGTCAAAAAGAAAATTAAAACCAAACCAGTTTAACACATCTAGAACAACATCATCATTAACATATTGACAACAATATACAACTTTATATGACCACAGAAACCGCACTCTAGAAAGGGGCAACTTGTCTTCAAGAACAAAGGAGCAACTCAATTTTGTAAATCTTGAGAACTTGCGGTTGATTCCCTTTATCTTCTAGCTCTCTCATGTCCTCCTTTTATAACCTTTTTATCAATAGAAACCTGCCCTAGGAGATAGTCTAAAAGATCTCTATGTGTATCCAAACCCACCCATGTTCTTTTTTTTTTTTTCTATCCTTTTATAGTTATTCTTTTCCTTTCCTGTCTTCTTCGCAGTTCTCCTTCTTATAATTACTCCTTCTTCATGTCTCTTTTATAATTATCTTTTCCTCTTTGTTTTTCTTAAAGTTTCCTTTCTCATTTTCTAGACTCTTCTCCTTTTTGTCTTTTCTAGGTTGTTCTTGTTACTTTTTAATTCTTGTTGTAGTCTAGTTCCTTGTCAAACTTGTCTAGCCCATTTTTCACATCATTACATTATCATTCAATATGGCAACAAGATGCCAAAAATCTTGCTATTACAGTATTCAAGAAATTGAAGTTTAAAAGTTATGCTGACAAGTTTAGACACTTCAAGAGAGGATTGCAACACCTGCGGCTCCCCAGCATTAATAACAAAGTGAGGATATTAATCCTAGCAATTCTAGTAGTATAGAGGATATTGATAATCTTTTTCATCAAAACAACACATCAAAGGAAGACCAAAGGCAACCTCGAGATTTGATACATCATCATCAATCTCCTGCTCGAAAATATAAA